>SJYA01002186.1:673482-738884 GCA_006410615.1 Neotragus moschatus
CACAATTGCACTCATCTCACATGCTAGTAAAGTAATGCTCAAAATTCTCCAAGCCAGGCTTCAGCAATATGTGAACCGTGAACTTCCAGATGTTCAAGCTGGTTTTAGAAAAGGCAGAGGAACCAGAGATCAAATTGCCAACATCCGCTGGATCATGGAAAAAGCAAGAGAGTTCCAGAAAAACATCTATTGCTGCTTTACTGACTATACCAAAGCCTTTGACTGTGTGGATCACAATAAAGTGTGGAAAATTCTGAAAGAGATGGGAATACCAGACCACCTGACCTGCCTGCTGAGAAATCTGCATGTAGGTCAAGAAGCAAGTTAGAACTGGACATGAAACAACAGACTGGTTCCAAATAGGGAAAGGAATATGTCAAGTCTGTATACTGTCACCCTACTTATTTGACTTCTATGCAGAGTACATCATGAGAAATGCTGGACTGGAGGGACCACAAGATGGAATCAATACTGCCGGGAGAAATATTAATAACCTCAGATATACAGATGACACCACCCTTATTGCAGAAAGCAAAGAGGAACTAAAGAGCCTTTTCATGAAGGGGAAAGAGGAGAGTGAAAAAGCTGGCTTAAAACTCAACATTCAAAAAAGAAAGATCATGGCATCTGGTCCCATCACTTCATGGCAAATAGATGAGGAAACAATGGAAATAGTGACAGACTTTATTTTCTTGGGCTCCAAAGTCACTGCAGATGGTGACTGCAGCCATGACATTCAAAGACACTTGCTCCTTGGAAGAAAAGTTATAACAATCTAGACAGCATATTACAAAACAGAGACATTACTTTGCCAACAAAGGTCCGTCTAGTCAAAGCTATGGTTTTTCCAGTAGTCATGTATGGATGTGAGAGTTGGACTATAAAGAAAGCTTTTTGCCGAAGAATTCATGCTTTTGAACTTTGGTGTTGGATAAGACTCTTGAGAGTCCCTTGGACTGCAAGGAGATCCAACCAGTTCATTCTGAAGGAGATCAGCTCTGAATATTCATTGGAAGGACTTAGGCTGAAGCTGAAGCTCCAACATTTTGGCCACCTGATGCAAAGAACTGACTCATTTGAAAAGACCCTGATGCTGGGAAAGACTGAAGGCAAGAGGAGAAGGGGACAACAGAAGATGAGATGGTTGGATGGCAAAACTCAATGGACATGAGTTTTGAGTAAATGCCTGGAGTTAGTCATGGACAGGGAGGCCTGGCGTGCTGCAGTCCACGGGGTCACAAAGAGTCGGACACGAGTGAGCGACTGAACTGAGCTGAAGTGAATATTCAAAACATCTCAGTTATATTTATCCAATCTACTTAAAGTAGTTTCTAATTACATATACTCAAATATTATACTACTACATGCTTGAAAGGAAATATAAATTAGTTCTATAAATGTCACATTATTTTCAAGACCTAGACAAATAGTACCCAAAAATTACCTGAAAATATCAACAATTGCTTTCTACTTGCCAGCCTGACACAGGCACTGTAATCCATTCCACTGATATCCAGGAGTAAATCCATTAGAAAGAAAAAAAAATTACTACCACTCCTACCAGTCTGTATTCCAACCTGTCCTTTGAAACTCAGCTGAAAAGTCACCTTCGCTATGAAGTTTTCTCCGAGACCAAAACTGACCTTACCATTCACCATTCTAGCCCACTTCAACTGTGTACTGGTTTTGTACACAAGTTTTTTTTTCCTCACTGTTCCCAGAGGGCAGAGACAGATTATTCATCTTTGCCATGTCTATAACAGTAGCAAGCCCTCAATAAAGACTCTATGAATGAATGGAAAAAAGGATGAATAAACAAGCCTGCATACTCTACTACATCTTAGCATACTCAACTCTGAGAACTCTTGATCTTATTTCCGAATTCCTACTGATTTGAGGAGGAGCTCTCTAAACCAGCCCATAAATATTTAAAAATCCAAGATAGCACTGAAGTGTTACTACTGAAAATCTAAGTACAGGAAGTGCTAATTAACTCATATAAATGTGCTCTGAAAGTCCCACCAAACTGAGTGAATAGTTGAAGCTTTTTACGACTTATTTTCAGGTAGATTCAGTTGTCCCGCTGGTGTATCTCCTTTTTTATTCCCTTATGGGTTGATTCCTGTCTGCGCTGGGCCTTCGCTGCTGCATGCAGGCCTCTCAGTGCGGGGACTGCCCTTGCTGCAGAGCGCAGGCTCAAGGCCCGCAGGCTGCAGCGCTCGTGGCGCACGGCCGGCTGCCCCTGGCACCTGGAATCCTCCCGGACAAGGGCTCAAACCCACTCCGCTGCCCTGGCAGGAGCATTCTTAACCACTGCACCACTGCATAAGTTCCTGGTATATTGACTTTCCACAGAGTATTTTGAATATATAGTTTTGCACGAAAGTTGTGGAATATATTATGATATTTTTGCTTTATCATTTGTTTTTAACTTTAAAAGGAAAAAATAAATTAATAAAAATGCAAAATAAATTTAATTTAAAGTACAGAAAGCTTTAAATCTTACTAGGCCCATATGATAAAGTTATTTTAAATTATTCTTTTCCACTGAACTTTTTAAAAAAAAAAGTTAATGATTTAGGTTCCATGACCAGACTTGGGAGTTAGGCACAAATTCAGATAATTAAAATCATTTTATTTTCTTTCCTAAGTGTGATGTCTAATTTATATATATTCCATAAGATACCACACACCCAGGTAGATACAGGCACAGCATGCAGGTAGACAAATCGGAGGCCAGGCAGGCACACTCGCCTGAACTCTCAGCCTGCAGTGTCCCAGCAGCAGAGGGAAGAACACCCGGGAACGCAGCAGAGTCAGGTACACCGAGCAGGTATGCAGGCCCACGGAGCCCAGGGGGCGCTTCTCACGGATCCCCCAGCATGCACGTCCAGACCACCTGGGAGGGGCTCCTAGAAAGCCGAAGCATACACCTGGAGGCGAGCTGCCACTGCTGCGAGACTTGTGGTTTCCAGACACAAGTTTTTCTATGTTCTTTGCAATTACGAAAACATACTGTTGCTATCAGTCACACACATCATTACTCCTTTGAGACGACTTTTCCAGTTTTGTTTACTTACTGCTGCTGCTGCTGCTAAGTCGCTTCAGTCGTGTCCGACTCTGTGCGACCCCATAGACGGCAGCCTGCCAGGCTCCCCAATCCCTGGGATTCTCCCGGCAGGAACCCTGGAGTGGGTTTCCATTTCCTTCTCCAATGCATGAAAGTGAAGTCAAAGTGAAGTCGCTCAGTCGCATCTGATTCTTAGCGACCCCATGGACTACAGCCTACCAGGCTCCTCCATCCATGGGATTTTCCAGACAAGAGTACTGGAGTGGGGTGCCATTGCCTTCTCCATGTTTACTTACTAGAAATACTCAAAACAATTCATTTCTTATCACAGAAAACTCCTTAAATACATTATGTCTTTACAATTATAATTTCTCAGGATTAAGATCAATGGCTAGGATACAACTTTTCCTGGTCAGTTTCAAGGTCAGAAGACTCATTCCAATGACTGTAGGAGAAAGACAGAAAATAAGGAAACACTTCCAGATTTCACACTGGTACTCTCAACTGAGACAGGGACAGAGCTTAAGTGGCAGTGTAAGTCACGTGGCAAAGATCATGCTCCCTGGGGCCAGTCTGTCAGTTTTCCCGGCTGCTTCACATGACTTTACACAAAAAACTAGTACTCTCTCTTGCCTCAGTTTCTTCATCTTTGAAAAATGGAATAGTAACATGGCCTACTCAGAGGCTTGTTGTGGAAACTAAATGTGTTTATAAAGCTAGTTGGCACACAGCTAATAAACAGTCCTCATTATCACTTAATACACCTTTTTCCAAGTAGCAGCTGTGTTTCTACATTCTCTGAGTAAATTCTCCAGCAACTTACTTGACTCCTGCTTGCTGACTGAAAGATGTGTATCAGGCTAGAGAAGCAGGGTCCTACCATGGAGGCCTATGTGCCACAGCAAAAAGCTTTAGGCTTGACCTATAGGTAAAGCTGCTACAAACTACGCAGCTACAAACACGGCAAAGCATTGCCAGGCATGCAATTTAGATAGGTCATTCTGGTTGCTGTGTAAGANTGGAAGGACTGATGCTAAAGCTGAAACTCCAGTACTTTGGCCACCTCATGCGAAGAGTTGACTCATTGGATAAGACTCTGATGCTGGGAGGGATTGGGAGCAGGAGGAGAAGGGGACGATGAAAGATGAGATGGCTGGATGGCATCACTGACTCAATGGACGGGAGTCTGAGTGAACTCCGGGAGATGGTGATAGACAGGGAGGCCTGGCGTGGTATGATTCATGGGGTCGCAGAGTCGGACACGACTGAGTGACTGAACTGAACTGAAGTATCTCCTCAAATGGTACAACATAAATAGTTTAAGCCTAAAACAGCATCATGATTAATGAAGGTCTAGAATCATGGCAGATTAAAGTGAGGAAAAATAAATAAATAAAAGTCTGACCCCCCAAAAAAAATAAAGTGAGGAAAAAACTAAAGATCACCATTATTACATAACCCCAGAGGTACAAGGCAATCCATTAAATAATAAAGAGGTAGAAAAGTGAAAAAACATATCTAGGTTAAATTAAAAGGAGTGTCAGATAAAGTTCAAAATTACCACTGGAACAACCACTAAACAGTAAGAGAATTCAGTTGGAGAAGGAAATGGCAACACAGTCCAGTATTCTTGCCTGGGAAATATCAAGGACAGAGAAGCCTGGTGGGCTACAGTCCATAAGGTCGCAAACAGCTGACATGACTTAGTGACTAAGCAACAGATGCAAAATTAATATATAGAAACCCAACAGTCCTCATAATAGCAACACACAAAATATCTGCGAATAAACCTAATAAGAAATATGAAGATCTGTATGAAAAAAATCATAAAACATTACCAAGAGGCATAAGACTTGCACAAATGGAAGAGCATGTGTTCTCAGATGCTCTATAAATTTAACATCTCACTCAAAAAAGTCAAGAAGACATTCGGTTTTGTTTGGAACTCGTCGATCTAATTCAGTGTTAAAAAAGAAAAAAAAAAGTCAAAAACATACCAATATATTAGAATGGAGGAGGACTAGCCCTACTAGGTATCAAAACATAAAGTCTTAAAAATTAAAACACTATTGCTATGGATACATGAATAGAGCAACAGAAATGAATCAAGTATATACGGAAATATAAAACACAGTAACAGTGAACTTTCAAATCTGTGTGGCTAAACTGGTTTATTCACTCAGCAATGTGAGACAGCTGGGCAGCCATCTGGAAAAAATGTGAAACCACATCTCACATGTAACAGCTGAATAAATTCTAGATGGGGTCATGGATTTAACTGTATTAGTCATAAAAAATTATTCTGTGAAAGACCATGTATTTTGCAGAGGAAAATATTCATTTTTACTTCTCAATGAAAACAGCTGCCTAAAAAACAAGAAAAGAAAAAACAGTATGAATATGAGTATATAGTAGTTATCTCTGAATGGTCAGATTACAAGTACTAGATTTCCTTTTATAAATTTAAATTTTTTTGTATTGAGCATGTGGTATTTTTTATTCAAGGGAATAAAAGCACTGAAATAAATGGAAGAAAGGAATAAAATGAACAAGAAACACATCTGATGAACCAGAATTTAACTTAGTGAGCCAAAATTACACTTGCCTTTTCCTAGCTTCAGATACTCCTGTTCAGTCTGGGAAGCATAGATGGCAGACAGCACTGAAAAAGCCGAGGCCAGCACTATTTTCTGCTCCTGCAGTATGATGGGCGGATCATCAGACTGGCAGAATTCATGGCACACCAGGTCAAAGAGTAAATTCCAGGTGTCTTTCCCAGTATCTGGACACTGTACTTGATAAAGATGATGAAGAAAGTAATAATTAAAAACAGAAAACAATTAAATGGTTAACTATTGTGCTCCCCCACTCAACATCTTACCAATTGCTTGAATTCCGTCGTCTACTGTGGTGAGCAGCTGTAAGATATGCATGTAAACATCGAGCCCCTCTGGATTTTCAGAGCTACATATAAAAAGGCAAAAGCACTGAATCAACTCTCAGTCTGTGGAACTGTGACCATTCATTTATTCAGTAAATATTTATCATGGTACTAGGCACTGCCCTACATGCTAAGGATAAAAAAGGGAACAGGACAAAGTTCTTACACTCTAACAGAGGAAACAGTCAAAAAACAAATATTATGTAGAACAATCAACACACATTGGGCAAGAAGTAAAAATTCACTTTGACCTTGGCCCATGAAAATAACAATGCAGAAACCTACCAGGTGACAGATACTTCACCATGCTGGTTTACTTGAATCATCAGACAAAAAGTGACTGAGACTCCTACAGAATGAATGTAAGGCCCACTGCACCCAGCAGTGACAACAGCAATGTTCTTAAAACTTCATAGGATAATCTTATCCGCCGAGCTGAGAATACTAAAACCTGGTAAGTATCATTTTTGTGGTAAACAGTCTGGATTCCTAAACTCATAGATTTAGTTCTTCAACCACACAATTAAGTGAAAAGATAGTGAACAACTAAAAGACGGTTCATAAGTGCCTACAGCTTGCAGGCACTAGGTTAGAGGCTGGGGAAACAGACACATATACGACACCCTTGCCTTCATGAAATTTACTGTCTAAAAGCAAAGACGATAATTACAGGGATAATAAATAATAGTAAAGTGATATGAATGTAACACTAGAAGATATTCAAGTAGCAGACTTAATTTAGTTTGGAGAGTCAGGGAATGTGTCCTAAGAGAAAACAGTTTACCCTGAAAGGGGTAGAGAAATGTTGGAGGCAGAGACAACATGGTGTGCAATGGCCTGGAGTCACGGTGGCTTGGTTCAGTTGAAAAAATGAAGGAAATTTCCTATAGCTAAAACAGAGGACAGGAATAAGGATGGAGAAGCACTGTACAGGGCCTTGTAAGCCAGAAAAATCTGGACCTCATTCAAAGGAAGGCAACTGAAGAGTCTGAAGCATGAAAGTGAGATGATCAGTGTATGTTCTGGAAAGACAGCTCTATAGTCTAGGCCTGGAAGAGCGAGCCTTGAGGCTGGGAACTCAGGTTAAGACAATGGTGCAGCTGTCCAGCTGTGCAACTGTCCATCGTAGCCTGGCAGGGGCACAAAGTTCCAGAAAAGTCAGGAAAAGAGACTTCCCTGGTGGTCCAGTAGTTAAGAATTTGCTTTGCAATGTGGGGGATGTAGGTTCAATTCCCAGGCGGTTCAATGCCCACGTGCCAAGGGGCAACTAAGCCTGGTACACCGCAAATAGTGAGTCTGTGTGGGGCAAACAAAGATCCTGCATGCCACAACTACGGCCTGCTGAAGCCAAATAAATAGGTAATATTTAGAAAGTTAGGAACAAGGCTTGGAGGTTGACTGGCCATGGGAAAAGGGTGGGATAGGGAAGTGTCAGTAATGGCTTCCACACTTCTCCCACATTATCCAAATGGAATAATGATTACCTCATTTATTGAGATTGAGAATACTGAAGAAGCAGGTCTGGGGGAAAATGATGAGTTTTATGCTCATCTGGATAAAGGACATAAAATTTAAGGGTTTTAGTGTGGATTATTTGGAATTCCCTGGCAGTCCAGTTGTTAAAACTCTGCACTGTCACTGCTGAAGGCCCAGGTTCAATC
The DNA here is from genome assembly GCA_006410615.1 of Neotragus moschatus. Lineage (NCBI taxonomy): Eukaryota > Metazoa > Chordata > Mammalia > Artiodactyla > Bovidae > Neotragus > Neotragus moschatus. The sequence continues at coordinate 681,155 of SJYA01002186.1, forward strand.
CCTGGTCAGAGAACTAAGATCCTACAAGCCACAGGGAGTAGCCCCCCAAAAAGTAGGTCAAAAAGCATTAAGAATGAGTTGACCAACAGGCAGATCAATTCATAAATTAATTTTCTACTGACTAGCAGAAAAACAGTATCGGTGATCTACAAGATCTAGTAATCACACTTAGGAAGATACCAGAGACTAAAAGGCAGTCACTTATCCGAGATTGGCACATATATGCAACAAGGAAGAAAACAAATGATATCTGACACTAAAGGAAGAAGTTGTCACATGGCCAGTAAAAAATAAAGCACAAAGAAAATCTTTTCCATTTGATATAAAATTATACAAAACTGCATAAGATTTTAGCCTACTGCTAAGTATTAGAACAGGTATTTTGCAACCATTATGATTCTTATAAAGAGCAAATGCACTGTCACCAATATCAGTAGTTAATCAAACCTGTCACAGATCGGCTATGTGCTACTCATCCCGCCAAAAGGTAACTAAGAAGACATACGATGTAAGGATGCTTCTAGCAACGGGGTTTTCCCAGAACGTTCTGCACAGAAGAGCTCACCTACCGCACTTGTTTGGCAGCTTCAAGCACACAAGGCACAATTCGAAACACTGGCTGCTGTTCAGAATCTTCCTGGGGTTGGTCCAGAGCCTGAACAGCCCCAGTTCTAATCCATTCCAACATTAGCTTCTCATCCAAATCAAACAGCTTGTCCACAACCTCCCCAACCTTTACCAGCAAGTCAACTGCAGAGAATAAAAGAGATATCGAAATAAGAAACAAAATTTTTTAAAGCAGTTAAGTCTAATCAAAATTCCTAAAATTTGAAGGCTAAATCTTATCAAAAAAAGCTTTTTAAAAGGCCCAGGTTCAATCCCTGGTCTGGGAACTAAGATCCTACAAGCCACAGGGAGTAGCCCCCCAAAAAAACTAGGTCAAAAAGCATTAAGAATGAGTTGACCAACAGGCAGATCAATTCATAAATTAATTTTCTAGTGACTAGCAAAAAAACAGCGTCAGTGATCTACAAGATCTAGTAATCACTCTTAGGAAGATACCAGAGCCCAAAAGGCAGTCACTTATCTAATCAAAATTCCTAAAATTTGAAAGCTAAGTCTTATCAAAGTATTACTTATTCCAAGCACAATCGGTTTTCTACCTTCATTTAAATTTGCTTGTGTTCCTTCAAGTGGGAGATTTATCAGTTATCTTGAGAGCTTAAAAAGAAAGTTTATATCTTGAACTGAAATAGTTTCTCACCTATAAGTGACCTCTAGAAACAGTTACGTGGTTTCCTAAAAATTAAATATAATTTTAAAGATTTTTTTTCTAGATTACATGGTGACTTACCATTTGTTGAACTTGACATGATAAAGCAAATACTATCATAAATAGCTGGATTTTCTCGAATTCTTTCAACCCAGACACTGGCCACTTCTGTCTGGGAAAGGCAAGTAAGCAACAACCTATGTGAAAAATGTGAGCTTAATACCTATCTTTCAAAAACTGTAAAGAAAATTCAAGAGGGAAAGGGCAACTCTATTCTCCTGGGTCCCCTTATGGGCAAGTATAGAGAATCCATAAAAAGAAGAAAGCATACCTGCTTGTTTCCAGCAGAGTAGGAGGGTCTGAATCATACAAACAGTGCAGCAATACCTGGCTACAAAAACAAAAATGGTTAACCCAATGTGCCTCACTTCTCTCATTTCAAATATCACCACAGAATTTTTAACTTTTTCAACATTTTAATTGTGAAAATATGGCTTATAAACATAAAAACCAGTAAGATACAAATCTACACTTGGGGAACAATTATAAAGCAAGACATAGGACAGAACTGCATCTCTGTAGCCACTCTGTGTCTCTTACAAATCACAGTTCTCCTTCCCACCTAGAAATGAGTACTATCCTGACTCTTCCAGCAATCAGTTTCCTGGTTCACCCTATAGCTCACTTATATGTTTTGGTTTTGAACTTTATATGAAAGAAATGATATTGTATGTACTCTATTGCATCTGAGCTCTTCTGCCCAACACCATCTCTTTACAATCTACCCATCTTGTTCCCATAGCTGCTGATTCACTGCTGTGGAGCATTTCATCGAATGAATATAGAACAATTTATTTTTCCAGCCTACTACTGATGAACATTTGGGTTGATTCCAATTTGGGGCTATTTCAAGCAATAGTCATAATACTTTTTGTATGAGTATCCTGATTTATGTGTGCAATTTCTCTTACCATATACCTAGAAGCAGCATCACTGGGTCACAGTGCATCTTCTAATTTGACCAGGTAATGCCCAACTGTCCCAAAGTGGTTGAAGAAATGTATATCTTACCAGCTATGTACCCTGTTCCACATTACTTTTAAGACAAGTATTTAATTAAATTTATAAAACTTGTCAATATTACTCATTCAGATTTTTAATAGGTATCACTAGACACCAAACATAATCCTGAGTCATTTATCCCATGAATGATTGTAAATTATGGAAGAATAAATACGTTAAACTAGGATCTTAAAGTCCTTCCACACCTAGAAGAGGTAATAACCTCTATTTTGGAAGCCCCAGTTACTTGAATCCTGTGATAAACCCTACAGCTGTTCCTGAAAATAATCTAGAACAGTTTTCTTAACCTACTGTAGGCACATATTTCTTTAAGATGCTGATTAACAGAATTAAAAGAGACCTATCCTCTAAGCAGAAGCATGAGAGCCTTTGAATCACAGGGGCAAACCTGTATCCTCTCGTCTGTTGGCAAGTCAATCCACCCACCATCTAAGTCAAAATTCTCAGGGTGACTGTGGTCAACAAGTCTAGTTGTTTTAGACTCCAGCTCTGCGCCTCTGGATTTCCTGAGCCTGAACTGTTTTGGACTCTGGTAAGGGACTCCATCTCCAAGCTCTGCTCCACTGGTTCTTATCCCATTTGGGTGATGATTCAGGCTCCTTTGCAACCAAAGCTGAAAACAGGCTTAAATTCTGAATCATGTCCACAAATAGTATGGAAGCCCTCAGATACCATCATCAACACGGAGTGAAGTTCCTAGAGTGTGCTCACCAGGAGAAAGAAGTACTACATTCCACATTTCCCTCTCTCTTATGTATAAGGATTTCCTTAGGGATACGAAATATGAATCTATCTTTTAAAAACATAGTTATTATGTAGTAAAACTTACCCAAGATTTTTATCACTGCTGATGGACACACATATCTCCTGGAAACAGGCCATATTACCTAATATTCCCACACAGATTTCCTGCCAAATCAAATTTCACATATCACAATGGCTCTAAGGTTAAAGACATATATACAAATATAACAACTTGAGGGAAAAAAAAAAAAAACAACTTTCACTGAGCCAAGTCTGGGAAGAGAAAAAGGGAAGCAACACATGGGAGTATACTGCCTGTACCCTAATTTGACAACTGTCCAGTAGTATTTGAGAGGAGATGGAAAACACAAGAAAAAGAAAGATCAAAGGCAGGCAGGAGTTTGTGGAAGAAGAAACCTTATGGGTGAACTGGGTCACAACTGATAGGATTCAAATGCACAAGCAAGACAGTCAAATGAGAGGGAACGTGCCAGCCAAGGCAGGAAGGGAATAATGCAGTAGAGTGAACCAAGGCTAACACAGAAAGCTGCCTGAATTAGCACACAGTTACTGGGTCAGACAAAAAGTCCATTCAGGTTTTTCCATGACATCATACACAAACAAACTTTTTGGCCAACCCCATATTAATAGCACATGGTGGGAGGAGAGCGTGAGAGAAATACAACAGAGAGAAAGGATCAGGATTAAGGGCCCTAAATGTCATGCTAAAGAGTTTAGACTTAATCTGAGTTATCTGAAGTCATGAAGGTCCTCAAGAAAGTGGTCAACATACTGTAATATTTTAGGAAAATTATTTTGGCAGCAAAATGTATAACACATGACAGTGAAAAATTTTTTAAAGAAGCTAACTTCAGTTCTGTTCAGTCACTCAGCCGTGTCCAACTCTTTGTGACCCCATGAATCGCAGCACACTAGGCCTCCCTGTCCATCACCAACTCCCGGAGTTCACTCAGACTCATGCCCATCGAGTTAGTGATGCCATCCAGCCATCTCATCCTCGGTCGTCCCCTTCTCCTCCTCCCCAATCCCTCCCAGCATCAGAGTCTTTTCCAATGAGTCAACTCTTTGCATGAGGTGGCCAAAGTACCGGAGCTTCAGCTTCAGCATCATTCCTTCCAAAGAAATCCCAGGGCTGATCTCCTTTAGAATGGACTGGTTGGATCTCCTTGCAGTCCAAGGGATTCTCAAGAGTCTTCTCCAACACCACAGTTCAAAAGCATCAATTCTTCGGCGCTCAGCCTTCTTCACAGTCCAACTCTCACATCCATACATGACCACTGGAAAAACCATAGCCTTGACTAGACGGACCTTAGTCAGCAAAGTAATATCTCTGCTTTTGAATATGCTATCTAGGTTGGTCATAACTTTTTTCCAAGGAGTAAGCGTCTTTTAATTTCATGGCTGCAGTCACCATTTAGTAACAGCTAATATTTATTTAGCACTTACTATTCCCAGGCACTACCCTAAGCACTTTCCATGAACCATTCATTAATAATTTACAAGGTATGTACCATCATTATCCCCCTTTTTCAGATGAGGAAATCAAAACACAGAGAAGTTAAACAACTTGCAGACTGATCTGTAGCCCCTTCAGAATAGTAAAGTGAGAAAAATGAAAGACTATCGNGCACTTACTATTCCCAGGCACTACCCTAAGCACTTTCCATGAACCATTCATTAATAATTTACAAGGTATGTACCATCATTATCCCCCTTTTTCAGATGAGGAAATCAAAACACAGAGAAGTTAAACAACTTGCAGACTGATCTGTAGCCCCTTCAGAATAGTAAAGTGAGAAAAATGAAAGACTATCGAGCACTCTTAGGTCACTGCTCCAAAGAGGCAGCTTTAGAAATGTACATACTTACTCTTAATCGAGGACATCTGGATTTGGCCAATACTCCCATAAATATGTCAGGAGCATTAAATTCTTGGAGAAACAAAGCCACATCCTGAAAATAAAAGTTATTGTTAACTTGGATGCTGAATATTCCTCCTTAAACCCAATAGCTTAGGCAACCTTAAAAAAAATGAATTTCATATACACTTCTTTTCAGGCACAAGGGAAAAAAATGCATAAGGCTAGGAACTGTGTCAACAGACAATAGTAATATTAGAGCACTATGGTATACAGCCTCGAGGCAATGGAACAATTCCACAAACAAATCTGAAGTGACTGTGATATTCCAGAGCACCGTCCTCCTTTCTCTGCCTTAGATGTAGTTATCTTAATGATCTTTCTACCCAAAAGGAATTCTCATTCATTCATTCAAACACACTGCTGATTCCAGATATCATGCTAGAACATGGGAGAAGGGGGAAAAAAGTAAGTCATAATTTTTGTCTTCTAAGAGTTTAACACTTGACAGAGAAAAGGGATAAAAGCTCCTATTGGGTCATGCCCCAAATCAGAACTTTTGTTTTCAAAATCCTCAACAGAAAAAATTCTGATCACAATGTAATTGCAACAGCTTCACATGTTCAGCCTAGAGAGTCTGCCTGGTCCCCAGGGCCTAAAGGGGCACATCACATGGGTGAATGAACCGGGGGTGGACATGTGGCCCAATCTCACTAGAAATGTGAACCCCATAACTAAATCAATTAGCTGTGGAGATTTTCACTGTAAAATACTGAAATAAAATTAAGCTTCTGGCTGCCTATTGTCTTGGATATTCACCAAACCTGTGGAGTGTATTCTCAATAGTTTAACTTAGAACACATGCTAAGTGGCTGAAATGAAAAATGTCCTTCAAAGCGCTCTCAAAGAGAAAGGCAGCTGAAACTGGTAACTTGCATGACTGCTGGCTAGGAGAGAGAAATGCTATACTGGTTCAGAGATCATGGTCAGAAAGAACAATATTTTCAAAGATATATTCCCAACTGAAAGTCACAGCACCAGATGCTCTCCACCCTAAGTGATCAAGCTGTTTGTCAAGTGCGCATCTCTCTGCAGCACGCAGGGATTTACTTATTTAATGACAGTTAATGACTCCTGGAGCAGCACAAGGTAGCCTAATAATATCAATACCAGTAATAGTAACAGCAATGAACATTTATTGAACAAGCAGTAAATCCCAGTCAAGTGGTTTGCACACTATCTCATTCAATTCTGAAAACAATCTTAGGAAGTAGCTATGATCATTACACTAATAAGCAAATTCAGGTTTTAAAAGGTTAAGTAACCTGCCCAAGGTTATACAAAAAGTAGGAGAGCAGAGTCAGAATTTGAAATCTGATCCAGCCCATGCTCTTAGCCAGCACACCATCCTAACTCTAACTCTTAGGTATTCATCCACTCATTTGGTCCTCATAAAATACTTACTGAAAAACTCAAGTAATAGGCATTGTTTTGAACTCCGGAGACATACTAGGGATAAGGTCTCAATCCCATCTAGTTTTCCTTCTAGAGGTATAAGCAAATAATAAACATACAAACAACTAATCTATTAATACATAAATTCTAAGTACTACAAAGAAGATAAGATGGTATGTGCTAGAAACCAAGGTAAGGGGGCCTACTCTAGATAAATCAGAGACGGTATCTCTGAAGAAGTGATGTTAAGCTTTTAAGAGAAGGAACTTAAATCTATCAGCAGAAACAGGCTCAAAACACTCAGTGAATAACAAGAATGAGCAGGTTCCACGAGAGCAGAGGAGAGGAGTCCTGCCTGGAGTGTCTGGGGAGACATCACAGGAGAGGTGACATCTGAGCTGGGCCATGAAAGATGGAGAAGATTCTGTGGGGTGGAGGACATTCCGCGCCGGGAGCTGCATGAGCAGAGCAGAAGCACACCAGAATGCAGGAAGCGCCTGGAAGCCTCTGGCCCTGCTCAGTCACTGAGTGGCAGGGGATAAGGCCGGGATGAGCTTCACTGGAAAGACTCTACGCCAGAGTCAGCAAGCAGCTCTGTTCTCCAGAGGCGCTTCAAAAACCACCACAAGGGACAAAGAGAAGACCAAGAGCATGATCCTCCCTCCACCCACGGTCTCAAACAGTAGCTCTATTTCATCTTTCTATATTTGAGGTTTTCACACTAACATTTCATTTGAAAAATGAGTTTCATTTCTTTAAAAAAAAAGTTTTCAAACCATAGCTTCTTAACAATTGGAGAACAAACAGAGAAGACTTGTTGAACAATACTCTCAACGGACCTGATCAAGCTGACATTTACAGGACACTCCGCCCAGCAACAGGAGTATACACATTCTTTTTAAGAGAACACGGAACACTTACCAAGACAGATCAAATACTGGGCCATAAAACAAGTCTCAACACATTTAACAGAAGTCAGAGTGTTCACTAACCACAGTAATAGAAAGATATCTGAAAAATCCCCAAATATTTGAAACCTAAACAATGTACTGCTAACTCATTAACCAAAAAAAAAATTAAGGAAAACTAGAAAGTATGAATTGAACTAAATGCAATGAAACACAACATATCAGAAGCTGTATGACAGTTCTAAAGCAATATTTAGAGGAATATTTATAGTGTTAAATGCCTATATTAAAAAACAATGATCTCAAATCAACAACCTCAGCTTCTACCTTAAGAAATTATACAAAGAAGAGCATACTAAATCAGAGTAAACAGAAGAAAGGAAATAATAAAAGATCAGAGTAGAAATCAACGAGGCAGAAAATAGTAAAGCAACACAGAAAAATCCGTGACGATTAAGGAACCATCACTACAGATACTAAAAGGATAACAACATACTACTATGCCAATAAATTGGAGAAGGAAATGGCAATCCACTCCAGTACTCTTGCCTGGAAAATCCCATGGACAGAGGAACCTGGTAGGCTGCAGTCCATGGGACCGCTAAGAGTTGGACACAACAGAGCGACTTCACTTTCACTTTCAAAGTACTTCTAAGAAGGCAATGGCACCCCACTCCAGTACTCTTGCCTGGAAAATCCCATGGACGGAGGAGCCTGGTAGGTTGCAGTCCATGGGATCCCTAAGAGTTGGACACGACTTTCATGCACTGGAGAAGGAAATGGCAACCCACTGCAGTTGTTCTTGCCTGGAGAATCCCAGGGACGGGGGAGCCTGGTGGGCTGCCATCTATGGGGTCGCACAGAGTCGGACACAACTGAAGCGACTTAGCAGCAGCAGCATGCCAATAAATTCAACTTGGATAAAGTGGATTAACATCCTGAAGAACACAAACTACCAAAGTAACCAGAACAGCCCTATTTCTATTAAAGAAACTGAATTTACAGTCTTCTCCACAACATACCAACAACCACTAAAAGGTGAGTTTTATGGTAATGATTTGTATCTCAATAAAACTCATTTAAAAAAATAACATATATATATATATATATATATATATANGTGGATTAACATCCTGAAGAACACAAACTACCAAAGTAACCAGAACAGCCCTATTTCTATTAAAGAAACTGAATTTACAGTCTTCTCCACAACATACCAACAACCACTAAAAGGTGAGTTTTATGGTAATGATTTGTATCTCAATAAAACTCATTTAAAAAAATAACATATATATATATATATATATATATATATACACACACAAAACTAAAAACAAACAACAAAATCTTCCCACAAAGAAAACTCCAATACCAGATGGCTTCACTGGTGAATTTCACCAAATATTTAAGGAAGCACTGATAGTAATTGTACACAAACTCTTCCTGAAATGCGAAGAGGGAAAACTTCCCATCTCATTCTGTGAAGACAGCGTTACCTTGGTACCAAACCAGACAATGAAAAGAAACTAATCTCTCTCATGAATATACATGAAATTTCTAAACTATATTTTAGTAACTTGAAAATCAATCAATGTAGTTCATATTCACAAACCAAAAAGAAAAACCACATGATCAACTCAACAGATTTAGTGAAAGCATGACAAAATCCAAAAAGACTTAAAGGACTGAAACATTCACCATTTTCTTACTCAACAGTCTTTTAAGTTTCATTTCCAATCCCATACCTCATCCATGGACATATCCCATACTCTGCAAATTTCATTCTCCATTTCTTCATCAAGCTCCATTTGCTGCTCCTCGTCATCCGAGCTGGATTTGGTATTTTCGGGGCTAACCATCTTCAGAAACACAATGGAAGGAGATAAATAAAGGGTGTCTATAGATAGAGCACTCCTCCAGTAATATTATCCCATAATCGTTTAGAAGTCACAAAGATTAGTATCCTCAAAGTACCTTCTTCTGCAAGAAGTTTATTTAAAAAAACTAGTACCTGGGGCACCTTGGGTAAATACTGCTGCTAGGCACTGGGGTAGAAACATAAAGGTAAATAAGATTTAATCACTTACTTCCAAGTAGTTTGGGATCCAGTGGGGAAAAGACATATAAACTGATAATCACAACAGAAAAGGTAAGTGATTCAACTGAGTTGTGGACAGAGTCGTGAAAACAAAAAGATGGACCAGTGACCTATGTCTGGGAGAAGTTTTCCCAAACTTCTCTTAGGAGGGGATACTGAAGCTAAACCTGAGGGGAAATCGGAGTTCCTCATCCTGAAGAGGAGGAGATATAGAAAAGTACAAGAGTTCAGAGTTAAGAAAAGGCCTAGCATGTGTGGGGAATGGTGAGCAGTTTAGCGTGCCACGGGCAGATAAATCTGGAAAAGCTGCAAAGAGCCCTGGATTCCAGTCTAAGAAATACGAGTTTTCTACTGTAGGCAACAGTTAACTATGAGGAACTCCCATGGGCGACTTTTTTTTTTTTTAGATTATTCGGGCAGCTGTGCAGAAGATGGACTAGGGAGGACAGTGATTGAAAGCAGAGGGAAACGTTAGGGAAACATGAGAAGAACGTTCACGTTTATTGAGAGGTTCCTATAAGGCAAACTACGGTAAGCATTCTCTGGCTATCATAATCTTATTTAATCTACACAATAACTCTATAAACAATAATACGAATACTACCCCACTTTATAGAAACTAGGAAAGAAGTCGGTTACGTGACTTGCCCAAAGTCAGGGAGGGCGAACTGCGCTTTTCACATCAGAGCTGCACGAAGCCCATTTATTCTACTACAGCCAAAGTCCTCGAAACAGATAGATTACGAGCTGGGCTTCAGAAACGACAGTGGCAACGGGGCGCAAAACCCCACTGCATCACATGCATTGCATGCAAGCAATGCATTTACATGGTCACGCATATTTGGAAATTTTGTAAAAATAAAACATTTTAACCAAAAGCATTCCAGCATCCCTGCCGTTACATTTCCCTTTGTATTGAGGGGCACAAAGAGTGGCGCCCGGCAGTTTTGGGGTCCGCGGGTAGACAGCCTGGAGACCAGAGGTAAGGCCCGGCCGCGGGGCCTGGGGAGGGGTCGTCGAAGGGACGGTGGCTCCCGGGGCAGGAGAGGGCTGCCGGAGGCGGGGCGGCAGCCGGGGGAGAGCAGGGGGAGCCCACGCGAGGCGCGCGTTTCCGCACCTGGATGAGCCCGCTGAGGACGCCGAAGAGCCAGTGCTNCTCAGGCACAATAGTACTAAAAGATACCAATATACTAAAGGTCTCCAGTTTGGGCACATACATATCAGATTACTGTGAGCCTCATATTTACAAATAGAGAATGACTTAGGTGTGGTTCCTGAGGGACCTTGCTTCTCAAAATCATGAACAGATGATGGTAAAATTTCTAACAAAATAAAGCTCCAATGTACATAGTAATTGCACTTATGGAAAATTTTAAGATATATTAAAAGTGAGCAAAAATACTCTGCATTAGTATATAAAATACAAATGGGTCTTAGGCTCAAATAATTATCCACATTTTTCATATTTTTTTAAGAGGCAGACTTTGTGGTATTTGAATTATTCAGTTTTGGAAGCCCATTTTAGGGAAAACACTACAAAATTACAAACATTAAGTTAGTTACAATATGAAATATTTATTTAGAATGGGAAAAAAGAAATCACAGCAAATCACCAACTTAAAGTAGCCAACTAATAACTTAAAGTGAAATCCAGAAAAATACCTGTTTTTATTAATAAGCAGCCTGACATACTTCTGGCTTCCCTGGTGGTGCAGAGGTTAAAGTGTGCCTGCAATGTGGGAGACCTGGGTTCGATCCCTGGGTCGGGATCCCCTGGAGAAGGAAATGGCAGCCCATTCCAGTATTCTTGCCTGGAGAATCCCATGGACGGAGGAGCTTGGTGGGCTACAGTCCACGGGTCGCAAAGAGTTGGACACGACTGAGCGACTTCACTTTCACTTGACATACTTCTACAATCCTTTTTTCTTGTTTTAATAGACTTTATTTTTCAAGCAGTTTTAGGTTCACAGCAGTATTAAGCAGAAGGTACAGAGATTTCCCATAGAATCCTTACCCCCACTCATACATAGCCTCCACCATTATCAACATTGTCCACCAAAAACAATAAACGTTTGATACAACTGTTGAACCTACATTGGGGTATCATTATCACCCAGAGTCGATAGTTTACATTAGGGCTTACTCTTGGTGTTGTACATCCTATGAATGTGGCAAATTTGGTGGTACTGGTGGTAAAGAATCCACGTGCCAATGCAGGAGATGGTAAGAGACAGTTCAATCCCTGGATTGAAAAGATCCCCTGGAGGAGGGCATGGTAACCCACTCCAGGATTCTTGCCTGGAGAATCCCATAGACAGAGGAGCCTGGGGGGCTGCAATCCATAGGGTTGCAAAGAGTTGGACATGACTGAAACGACTTAGCATGCATGCAAGCCCATTGGGGCATCTTTATCACCCAGAATCCATAGTTTACATTAGGGCTCACTCTTGGGGTTGTACACTCTTGGGGTTGTATGGCTCTGGCAAATTTATAATCACAAGTATTTACCATTATAGTATCATACAGAGTAGTTATTTTCACTGTGCTAAAAATCCTCTGTGCTCTGAGTATTTGCAATCCTTTTTCAATATAGTTTTTTCTTTGATCACCTTTTCATATCACGATGGCCTTTTAAGGTCATTTTCTATGACAAAAAAAAATTGGTAACTTTGTCTTTAGCATAGTTGTTTAAATATTTTAAAATTATTATTGGTAGTTTAGGAAATTATTATTGGTAGTTGAAAGCTCCTCTCAGCTTCACAGCTTGTTATTGGTAATATTCTGTAAAGTTTTGACCGCTTGTACTTTTCTTTCATTTTTATGGTGTCAAACTCCCCTATGCTGGGGGGAGTATTTTCTACTCAGCAGAATTGTTTGTACAAAAAAATAATTATTCATTTTTTTGAAGGGTTAGATTTGTCTATAGGACCCTTTGGGACTACTGTATTCTTTGGAGGAAGATTTGATCTTTTATAATAATTGAGGAATAATCAAAGTTTTCATTTCTTCTTGAGTCAGTTTTTGTAAATTGTGTTTTTCTAAGAATTTGATGATTTTTATCAAGTTTTAAGCTTTACTGCAGAAGTTTTTCATGGTGTTCTTAATATCCTTACCACGATTTGAAGCACAGAGTTGTGGACAGATAATTGTTTCATATAACGGTCCATGTATGGTTTATATAGCATGGTCTGTGTTTTGGACATAAAACTGGCATGCCCTCCATGTGGAGGGCCGACTATACTGTGTCATTTTATATGAAGCACTTAGTATTTGTGGATTTTGGTTTCTGCAGGGGTCCTGAAACCCATCCCCCGCAGTTATCAATGGAAAACTGTAGTTTTACTCTGAATTATTACTGTTGTTTATTAGTACATTATCTCCTTTTAAAAAATAATGATGTTTATTGATGATCCCCATAGTATTAAATCATGTCCCATCCTTCTGAGACTCCATGCACAGTAGCCCACCAGGCTCCTCTGTCCATGGGATTTCCCAGGCAAGAATACTGGAGTGGAGTGCCATTTCCATCTTCAGGGGATCAAACCTGAGTCTCCTGCATTGTTAGGCAGACTTTTTACCATTGAGCCACCTGGGAAGCTCTAGAGTATTAAATACCAAAGACAAATTGACTTCACAAGCATTTATTAATTATTTTTTGTGCTCCTTATACACTATCAAGTACTGCAGATACAGAATGCAGTAACTTAGCTCTGCGCCATCCCTGCTCCCTTGGGGCTCACAGCCCTATTCTGCACAGCGTGAGAGGCAGTTCAGTACAGTTTAGTACTGGCCAGAGGCCAGCCAGCAGGTCTGCAGTGATTGGGGTCTTCGCCCCTCCGGCCCCATTCATGGGCACACTGGTCGGCCCTCGAGTCCTCTCACCCGTAGCCACTGTCTCCATACTTAGACAAGTCTGTGACTCTCTTAGCATTCTCTCTGGCATCGCTGGAATGGAGAAGCGTGGGGAGGAGATTAATCCAGGGCTGATGAGCCACAGCTGCACCCTCCTCATCTCTCCTCTTTCCGAGGAATTAGTGACTCTGAGAGGAGCCAAGGAAAGAGAGGCTAAAACTCTGAGACAGCGCACCTCAGCCCAACTTAGCCCTGTGCTGGGTGAATAGCTCTCATAGGGAGAGGGTTGAGAATCACTGGTTCCACCAGCCTCATTCTGCTCTTCAGCCACTCAGACCCCACACTGGGCACAGAGCAGGAGGGTGGGTAAAAGGAGGAGGGCCCACAGCCCTAAGGGAAGTTCTCCAGGGCTTAGCCCCTTCATATTCTCCAAGGCAGCCGAGCTCTGCCCACCCATCCCTGCATCGACAGCATCCCTGGTACCTGATCACTTAAGCAGCCCAGATGCTCCCTGGTCCCCTTTAGGCAGCATCATAGTTCCCTGAGAGTGGAAGTATTTGTCTGAATCTTTGTCGCTGGCTTCTCTCATGTCAATAAGACATGGCAACCCACTCCAGTATTCTTGCCTAGAGAATTCCATGGACAGGGAAGCCTGGCAGGCTACAGTCCACGGAGCCACAGAGTCAGACGTGACTGAGCGACTAACACTACTACTCTCTCACGTCAAAGTAGGCCCTCCATATGTCTTTAGCCCCTGGAAAGGAAAAGAAAAGGATGAGATGAACGTGATCATATCTTGGCAAAATAGAGAAATGATACATTTTCTTCGCATTGTGTCCAAATTTCAGCCTTTGAGTAAGCTCTTGGAGATTATTGTATTGGCTTGAAATAAATATTCCTTTACTTTTCACTGCCTTGATTTGAACTTGTGAGAATCACACTTGGTGCAAGTTTTATTCTGTTGGATTCCATTTTAAGCCCGTTGGTACTTTGTTTCTGGTGGGGTGTGATGTGTGCAAGAAGAGGTCAGATGCTCTTTAAAGGACATTTGTTTGTACAATGAACTTCTACCTAGAAAAATGCAGGAAAGTCTCTGACCAGAACTTGAGAACAAAGGCAATACTAAGGGAGGCTGCAGATACTGGATAGTTCCGACAGAGTAAAGGGGAAACTATTCATCCCTGTACACTCAGTGAGGACAACTTAGTTCTGCATACATCTGAGTTCAGTTCAGTGACTGAATCATGTCTGACTTTTTGCAACCCCATGGACTGCAGCATGCCAGGTTTCCTGTAGGTCACCAACTCCCAGAGCTTATTCAAACTCATGTCCATAGAGTCAGTGATGCCATCCAGCCATCTCATCCTGTCATCCCCTTCTCCTCCTGTCTTCAATCTTTCCCAGCATTGGGGTCTTTTCCAATGAGTCAGTTCTTCATATCAGGTAGACAAAGTATTGGAGTTTCAGCTTCAGCATCAGTCCTTCCAATGAATATTCAGGGTTGATTTCCTTTAGGATGGACTGGTTGGATCTCCTTGCAGTCCAAGGGACTCTCAAGAGTCTTCTCTAACACCACACTTCAAAAGCATCAATTCTTTGGTGCTCAGCTTTCTTTATAGTCCAACTCTCACATCCATACATGACTATTGGAAAAACCATATCTTTGATTAGACAGACCTTTGTTGGTAAAGTAATGTCTCTGCTTTTTATCATGCTGTCTAGGTTGGTCATAGCTTTTCTTCCAAGGAGCAAGCGTCTTTTAATTTTATGGTTGCAGTCACCATCTGCAGTGATTTTGGAGCCCCCCCCCAACCAAATAAAGTCTCTCACTGTTTCCATTGTTTCCCCATCTATTTGCCATGAAGTGATGGGACCGGATGCCATGATCTTAGTTTACTGAATATTGAGTTTTAAGCCAACTTTTTCACTCCCCTCTTTCACTTTCATCAAGAGGCTCTTTAGTTCTTCAATTTCTGCCATAAAGGTGATATCGCTGCATATCTAAGGTTATTGATATTTCTCCCAGCAATCTTGATTCCAGCTTTTGCTTCATTCAGCACAGCATTTCACATGATATACTCTGCATATAAGTTAAATTACTGTGGTGACAATATACAGCCTTAATGTACTCCTTTCCCAATTTGGAACCAGTCTGTTGTTCCATGTCCAGTTCTAACTGTGGCTTCTTGACTTGCATACAGATTTCTCAAGCGGCAGGGCAGGTGGTCTGGTATTCCTATCTCTTGAAGAATTTTCCAAAGTTTGTTGTGAGCCACACAGTCAAAGGCTTTGGCATAGTCAATAAAGAAGTAGATGTTTATCTGGAACTCTCTTGTTTTATCGATGATCCAGCAGATGTTGGCAATTTGATCTCTGGTTCCTCGTTTTCTAAAACCAGCTTGAACATCTGGAAGTTCATGGTTCATGTACTGTTGAAGCCTGGCTTGGAGAATTTTGAGCATTACTTTGCTAGCGTGTGAGATGAGTGCAATTGTGCAGTAGTTTGAGCATTCTTTGGCATTGCCTTTCTTTGGGATTAGAATGAAAACTGATCTTTTCCAGTCCTATGGCCACTGCTGAGTTNGGTTCATGTATTGCTGAAGCCTGGCTTGGAGAATTTTGAGCATTACTTTGCTAGCGTGTGAGATGAGTGCAATTGTGCAGTAGTTTGAGCATTCTTTGGCATTGCCTTTCTTTGGGATTAGAATGAAAACTGATCTTTTCCAGTCCTATGGCCACTGCTGAGTTTTCCAAATTTGCTGGCATATTGAGTGCAGCACTTTCATAGCATCATCTTTCAGGATTTGAAACAGCTCAACTGGAATTCCATCACCTCCACTAGCTTTGTTCATAGTGATGCTTCCTAACACCGACTTGACTTCGCATTCCAGGATGTCTGGCTCTAGGTGAGTGCTCACACCATCATGGCTATCTGGGTCATGAAGATCTTTTTTGTATAGTTCTGTGTATTCTTGCCATCTTTTCTTAGTATCTTCTGTTTCTGTTAGGTCCATACGCTTTCTGTCCTTTATTGTCCCCATCTTTGCATGAAATGTTCCCTTGGTACCTAATTTTCTTGAAGAGACCTCTAGTCTTTCCCATTCTATTGTTTTCTTCTATTTCTTTGCATTGATCGCTGAGGAAGGCTTTCTTATCTCTCCTTGCTATTGTTTGGAACTCTGCATTAAAATGGGCATATCTTTCCTTTCCTCCTTTGCCTTTTGCTTCTCTTCATTTCACAGTTATTTGTAACCCCTCCTGAGACATTTTGCCTTTCTGTATTTTGCCTTTTTGCATTTCTTTTTCTTGGGGATGATGTTGATCACTGCCTCCTGTACAATGTCATGAACCTCCATCCATAGTTCTTCAGGCACTCTGTCTATCAGATCTAATCCTTTGAATCTATTTGTCACTGGCACTGTATAATCGTAAGGGTTTTGATTTAGGTCATACCTGAATGGTCTAGAAGTTTTCCCTACTTTCTTCAATTTAAGTCATAGTGGTCTGGGCATATTTGGCACCCAGGAAAATTCAATTAGCAGGTGATAAAAGTGAGTTCCCTAAGAGATTTGAAGAAACAAGATAATCAGATGCAGTAAAAGGGCAACGAGAGTTCCAGAAAAACATCTATTTCTGCTTTATTGACTATGCCAAAGCCTTTGATGGTGTGGATCACAAGAAACTGTGGAAACCTCTGAGAGAGATGGGAATACCAGACCACCTGACCTGCCTCTTGAGAAATCTGTATGCAGGTCAGGAAGCAACAGTTAGAACTGGNGTGCTGCGATTCATGGGGTCACAAAGAGTCGGACACGACTGAGTGACTGAACTGAACTGAACTGAATGGGGCTTCCCTGACAGCCAGTTGATAAAGAATCAGCCTGCAGTGCAGGAAAACCGGGTTACATTCGTGGGTCGGGAAGATACCCTGGAGAAGGGATAGGATACCCACTCCAGTATTCATGTGCTTTCCTCATGGCTCAGCTGGTTAAGAATCCGCTTGCAGTGTGGGAGACCTGGTTTGGTCCCTGGGTTGGGAAGATCCCCTGGAGAAGGAAAGGCTACCCACTCCATTGTTCTGGCCTAGTTCCATGGATTGTACCGTCCATGGGGACATAAAGAGTCAGACATGACTGAGTGACTTTAAAAGACTTCCCTGATATCTCAGTTGGTAAAGAATCCTCCTGCAATGCAGGAGACCCTGGTTCGATTCCTGGGTCAGAAATGTCTGCTGGAGAAGGGATAGGCTACCCATTTCAGTATTCTTGGACTTAACTTATGGCTCAGCTGATAAAGAATCCACCTGCAATGTAGGAGACCCTGGTTTGATTCCTGGGTCAGAAATGTCCGCTGGAGAAGGGGTAGGCTACCCACTTCAGTATTCTTGGACTTACCTTATGGCTCAGCTGATAAAGAATCCGCCTGCAATGAANTATTCTTGGACTTAACTTATGGCTCAGCTGATAAAGAATCCACCTGCAATGTAGGAGACCCTGGTTTGATTCCTGGGTCAGAAATGTCCGCTGGAGAAGGGGTAGGCTACCCACTTCAGTATTCTTGGACTTACCTTATGGCTCAGCTGATAAAGAATCCGCCTGCAATGAAGGAGACCTGGGTTACATCCCTGGGTTGGGAAGATCCCCTGGAGAAGGGAAAGGCTACCCACTCCAGTATTCTGGCCTGGAGAATTCCGTGGACTGTATAGTCCACAGGGTCACAAAGAGTCGGACACAACTGAGCGACTTTCACTTTCATTTTCACCCCTGAACCCAGATCTCTTCCTCATCCTTGTTGAAAGTTCGGGCCCAAACTTTATGTGACTTCAGGTTTGGGGATCCCCAAAGAAGAGTGCAAAGCTGGCCAGAAAAGCCTGACAAAGTGCTACCACAAGAAGCAAGCTCCTTTTCTGCCTGTTTGTGGCCTTTGCCCTGTGGGGACGTGACCTCTACTCAGGTGAATCCTGTGGGAAGCAGATACACCCTCCCCTGGCCCTTCCTTTGGTCCTGATTTTGACTAGCTTCCTTGAAGAATGTTTCCCATCTCTGACTGCTGATGCTCAGAATCAGGAAGCAGAAAATGATGCCTGTGGAGAGTTTCATCCTGCTGCAGAGAGATAAGGAGACTCAACCAAGGATGAGAGGTCTTGGGGAGGGAGTTGTAATGTTGATACATCCTTACATTCCAAAAATAAATGCCACTGAATTTCATCTCAATAGATAGATGATAAATTGTATTACAGAGGATCCAGTTCTCATTTTCATGTGAATCCTTGGACTCCCAATGATTTCCTGTATGAAAGATTGCAACGAGCTTTTAGCATAAACCACTTTCCAGTCCGGTCATCCTCTGTCAGCCCTGAAACCCAACTGCACTGCAAGTTACCCAAAGGCATAAGGAGTCTGGGCACCACACCTCTGCGGTGATGAGACAAGGTGAACAATTCTCTGGTGCTTGTGGACCACCTGCTCAGCCCATCACTGCCTTCACACAGGAGAAGCATATAAGGGAAGCCCTATCCCCTGAAGTACTCACACCTGGTGAATTCTAACTGTCAGAATAGTAGACTCAGGAAGGCAGCAGAGAGCTGCGGCTGCAGCACAAGAATGCTGGTGAAGAGGGAGAGTCTTCAAGGAGGAAAAGTGTTGGAAAGTTCTGGCACCTCACCTTTGGCTGTGTCTTCCTGCTGAGGTTCCTGGTGAAGCTGAGCTGCCTGGGCTGGCTGCCTGGGAAATGGTACTGGTGCTTTATATCCTGAAACTCAGCTAGTGGAACAAATCAGAAGATGGGTTTGAAGCAAAAAAAGAGAAAAGAAGAGAAATTTTGGGAAATCCCTCTTGACCAGAACACAGCATTCAAAACAGCAGTATTATTCTTCACTCACATCTAATTTCCCTAAATTATGCAATCCTACAGCTTTCAAGAGAGTAGAAACTTAGGCTTTTTCTGTCTGTTTCCAGTCTCACTCCTGGCGGGGACAAGGGGTTTTCCCCCCACACAATAATCTACTGACATGTTCTGTGAAAAGTAATCAACATTAGAAAAAGAGAGTTGATTGCCTAAAGAATGTAAGGGTACAGGGTGAATGGAACAGCGGAATAGGTCTATTGCAAAGGACAGCTCAGGATGAAGCTGGGACCCCAAGTACAGCAATAGGAAACAAGGAAATAGAAACCCAGGAAAATCAAACTCCCAGCACCCACGTAGGGTGGACTTAGCACTGGGAAAGGGAATTCTCCACTCAAGTGTATCTATGAACAGATACTGCTGAAGATCATAATGGCAGGCTATGTGGAGAGATCACTGTAACTCCAGGAATGTTGAGCTATAGTGTAGAAATTTGCCATAATGTTGTGTAACAATGACATATCATAAAAGTGATCAGGAATGGACCTACTGGCTGTTAAATGGCCAGAATAGAAGATTTGAGAAGGATGCAGAGAAAGCTGGAAATTAGTACAAGAATGCTGGGCGGGTATGATGTCAGAGCACAGCTGTTTCAATCAGAAAACAGGACTGGGCTTTATTCTGTGAGTTTCGTGAGACAATCCTGAGAGGAAACTTCATGCAGTGCTATCACAAGGAGGAGTCTCTGATGAACTCCTTGCCCCATCTCTGGCTCCTCATCCAAAAGGGAAATTTCAAAGGTCACTGGCTTTCCCTAGAGGAGAAGGGATGGTGCATGTGTAATACGTCAGAGATGGTTGGTGATTCAGAGGACTTCAGAACTGCTCTTCCTGATGGTGGGACCATGAGTTGGAAGCCTCAGGAGGGCAAGTAAGGCCCAGCGCAGGGAGCACCACCTCAGGATTCTTGCCTGGAGTGTTTATAGGAGAGAAGGAATGTGGGCCATGCATCGGAGACACAGAAAAGCGATCTCCAAGACAGATAAAAGCAAATCACAGAGACTTGGGAGCTGAGACGCTAGGAGATGGTAAATAACAGTCTGGAAGGACATGGCACTTGTGCTCAAGTGGTAACCCTGAGAAAGGGAAGAAGGGTGAAGAACTTGCAATTAGTTATTAATAGCAGACTCAGGGAAATAGGAGGAGGAC
Organism: Neotragus moschatus; assembly: GCA_006410615.1. Lineage (NCBI taxonomy): Eukaryota > Metazoa > Chordata > Mammalia > Artiodactyla > Bovidae > Neotragus > Neotragus moschatus. The sequence goes on from SJYA01002186.1 coordinate 701,500, forward strand.
ATTGGACAGAAGTACACTGGCCCCGGAGGAAGCAAGCCAAGTGAGGGTGACTCTGGTGTGTGGGAATCATTGTCTTAGAACAGAGCCTCTTGGAGTAAGGATGATGCCTCCTCCTGGGTCTGCATCATATTTTATTTCTTGTAGGTGTAATGAGATGAACATGTAAGGCAGATAGCTATCTAAAGGATTTCTCTGTCCCTCTGGTTCTTATCCAGGGAAAAACTAAGTAACATTCAAATATTCCCAACAGAACTTATACTCCTTGGGAAAGATGGGGTTCCCTGCGGTCCAGGTATTCCAGGTCCCTGAGCTGGCTCAGCTGAATATGAGTATGCATGGAGGGGAGAAGGGATACTGTCAGTCACCCACAGTTACTGACGCTGGGCATGCACTGGGCGCTACTCCATAGGGGGCGCTGTGACGTCCATCCCTCTTTTTCCTGCTGTCCTCCTACTTTCCTCAGGGCCGAAATCATGAGCCAGTGATCACATTCTGTTGCAACTCTTTTAGTTAGTTTGGAGCCATTCATTACTGGAAATCCACTCCCCACTTCATGTCACTCCAGTCATTTCTTCTTTGATAGAATCATTAGACAGAAAGCAAGTACAATCTCTAGAAACCAAGTCAAGCATTGCAAGTTCTTCACCTTGTTTCTTAATGCACTCTGGCTTCCTGGCAGGGACATGCTTAGAATAATAGACAATAATGGTGGTCAGTTCTTTTCATTTGTTTTTCCTGAAAAAGAAAGGCACCCTGTCTTGGCCATATCAGAATCTTTAGGCTTTAAAGGGGTCTCCCAAGAGTCTCCCATGAGTCGCTGTGTCCTGGTTTGCATAGATGGTCTCTGTTAGCGCCTATGGTCCCAGGGTGTTAATAGTGACAGTTAGTAAACAGTTCTACTTTTGACCTGGGTTACATAAGAAATCAGATGGTACCCCCTACTCCAAAAGCCGTGTGTGACAAGGCTATTGAGACACCTAAGGGATCCCCATTTTTCTCTCACAGTTAATATAAGCTGTAGAGAATACCAAGGCTATGAAAAATCAGAAAACAGAATAACAAACAAAAAAAGCCCCACAGAATAGCATCTGAGGCCTAAGTCCCAGACTCAGAGGGACAAAAGGAAAGACTCATGAGCAGTTCCATCAATGTAAAGTGAAGAAAATAATAATACCTACCTTATAGAGTTGTTTTCAGGATTAAACGGTTAATGTTCTAGGGGCTTGGATCATTTCTGGGCACATGTAAAATATTAATACATTTTAACTCTACTAGATTAACCAAGAAAATTCATAATAATTTATACTTTGCAGAAGACACAAAGATAAACTAATATATTATTGTGAAAGCCATGCAGTGTTAATATATTAACAAGTAAGGCTATCAAACAGAATTAAAGTTTTAAAGATCAAGGTTTAATTTTGCAGGGTATAGCAACATTTTTTGAAGCCTGGGTGTCTTTCAAGTTTCCTTTGTTAGAAATAACCTATTGCACTGATAGTTTTTGACCTAGAAAACCATCTGTATTTCTTGAAGTTGCTAGAAAAGAGGAGATAGTCTCCCCTTACGCTGGCATGACTTCTTTCACCATCAGCTGGGTGGACATATAGTTTTTCTAAGACTAAGCTCTGGAATTCCACTACATAGCACTGAGAGAAAAAGAGACTGGCTTGAGAAATTCAAAATTTACCAAAAGGATGAAAGGCCAAAGTAGGATAGTGAGCGTGGAGTGTTGAGCATATAATCTTTTGTGTCTAAAGTCACCCATTTTGTTATGTGTGTGTATGCTCAGTTACTCAGTCATGTCCAACTCTTTGCAACATAAGGGACTGTGGCCCACCAGATTATTCTGTCCACGGAATGTTCCAGGCAAGAATACTGGAGGGGGTTGCCATTCCCTTCCCCAAGGGATCTTCTCAACCCAGGGATCAAACCTGTGTCTCTTGCGTCTCTTGCATTGGCAGGCAGATTCTTTACCACTGCACCACCTGGGAAGCCCCATTTTATTATAGTTAATATTTTATCTAAGTTCTGTCTACATGGGTTCCTTTTTCTCTTACTTTTCAGATTTGTCTGTCTAATATAAAATGCCTGTTTAGTATCCAGGTGAGAACCCTTTAAGGGTTAAAACTCATGTAGTATTTAAAATATTACTGGTTTGAAAAATAAGTATTATATTCAGCATTATTAAAATACCTTTTCTAAAAAATTTAAGTCTTCATGGACTGGAAGAATTAGTAGTGTTAAAATATCTATACTACCCAAAGTAATCTACTGAATCAATGCAGTCCTTATTAAAATTCCAATGCCATTTTTCACAAAAATAGAACAATCCTAAAATTCACATGAAATCACAAAAGACCCCAAATAGCCAAAGTAATTTTAAGAATAAAGAACAAAGTTGAAGGCATCATAATTCCTCATTTCAAAATGAGCTAGAGTGGTCAAAACAGTATGATGTTTACATTAAAAGCCGACACATAGATCAATGGACCAGAATGGAGAGCCTCATGCATGTATGGTTAATTCATTTATGACAAAGAAGCCAAGAATATATAATGGGCAAAGGACAGCTGGTGTTTGAAAACTGGGCAGACAGTCTTCTAAGAGAATGAAATTGAAACACTATCTCATACCATTAACTTAACTTGATTCAAATAGATTAAAGACATGGATATAAGACCTGAAGCCATTAAAGTCCTAGAAAAAACATAGATAGGAAGCTCCTTGGGGCTTCCCAGGTAGCTCAGTTGTGAAAGAACTGCAGTGCAGAAGAAGGAGGAGATACGGGTTCCATCCCTGGATCAGGAAGATCCCCTGGAAAAGAGCATGGCAAGCCACTCTAGTATTCTTGCCTGGAGATTCCCATGGACAGAGGAGCCTGCTGGCTACAGTCCATAGGGTCACAAAGAGTTGGACATGACTGAAATGACTGAGCACACACGCATAGCACCGTGAGCTCCTTGACATTGGTCTTGTAAAGATTTTTGGGGGTGTTTAACACAAATGGCAGAGGCAACAAAAGCAAAAATAAACAAGTAGGACTATCTTAAACTAAAAAGCTTCTGCACGGCACAGGAAACCATCAACAGAATGAAAAAGTAACTACCAAATGAGAGGAAATATTTGCAAATCATATATCTGGTAATGGGTTAATTTACAAAAGGTATAAAGAACTCATTCAATTCAATGGCAAAATAAAACAATCTGACTTAAAAATGGGCAGAGGATCTCCCTAGACATTGTTTCCAAAGAAGACATATAAATGGTCAACAGACACATGTGAAGGTGCTCAACATCACTAGTCATTAGGGAAATACAAATAAAAACCACAATGAGATATCATCTCACACTCATTAGAGTGGCTCTTATGGAAAAGAAACAGCAAGTGTTGGCAAAGATGTGGGGGAAAAGGAATAATTGTACACTGTCAGTGGGAATGTAAATTGCGGCAGCCACTAAGGAAACAGTAGGGAGAATCCTTTAAAAATTAAAAACAGAACTATCTAAAATATTAGTTCTAAAAGTATAGCTAAATGATCTGACAATTCCACTTCTGAGTACTTATCTGAAAGAAAGGAAAGCATTAATTGGAAAAGACATATACAGCTCCATGTTCATTGCAGCATTATTTACACTAGTCAAGACATGGAATCAACCTAAGAGTCTGTTGACAAATGAATACATAAAGAAAAGGTTATTTATATATTAATAGAACATACATATATATGTGCATGTGTGTGCACACACATACGTTCATACATAGGGATATTATTCAGCCATGAAAAAGGAGGAAAGCTTGCCATTTACTATGACATGGATGGACCTTAAGGGCATTCTAAAGCATTTAAATAAGTCAGACAGAAAAAGACAAATACCACATGATCTCACTCATATGTTGAATCTAAAATAAAAATCAAAAGTGAATTCATAGATACAGAGAACAGATTAATCATTGCTAGACGCATGGAATGGGAAATGGGTGAGTGGAATGAAAGGGATCAAAAGGTACAAACTTCCAGTTATAAAATAACCAAATCCTGGGGATGTAATACACAGCCTGGTGACTATAGTTAATAATATTGCATATTTGAAAGTTGCTAAGAGGATAAATCTTAAAATTCTATCACAAGAAAAAAGAATTGTAGCTACGTGTGGTGGTGGAGAATGTTATCTATACTTCTTGTGGCAGTCATTTCACAATACAGTCGTCCTGTAATATCTGTGGAGGATTGGTTCCAAGACTCCTGTGGACGCCAGAATCCTCAGATGCTCATGTCCCTTATGTAAAATGGTGTAGTAGTTGCATATAACCTCAGACCGTCCTCCCATTGCTTTAAATTATCTCTATTTTACTTATAATACCTAATACATTATAAATGCTATGTAAATAGTTGCCAAAGCAAAACAAATTCAAGTTTTGCTTTCTGGAAACTTTTTCAAATATTTTAGGTCCAAGTGTAGTTGAGTCCTCAGATATGGAACTCGTGGATGGGAAGTTCATTGCGTTGTACACAGGAAACTAATGTAATTTTCTACATCAATTATATCCCAGCATTAATTTATTGAATATGTTACCTTACAGAAAGAGTTCAGCACCATGGACCCTTTCTTTCTTCACCTATTGATACTGAAAGGCTGTTGCTGAACCATGAAAAGACACCGGGATTCTTGGCCTCCAGAGGAGAAGAATTCAATCTGGGGCCAGAGATGAGGCTCGATCACTCAGAGCTTTTGTGCAATAGAGTTTTATTAAAGTATAAAAGGGATAGGGAAAGCTTCTGACATAGACATCAGAAGAGGGTAGAAAGAGTACCCCCTTGCTAGTGTTAGCAATGGAGTTATATACTCTCCAATTAGTTATTACAATGAATCAAAAGAATGTCTGGAGGTTGTAAAGACCTCACTAGACCTACTCCCATAATTTATATTTTAAGATAACAGGATTAGTCAGAAGGTTTTTCCCAGAGACTGTCCTCAAGCAGGATACATTATTGTTATATAATCCTAAGGAATGTAGAGGAGGAAAAAAGTTTGTCCTTTCTTCCTCCTTGAAAATTCTAGACCCTTCTCTCCTTGGGGACCCCTGGACTTCTTATCAACCTGCCTAGGAAATGATTCTCTCAATACTACATATCATTCGACAAGTATTAATATCAATTGGACGGGTAAGTATTGTTGAGCACACTGATCCTCCATGTCAAATCACAGCAAGAAGGTCACCACCTGATTAGTCTCAGCTGTATCAGATAATACACACACCAACCAAAAAAATGAACAAATTATTTGGAAATTACTAGACTGATGAAGAGGAACTCAAAAGCCTCTTGATGAAAGTGAAAGAGGAGAGTGAAAAAGTTGGCTTAAAGCTCAACATTCAGAAAATGAAGATCATGGCATCTGGTCCCATCACTTCATGGGAAATAGACAGGGAAACAGTGTCAGACTTTATTTTTGGGGGCTCCAGAATCAACTGCAGATGGTGACTGCAGCCATGAAATTAAAAGACGCTTACTCCTTAGAAGGAAAGTTATGACCAACCTAGATAGCATATTCAAAAGCAGAGACATTACTTTGCCAGCAAAAGTCCGTCTAGTCAAGGCTATGGTTTTTCCAGTAGTCATGTATGGATGTGAGAGTTGGACTGTGAAGAAAGCTGAGCACCAAAGAATTGATACCTTTGAACTGTGGTGTTGGAGAAGACTTTTGTGAGTCCCTTGGACTACAAGGAGATCCAACCAGTCCATTCTAAAGGAGATCAGTCCTGGGTGTTCTTTGGAAGGAATGATGTTAAAGCTGAAACTCCAGTACTTTGGCCACCTCATGTGAAGAGTTGACTCATTGGAAAAGATCCTGATGCTGGAAGGGATTGGGGGCAGGAGGAGAAGGGGATGACAGAGGATGAGATGGCTGGATGGCGTCACTGACTCGATGGACATGAGTTTGAGTGAATTTGGGGATTTGGTGATGGACATGGAGGCTTGGTGTGCTGTGACTCATGGGGTCACAAAGAGTTGGACACGACTGAGCGACTGAACAGAACAGAACTGAACTGAGAGTTATTTAAAGACTTCCCTGGTGGCTCAGGTGGTGAAGAATCCACCCGCAATGCAGGAGACCCGGGTTTGATTCCTGGGTGGGGAAGATCCCGTGGAGGAGGTCATGGCAACCCACTTCAGTATTGTTGTCTGGAAAATCCCATGGACAGAGGAGCTTGGGGGGCTACAGTCCATGGGGTCACAAAAGAATCAGACACACAACAGATTGATTTAAGAAACAATGTATGTATAACGGAATCACTTTGTTGCACACCTGAAACTAACACACTATTGTAAATCTACTATATTCCTATAAAAATTTTTAAAAAGCAACAATGTGTGCTATACCCAAAACCTTTTTTTAAAAAAACCTTTTCATTTTGCATTGGGGTTTAACTGATGAACATTGTTGTGACAGTTGCAGGTGGACAGAGAAGGGGCTCAGCCACACACATGCATGCATCCATTCTCCCTCAAACTCCCCTCCCATCCAGGCTGCCACACAAAACTGTGGGGTCCACTGGGCTATGCAGTAGGCTCTTGTTCAATACCCATATCTTTTGCTGAGCAATTTAAGAATTTACATAATTTTGTTCTTATGAAGGTCAGTGGCAGAATAATTAAAATTAATATATTAATTTATATTACTTTACTAGCTAAAGCTTTTAAAGTATTCCTGTCCAAGAAGCCCCCAATCCAGAAAACAGCATATTACTAACATCACAGAAGCCTGTCATGTCCCTCTCTCTTCCATACGTTTCCCTCCAAAGGTAATTTCTATCCTAAACTTAGGGTTATCATTCCCTTGCTGTTTTAAAATTATTTTTTTATCACATATGTGTATCCATAAACAATACATTTTTAAGATTTTTGCCATTTTTTGAACTTCTGTAACTAGATTTATATTGTATAGTTCACTGGTCATTTACTTATTTTGGTTAACAATATGTTCTTTAAATAGAGGCATGTTGATGAAATACAGTAGTTCTTTCATTTTCAGCACTGAAGATTATTGCAAAACATGGATTTATCACAGTTTATTTTGACATTTGTGGGGTTTTTTTTTTCCTGTCTTGGTATTAACAATGTTGCTTCTGGCAATCTTGTGCACATATCCTGGTAAGAGAGTTCAAATGGTACAGGCCTAGAGGTGAAACAGAATATGATTATGTTGAGGTTTAGTTGATAATACCAAATTGTCTTTCCAAAATGGTTATATATATACTCACATACTTATGTCCCCACAAGCAGTGGATCCATGGCCTCTTTGCTCCACATTCTAGGCCATATTTGTTTTTTATGTCCAGTTGGTGGATGATAAATAGTATCACATCGTAGTTTAAATGTGTTTTTCTGATTGTCAATGGGATTCTTTGTTTTTATACATTGATGAGCCATTTGTGCTTCCTTTCCTGTGAAGTTTATATTCATTTCTTTTTTCTTTTTTACTGATGAGTAAGAGGCATCACCGACTCAATGGAGATGAGTCTGAGAAAACTCTGGGAGTTGATGATGGACAGGGAGGCCTGACACGCTGCAGCCCATGGGGTCCCAGAGTCAGACACGACCGAGCGACTGAACTGAACTGAACTGAACTGAAGAGTTCCTTATATACTTCATACTTTTGATTATGTATGTTGCAAGTATCTTCCCCCAGTTTGTGGCCTTTATTTTGATCTATTCTCAATCATTTTTTTTCTTTCTTTTTTTAAATTTTACTTTATTTTACTTTACAATATTGTATTGGTTTTGCCATACATCAACATGAATCCACCACAGATATACACATGTTCCCAATCCTGAACCCCCCTCCCACCTCCCTCCCCATACCATCTCTCTGGGTCATCCGAGTGCACCAGCCCCAAGCATCCTGTATCCTGTATCGAACCTAGACTGGCGATTCGTTTCTTACATGATATTATGCATGTTTCAATGCCATTCTCCCAAATCATCCCAGCCTCTCCCTCTCCCACAGAGTCCAAAAGACTGTTCTATACATCTGTATCTCTTTTGCTGTCTCGCATACAGGGTTATTGTTACCATCTTTCTAAATTCCATATATATGTGTTAGTATACTGTATTGGTGTTTTTCTTTCTGGCTTACTTGTTTTTAGTCATTTTTATGGAGTAATATATTTGGCTTTATATTTAACAAACTTATGACTCAACAAAATGATAATGTACAGCCATGCACTAATTCTTTTAAAATACTTTTTATTTCTCTTTATTTATCAATTTTTAGAGTAATAAATTTTAATCCTACAAACTGCAAAGTTCTCTAATGAATTTTGCTTTTTAAAAAATTTCCTTCTGGTATCTTTTGATGAGTACTGATGCTTACCCTTGTCGTAGCATTTTTTCAATTGGGAACCATCTTTTAAAGTGAAAAATTATCTTATTCATTCCTCTGACAACTAACTTTTATAATTTATTAATGTATTTGCTCAAGGTACAGAATATATATAGCCTATGACACAGGTATCTTTGCAGGCACCTTTAGAGGAAAACTTTCATTTTTCTCTCAAGTTACAGCACATGTTCAGCCGCTCAGTCATGTCCAGCTCTTTGGGACACTATGTAGCCCACCAAACTCTTCTGTCCATGAGATTTTCCAGGCAAGAATGCTGGAGTGGGTTGCCTTTCCTTCTCCAGGGGATCTCCCTGACCCAGGGATTGAACTCACATTGAGATCAAGTTACAGAGTTTTCTTTAAAAGCCACTGCCTTTTAAGAGTTTTGCTTGCTATTTTCTCCTGGGAAATCTATGAAACCTTCAACTTAGATTCAAAGGTTTAGCTGGTAGTCTCTACACTTTAGAAGTGGATTACCCTGTGGTGTGCGAGAATTAGCTCATATTAGCTCAGGGGAGCTGATTATTACATTTTCTGGGATGAGCCAACTGTTAAGTCTTGGTCATTTGAAATTAATGACAGTAGGAGTATTTGTGCATGCATGCATGCCGTCACTCAGTCTTGTCTGGATTCCCCATTCCCTATCCTTCAGTTCACTCAGGGAGATTAAAAGAGAATATTCCATTCAAACAACTTAAGAAATATTAAATTCTTGTGTACACTCTTTATGTGGCTGCATTTCTCCCCAGGAAAACACACTTGGTGTGGGGCGGGGTGGAGGGGGGCGGGGAGACTGTGGTAGGGCGCGGCGGGTTGGGGGTTGTTGGGGGCAGTGGATACATCAAAAAAGAAAACATTTTAACACAGCTGCTCTATCTTCCAGAAACCAGGACCTGCACCTATAGGTTTATCCTGTAGAGAGCAGCAGCTCCCTGATACTGAAGTGAGGCAGCCTCTTAAAGAGGTGGGTAGTTTCACTGAAGGTCGGACACGACTGAGCAACTTCACTTTCACTTTTCACTTTCCTGCAGTGGAAAAGGAAATGGCAACTCACTCCAGTGTTCTTGCCTAGAGAATCTCAGGGACGGCGGAGCCTGGTGGGCTGCCGTCTATGGGGTCGCACAGAGTTGGACACGACTGAAGCGACTTAGCAGCAGCAGCAGTCTCTGCTCTGGAGGGCTCCTCACTGTGCCCACACTCCAGGAGCCCGAAAAAACATCGTCCACTGGACTGCAAGTGTCGGAAAGAATGGCCAACTTCCCAGAATCACAAAGTCTGAGTCCAGTCACTCTCAAACCTGGAAACAATCAGTTAAGAAACCAGACCTACCGCGTTTCTCCTCTCAGCCAGCTGCTGGTGGTGCATGGGTAAGACAACACTGGTTCTTCTGGCAGAATCCACAATCCACAACAACAACTACAACATAACACAACCAAACCCAATAACTATCCTACCATTCAATGACTATAGCATTTCTCAGCATAAAGATTCTTCAGCAACATTATTTTGAGCTGGTTAGAACCAGTCCACAGAGACAGAGTTTCCCTGTTGTTTAGTTGCTCAGGCGTATCTGACACTAGTGGACAGTTGTTTGCAGAAGTTTATAAAAATACTGATAAATAGGAATGGATGAATCCAGAAGCGGAATCATGCTAGGTAACAACAAGCTGAAGATTGTTACAATGCCTTTTGACCAACCGCCCAAAGTGAACTTTAAGAAGACATACATGTCATCAGGATGAACTTCCCCTGATGGCCCAGTGGCTGAGACTCTGCCCTTATAGTCCAGGGGCCTCAGGTTCAATGTCTGGTGAGGGAACTAGACCTCACATGCTGCAACTAAGAGACTGCATGCCACAACTGAAAAAAAAAAAAAAANGGAAGGAATGATGTTAAAGCTGAAACTCCAGTACTTTGGCCACCTCATGTGAAGAGTTGACTCATTGGAAAAGATCCTGATGCTGGAAGGGATTGGGGGCAGGAGGAGAAGGGGATGACAGAGGATGAGATGGCTGGATGGCGTCACTGACTCGATGGACATGAGTTTGAGTGAATTTGGGGATTTGGTGATGGACATGGAGGCTTGGTGTGCTGTGACTCATGGGGTCACAAAGAGTTGGACACGACTGAGCGACTGAACAGAACAGAACTGAACTGAGAGTTATTTAAAGACTTCCCTGGTGGCTCAGGTGGTGAAGAATCCACCCGCAATGCAGGAGACCCGGGTTTGATTCCTGGGTGGGGAAGATCCCGTGGAGGAGGTCATGGCAACCCACTTCAGTATTGTTGTCTGGAAAATCCCATGGACAGAGGAGCTTGGGGGGCTACAGTCCATGGGGTCACAAAAGAATCAGACACACAACAGATTGATTTAAGAAACAATGTATGTATAACGGAATCACTTTGTTGCACACCTGAAACTAACACACTATTGTAAATCTACTATATTCCTATAAAAATTTTTAAAAAGCAACAATGTGTGCTATACCCAAAACCTTTTTTTAAAAAAACCTTTTCATTTTGCATTGGGGTTTAACTGATGAACATTGTTGTGACAGTTGCAGGTGGACAGAGAAGGGGCTCAGCCACACACATGCATGCATCCATTCTCCCTCAAACTCCCCTCCCATCCAGGCTGCCACACAAAACTGTGGGGTCCACTGGGCTATGCAGTAGGCTCTTGTTCAATACCCATATCTTTTGCTGAGCAATTTAAGAATTTACATAATTTTGTTCTTATGAAGGTCAGTGGCAGAATAATTAAAATTAATATATTAATTTATATTACTTTACTAGCTAAAGCTTTTAAAGTATTCCTGTCCAAGAAGCCCCCAATCCAGAAAACAGCATATTACTAACATCACAGAAGCCTGTCATGTCCCTCTCTCTTCCATACGTTTCCCTCCAAAGGTAATTTCTATCCTAAACTTAGGGTTATCATTCCCTTGCTGTTTTAAAATTATTTTTTTATCACATATGTGTATCCATAAACAATACATTTTTAAGATTTTTGCCATTTTTTGAACTTCTGTAACTAGATTTATATTGTATAGTTCACTGGTCATTTACTTATTTTGGTTAACAATATGTTCTTTAAATAGAGGCATGTTGATGAAATACAGTAGTTCTTTCATTTTCNCTAAACTTAGGGTTATCATTCCCTTGCTGTTTTAAAATTATTTTTTTATCACATATGTGTATCCATAAACAATACATTTTTAAGATTTTTGCCATTTTTTGAACTTCTGTAACTAGATTTATATTGTATAGTTCACTGGTCATTTACTTATTTTGGTTAACAATATGTTCTTTAAATAGAGGCATGTTGATGAAATACAGTAGTTCTTTCATTTTCAGCACTGAAGATTATTGCAAAACATGGATTTATCACAGTTTATTTTGACATTTGTGGGGTTTTTTTTTTCCTGTCTTGGTATTAACAATGTTGCTTCTGGCAATCTTGTGCACATATCCTGGTAAGAGAGTTCAAATGGTACAGGCCTAGAGGTGAAACAGAATATGATTATGTTGAGGTTTAGTTGATAATACCAAATTGTCTTTCCAAAATGGTTATATATATACTCACATACTTATGTCCCCACAAGCAGTGGATCCATGGCCTCTTTGCTCCACATTCTAGGCCATATTTGTTTTTTATGTCCAGTTGGTGGATGATAAATAGTATCACATCGTAGTTTAAATGTGTTTTTCTGATTGTCAATGGGATTCTTTGTTTTTATACATTGATGAGCCATTTGTGCTTCCTTTCCTGTGAAGTTTATATTCATTTCTTTTTTCTTTTTTACTGATGAGTAAGAGGCATCACCGACTCAATGGAGATGAGTCTGAGAAAACTCTGGGAGTTGATGATGGACAGGGAGGCCTGACACGCTGCAGCCCATGGGGTCCCAGAGTCAGACACGACCGAGCGACTGAACTGAACTGAACTGAACTGAAGAGTTCCTTATATACTTCATACTTTTGATTATGTATGTTGCAAGTATCTTCCCCCAGTTTGTGGCCTTTATTTTGATCTATTCTCAATCATTTTTTTTCTTTCTTTTTTTAAATTTTACTTTATTTTACTTTACAATATTGTATTGGTTTTGCCATACATCAACATGAATCCGCCACAGATATACACATGTTCCCAATCCTGAACCCCCCTCCCACCTCCCTCCCCATACCATCTCTCTGGGTCATCCGAGTGCACCAGCCCCAAGCATCCTGTATCCTGTATCGAACCTAGACTGGCGATTCGTTTCTTACATGATATTATGCATGTTTCAATGCCATTCTCCCAAATCATCCCAGCCTCTCCCTCTCCCACAGAGTCCAAAAGACTGTTCTATACATCTGTATCTCTTTTGCTGTCTCGCATACAGGGTTATTGTTACCATCTTTCTAAATTCCATATATATGTGTTAGTATACTGTATTGGTGTTTTTCTTTCTGGCTTACTTGTTTTTAGTCATTTTTATGGAGTAATATATTTGGCTTTATATTTAACAAACTTATGACTCAACAAAATGATAATGTACAGCCATGCACTAATTCTTTTAAAATACTTTTTATTTCTCTTTATTTATCAATTTTTAGAGTAATAAATTTTAATCCTACAAACTGCAAAGTTCTCTAATGAATTTTGCTTTTTAAAAAATTTCCTTCTGGTATCTTTTGATGAGTACTGATGCTTACCCTTGTCGTAGCATTTTTTCAATTGGGAACCATCTTTTAAAGTGAAAAATTATCTTATTCATTCCTCTGACAACTAACTTTTATAATTTATTAATGTATTTGCTCAAGGTACAGAATATATATAGCCTATGACACAGGTATCTTTGCAGGCACCTTTAGAGGAAAACTTTCATTTTTCTCTCAAGTTACAGCACATGTTCAGCCGCTCAGTCATGTCCAGCTCTTTGGGACACTATGTAGCCCACCAAACTCTTCTGTCCATGAGATTTTCCAGGCAAGAATGCTGGAGTGGGTTGCCTTTCCTTCTCCAGGGGATCTCCCTGACCCAGGGATTGAACTCACATTGAGATCAAGTTACAGAGTTTTCTTTAAAAGCCACTGCCTTTTAAGAGTTTTGCTTGCTATTTTCTCCTGGGAAATCTATGAAACCTTCAACTTAGATTCAAAGGTTTAGCTGGTAGTCTCTACACTTTAGAAGTGGATTACCCTGTGGTGTGCGAGAATTAGCTCATATTAGCTCAGGGGAGCTGATTATTACATTTTCTGGGATGAGCCAACTGTTAAGTCTTGGTCATTTGAAATTAATGACAGTAGGAGTATTTGTGCATGCATGCATGCCGTCACTCAGTCTTGTCTGGATTCCCCATTCCCTATCCTTCAGTTCACTCAGGGAGATTAAAAGAGAATATTCCATTCAAACAACTTAAGAAATATTAAATTCTTGTGTACACTCTTTATGTGGCTGCATTTCTCCCCAGGAAAACACACTTGGTGTGGGGCGGGGTGGAGGGGGGCGGGGAGACTGTGGTAGGGCGCGGCGGGTTGGGGGTTGTTGGGGGCAGTGGATACATCAAAAAAGAAAACATTTTAACACAGCTGCTCTATCTTCCAGAAACCAGGACCTGCACCTATAGGTTTATCCTGTAGAGAGCAGCAGCTCCCTGATACTGAAGTGAGGCAGCCTCTTAAAGAGGTGGGTAGTTTCACTGAAGGTCGGACACGACTGAGCAACTTCACTTTCACTTTTCACTTTCCTGCAGTGGAAAAGGAAATGGCAACTCACTCCAGTGTTCTTGCCTAGAGAATCTCAGGGACGGCGGAGCCTGGTGGGCTGCCGTCTATGGGGTCGCACAGAGTTGGACACGACTGAAGCGACTTAGCAGCAGCAGCAGTCTCTGCTCTGGAGGGCTCCTCACTGTGCCCACACTCCAGGAGCCCGAAAAAACATCGTCCACTGGACTGCAAGTGTCGGAAAGAATGGCCAACTTCCCAGAATCACAAAGTCTGAGTCCAGTCACTCTCAAACCTGGAAACAATCAGTTAAGAAACCAGACCTACCGCGTTTCTCCTCTCAGCCAGCTGCTGGTGGTGCATGGGTAAGACAACACTGGTTCTTCTGGCAGAATCCACAATCCACAACAACAACTACAACATAACACAACCAAACCCAATAACTATCCTACCATTCAATGACTATAGCATTTCTCAGCATAAAGATTCTTCAGCAACATTATTTTGAGCTGGTTAGAACCAGTCCACAGAGACAGAGTTTCCCTGTTGTTTAGTTGCTCAGGCGTATCTGACACTAGTGGACAGTTGTTTGCAGAAGTTTATAAAAATACTGATAAATAGGAATGGATGAATCCAGAAGCGGAATCATGCTAGGTAACAACAAGCTGAAGATTGTTACAATGCCTTTTGACCAACCGCCCAAAGTGAACTTTAAGAAGACATACATGTCATCAGGATGAACTTCCCCTGATGGCCCAGTGGCTGAGACTCTGCCCTTATAGTCCAGGGGCCTCAGGTTCAATGTCTGGTGAGGGAACTAGACCTCACATGCTGCAACTAAGAGACTGCATGCCACAACTGAAAAAAAAAAAAAAAAAAGATCCTGCATACTGCAACAAAGATTGGATATCTCATGTGCCCCAACTAAGATTGGCACGGCCAGATAAATAAATATTTTTTAAAAATATGTATCACCACGGAACTTGCCTTACAATGTAGTTGCTATCTGGTTTTTTAAATTATATAACAGTATTATTAATATGATTATCATTATAATGATGAACACTATTCTTATCATAGGTACTTAATTAGATCTAGTAACATGGTGGAGAAGGCAATGGCACCTCACTCCAGTACTCTTGCCTAGAAAGTCCCATGGACAGAGGAGCCTGGTAGGCTGCAGTACATGGGGTCACTAAGAGTTGGAGACAACTCAGCGACTTCACTTTCACTTTTCACTTTGATGCATTGGAGAAGGAAATGGCAACCCACTCCAGTGTTCTTGCCTGGAGAATCCCAGGGACAGGGGAGCCTGGTGGGCTGCTATCTATGGGGTCGCACAGAGTCGGACATGACTGAGGCGACTTAGCAGCAGCAGCAGCAGCAGTAACATATGGGTATTAAATTAGTTACAAAAACTGAGTTTAATTGTGTCTATGGAGAAGTACTCTGCTGCAGTTCTAGATAGCTGCTTAACTGCTCAGCTTTTTATGAGCCATGGGCACCTGGTAATGAAACAAGGAAGACACAAGACAAAGAGTTCCCAGTGATAGCATCAAAAACCAGATCTGNAGCAGCAGCAGCAGCAGTAACATATGGGTATTAAATTAGTTACAAAAACTGAGTTTAATTGTGTCTATGGAGAAGTACTCTGCTGCAGTTCTAGATAGCTGCTTAACTGCTCAGCTTTTTATGAGCCATGGGCACCTGGTAATGAAACAAGGAAGACACAAGACAAAGAGTTCCCAGTGATAGCATCAAAAACCAGATCTGTTGCTCCTTTTCTCAGTCACCTAAATCACATGTGATCTAAATCATGGCTTTTTCTGACTCCGGGAGTGGGACAAAAAGCTTTAGTTTATAAGGTTTAATTACCATTGTGTACATGAAGATCATTTTCCCTCATAACTCATATTCAGTCAGATATTTATTCATAAAAGATGTGTTGAGTACACTTATTAAAATGGTATAGCACAGTCTCTGAATCTATTCATTCTGACGTTTATGGCCAGTATGATCGAGAAAGTTATTTACTCTCTTCATACCTCAGTTTCCTTATTAATAAAATGAATTTTCATAGCAATTTCTATGATGTAGGGTTATTNTCATAAAAGATGTGTTGAGTACACTTATTAAAATGGTATAGCACAGTCTCTGAATTTATTCATTCTGACGTTTATGGCCAGTATGATCGAGAAAGTTATTTACTCTCTTCATACCTCAGTTTCCTTATTAATAAAATGAATTTTCATAGCAATTTCTATGATGTAGGGTTATTGTATGATAAACATAAAAGCACGTATATTAGTGCATCACTGAGTAAATATTCAATTCAGTTCAGTCTCTCAGTCGTGTCCGACTCCTTGTGACCTGATGAATCACAGAATGCCAGGCCTCCCTGTCTATCACCAACTCCCGGAGTTCACTCAAATTCATGTCCATCGAGTTGGTGATGCCATTCAGCCATCTCATCCTCTGTCATCCCCTTCTCCTGCCCCCAACTCCTCCCAGCATCAGGGTCTTTTCCAATGAGTCAACTCTTCGCATGAGGTGGCCAAAGTATTGGACTTTCAGCTTCAGTATCAGTCCTTCCAATGAATACCCAGGACTGATCTCCTTTAGAATGGACTGGTTGGATCTCCTTGCAGTCCAAGGGACTCTCAAGAGTCTTCTCCAACACTACACTTCAAAAGCATCAATTCTTCAGCGCTTAGCTTTCTTTATAGTCCAACTCTCACATCAATACATGACCACTGGAAAAACCATAGCTGTGACTAAATGGACCTTTGTTGGCAAAGTAATATCTCTGCTTTTGAATATGCTATCTAGGTTGGTCATAACTTTCCTTCCAAGGAGTAAATATTAGCTACCCTTTTAAGGACCCTGTGTAAAATTCTATGGGAGGTTCTGAAGATATAAACAAAACATGAATTCTACCCCTAAGTAATGCATTTTATTTTTTAAATGATACGTAAGAAAATATTGTGAATGATAAATTCTAAAACTAATGGAATTAATACTTTTGATTTTGACCATGGTGGTGATTTTATTTAACCTGTTGATTTAAGCAACTAAATAATGTGAAAAGTACATACAGTAAGTTTTCAGACATCGAGCAACAAGCAGTGCAGAATTGTAATCAGTGAGAGAAGGGAAACAAAATGAGCCCTACAACTGCCCCAACTTGCAGGCTGAATGCTGTTTGCAGGCCTCAGCACAGAGATGGGGCAGGGGGCTGGCAGTGTCTCTGAAATGAGCAGAGATCAGAGTTCAGGGAGGCCAGATGACTTGGGAAGAGGATCAGAAATGGGAGAGTTGCATAGAAAGACAACTCTGCAAACAGGCAAAGGGGGCCTCTTGGAATTTGCACTGAATTATAGATTTCAGCACACATGAAAAACTTTTTTACCTGAAAGTGTGAACAAATACACAAGAAGTCAGTAAGCAAATAATTCCCAGTGATCTCGTAGGGATGGAAACAGTTTTTGTTCCCACCACCAAACAGGAAAGACCTTTTAATAAAAGGGGCATTATTAAGAGTAAGGGGCATAAATTATTCCTATTGCAAAAACAAACCAAGCTTTTTCTTAAGACAATTTTTAGAACAATGCCTAAAAGGATCAACCCTGTCCACAAGTAACATAAGTGCCTGGGAGAACAAAGTCTAACCCACCCTAAAATAATACAAACCTAATCAATTTAAGGCAACATTCAGCCTCCAGACAAAATTTTCAAGGCATACAAAGAAGGGGGATATTGTTATATATAACAATGTAACAATGTATATTGTTCTTTATAACGATTATATAACAATGTATATTGTTATACATAACCCCAAGGGAATTCAGGAAAGGAAACATGTAGAGCAATGTGAGCATGCCTGTTTTACCAGATATGGGTGACAGAAAGAGTCAGAAGATTACAATTTTTGGAAATGGGATTTCAAGAATGCCTTCAAAGTTTGAGAGTAGTTAACATTGGAAAGGAGAAGGCAATGGCACCCCACTCTAGTACTCTTGCCTGGAAAATCCCATGGATGGAGGAGCCTGGTAAGCTGCAGTACATGGGGTCGCTACTAGTCAGACATGACTGAGCGACTTCACTTTCACTTTTCACTTTCATGCATTGGAGAAGGAAATGGCAACCCACTCCAGTGTTCTTGCCTGGAGAATCCCAGGGACGGGGGAGCCTGGTAGGCTGCCGTCTGTGGGGCTGCACAGAGTCAGACACGACTGAAGCAACTTAGCAGCAGCAGCAACATTGGATAAGACTCTGATGCTAGGAGGGATTGGGAGCAGAAGGAGAAGGGGACGACCGAGGATGAGATGGCTGGATGGCATCACTGACTTGATGGACCTGAGTCTGAGTGAACTCTGGGAGTTGGTGATGGAGAGGGAAGCCTGGCGTGCTGCAATTCATGGGGTCACAAAGAGTCGGACACAACTGAGCGACTGAACTGAACTGAACATATATTAGAAATATTTTCTGGCTTTTTTTGTTTGTTTTGTGTTGGGCCATACTGCACAGTTTGTGGGATCTTAGTTCCCTTACCAGAGATCAAACCCAGGCCTCTGGCAGTGGAAGTGCGGAGTCTTAACCATTGGACCTCCAGGGAATTCCCTAGAAATATTTCCTGGATACTGTTATCTTTATCAATGTAACCCCTAATATTTCAATATAGTCAATTGTCAGGGAGGAAGAGATTTTCTTCTGCCTTTCTAGGTTCTTCCAGTTGGTCTAAGAAGCAAATTGATATGAGACAGATCAAGGGTATAAAATCAAACAAAAGTTTAATAACATATATTTGAGAGGGGTTTCCCAGGTGGCACAAGTCATAAAAGAACCAATGTAGAGACACAAGAGACTTAGGTTCTCTCCCTGGGTTGGGAAGATCCCCTGGAGGAGGGCATGGCAACTCTTGGCTTGGAGAATTCTTGCCTGGAGAANCATCCCTACTGTTTTATATAGCAGCTGTACCAATTTACATTCTCACCAACAATGCATGAGGGTTCTCTTTCCTCTACACCCTCACCAACACTTAATATTTGTTGTTTTTGACATAGTCACTCTGACAGGTGTTAAGTGATATCTCACTGCGGTTTTGATTTACATTAAGGATTAGGGATGTTCACTTTTTCACATGTCTGTTGGCCATCGATATGTCTTTTTCAGAGAAATGTCAGCTCAGGTACTCTGCCCATTTTTTAATCAGATTATTTTTTTCTATTAAGTGTAGGAGTTCTTGTGTATTTTAGATATTAACCTGTATACTGGCTATATTGTTTGCAAACATCCTCTCCCATTCAGTAAGCAGACATTTCATTTTTGTTGATAGTTCCCTTCGCGGTGTAAAGATTTTTAGTTTGATGCAGTATCATTTGTTTCTTTTTGCTTTTGTTTCCCTTGCCTAAGAAGATAGATCTAAAAAATATTGATATGAGAAATGTCAAAGAGTGTGTTGCCTATGTTTTCTTCTAGGAGTTTTATGGGTTCAGGTCTTACATTTAACTCTTTAATCCATTGAGTTTTGTTTGTTTGTTTGTTTAGGGTATGAAAAAGTAATCTAATTCAATGCCTTCCGGAAGGGTTGCTTCAAATAAAACTGTGCCAGTTTTTCAGCCTTTGGTCTCTTCCTTTGGAAGGGCTGTCCTCTAATGACTAGCTTTAAAAAGACTTTAACCTGGCTCCTCTAGACCCAAGCCATCTTCTTTGAACTGTCTGGGACTGGCTTGTAAGCTCTTTAAATTGAGCCACAGGATATATAAACTGCTTGTGTCATTCGAAAATTGTTCTCTAGAGGAAAAACCTCTAGGAAATGGGATCCCAGTTATCTAAGTATGTTGAAGATATCTTGCTTACCGGGGCTCCACCTGATTTTAAGTTTAAAACCATGGTCTTTGACTACCTGATGCAAAGTGCTGACTCATTGGAAAACACTCTGATGCCAGGAAAGATTGAGGACAGGAGGAGAAGAAGGCTACAAAGGATGAGATGGTTGGACGGCATCACTGACTCAATGAACATGAATTTGAGCAAACTCTGGGAGATGGTGAAGGACAGGAAAGCCTGGAAAGCTGTAGGTCACGGGGTCACATAGAGCTGGACATGACTGAACCACTGAACAACTGTGACTGTGGCTATTAAAATGTGTTTTTCTGCCTACAGTCTCACAGTTTACCTTCCATAATCTTCTTAATTCCATCACCTTCTTCATAACAGCCCTAGTACTCTCTTCTTCTCTCCTACTAATTGCCTACGATGTATTTTAGGAGAAATGTTTATGTCATAAGTTTAAAAATGCTCTTCTAAAGCAATTTGTCTGTTCAACTTTATTTCTTAGGAAATCCAACCCAATCACATCTTGTATGATCTCTTAAAGCAAGACCTGAAGATGAAGATTTGAAAAAAAATGAGCTTCAAGAACTGTGAATGTCTATAGCTGCAGGATAAGTTAGGACAAGCTTGGTTAAGGCAGGCCTGCCTGCAGCTGCTGGGGAGCTATTCCCAGCAGTTTCTAGAGTTGAAAATTCTTCTTGCCAAGTTCTCACTTTGTGATTCCTCTCCTGCCAGAACAAAAATCCACCCAAAACGTTCCCTCTCCCCAGTTTTCATTCCTCTCCAGTTTCCCCAAATCAGCCACTCTTTCCTTCCCTGAAATTTTATGATTCATTTCCATTAATGCTTTTGCCAATTTTCATAGTAAGACTTACTGTTTTTTTCCTTTTAACAACTTTTGCTAAGTATAAATTAATGCACGTGTGTGTTGTTAGCCACTCAGTCATGTCCAACTCTTTGTGAACCCATGGACTGTAGCCCAACAGGCTCCTCTGTTCATGGAATTCTCCAGGCAAAAATACTGGGTTGTCATGTCCTTCTCCAGGGGATCTTCCCAACNCTGTTTTTTTCCTTTTAACAACTTTTGCTAAGTATAAATTAATGCACGTGTGTGTTGTTAGCCACTCAGTCATGTCCAACTCTTTGTGAACCCATGGACTGTAGCCCAACAGGCTCCTCTGTTCATGGAATTCTCCAGGCAAAAATACTGGGTTGTCATGTCCTTCTCCAGGGGATCTTCCCAACCCAGGAATCAAACCTGGGTCTTCCGCATTGCAGGCAGCTTCTTTACTATCTGAGACACCAGGGAAGCCTAAATTAATGCATGGTCATCATAAAAATTAGTTGAAGACATATAAAAAAGTTGACATAAAAAACTTAACACATAAAAAATAACACGTTAAAAAAAGTTGAAGACATATAAGAGCACTTAACTTCTCTCACCCAGCGACAACTTATTTTTATTTCTTACTGAGTGGTTCCTTTTAGGTTCAAATCCATTGGAAAGTATAATCCCAATAAGTGTCTGAGTGAATTAGACAGCCAACAATGACTTTGTGTCTTGCATGTAGAGCCCTGTAGGGAGGTGCTATAAATAAAGGTATGAGGGACATATTTTGGAGAGAGTTCTGAAAAGCCTCAAGAAACCATGGTCCTATCCAGGTTCATCCACCCCCTATAGCACTTACAACATTAACTGAAATTGCCTTATCTCACTGCAGTCAGTTTCCTTATATGTATAATAAAGAGGCTAGACCTACAAAATTTCAGGTTTATTTCCAACTAGAATTCTTACTTATTGTCTTTTTGTCCCACGCTAAATTGTATTTGACTTTCTTGTATGTTTGTGTTTTGTGATTTTTTTTTTTTTTGGCCTTCTTATAATTTGTGTCTGTTCAAATGCTCAAGTGTCTAGCATCTAATAGGTTCTCAATATAGGAAGGAAGGATGGAAAAAAGGAGACACTTAGGAATATGAAAACAGCTTTTCCCCTGTCAAAGAAAGACTCATTTAAAAGTTTTTGGAAAATAAAAATGAATTTACTTGCAAATTACACCAGAATCTAGACCTTTGATGAAGTGGCTCACCAAATAAGAAATAAAGCAGGAAAAATTTTACCAAAATTACCAAGTGTTGGGCAGGGTAAATTTTTCCTCTTCCCTTTTAGATTCTTCAACTGGCCTAATAATTAAGTTGACATACGACAGATTAATAGGGGGAAAAAAAACAAATTTAATTATTCATGTATGGGACCCCACAAGGACAATGAGACCCAATGACGAGTTGGGCAATTGAGTCTTATAACTTATCCTGGGCTAAGGACTAGGATAGGGACCTGGGACTTCAAAGAGGAAGAGAGTAATTCACAGGATGATAAGAAGAGCAGTTGCTTATAATTAGATGTTTTTCTGACATACAGATAAATCATTCAGAGAAAAATAATTACTTCTTTCTGGGCCAGGCCCCTATCTCAATTAATTCTGGTAATTAAGGGAAGGGTAAACATTTTTCTTGAGTCTGCTGGCTCTGGATTGCCTTAAACTTAGAATAACCTGCTTGCCACAGTGGCACATTAGCGCGAAGCTCATCTGAATAAGCTCTCTGGGGCCAGCATCCCGTGCTTTCTCATCCGAGTCTCCTCGGGGTGCACAGTCATTGCACGGGGGGTGGGGGTTGTGGCTGCAGGATTTGACTGCTAGGTGGCAGCATCCTTTTTCTATCCTGAGTTCCCTCAGGACTCACCATCTGGAGCGGCCATAATATGATGGCTGCAACATCCTTTGTTTACTGGTATGGCAGGCAATAATTCAGTTCACAGTATTACAATGATTAAACATTGCCTCTGAGGTGAATAAAAGGAAAGAAATTTACCTACTTGGACTTCGGTTTTCTAGGAAATTAAGACTGTCTGTGACTGTGATGTATTCAGTCATGTCTGACTCTTTGCTATCCCATGGACTGTAGCCCACCACACTCTTCTGTCCATGGGCTTTCCCAGGCAGGAATACTGCAATGAGTTGCCATTTCCTTCTCCAGGGGATCTTCCTGACCCAGGGATCAAACCTATGGCCCCTGAGTTTCCTGCATTGGCAGGTGGATTCTTTACCACTGAGCCACAGGACTGAAGCCCAATTTACTTATTTATCTAATAGCAATATAGCATCAAAAGTATGTAGCCAAGAAGGGTTCTTCAAAAATGTCTTCATTTATAAATGCAATAATAATAGTAACATTAACTCACAGGGTTGTTGTAAAGATTACAAAGACTTAGTGATTGTAAAGAGCACTTGGAATAGTACCTGGAATGCAGTAAGCACTGTGCAAATGTGCTTTGATTATCACTTTAAAATTTTTCATTGCAATAAGGTTGATTTGTAACGTTGTGTTATTTTCAGGCACGCATCAAAGTGATTCAACTATACACACTCATATATATCCATTCTTTTTCAATTACAGACCATTATAAGATGTTGAGTATAGTTCCTTGTGCTATGTAATAGGTCCTTATTGATTATCTATTTTATACAGGTAGCTGTATATTTTAATCCCAAACTCCTAATTTATTCCTACCTCCAATTCTCTATTGCCAACCATAAATTTGTTTTCTATATCTGTGAGTCTGCTTCTGATTTTATAAATAAGTTCATTTGTATCATTTTTAGATTCTACATATAAGTAATATCACATGATATTTGTCTCGCTTTTTCTGGCTTACTTTGCTTAGTACTATAATCTCTAGGTCCATCCATGTTGCTGCAAATGGTATACTTTCATTGTTTCGAGTAGTATTCTATTGTTTATATGTACCACTTCTTTATCCATTTATCTGTCAATGGACATTTAGACTGCTTGACTTTGATTATCATGACTTTTTATTTTATTTTAACCAATTTTTATAATGAAAAAAGTTCCTTATCTTTATTTTTTACTTTGAGAAACACATATCATCAGATTTGGGTCATCTACAAATTTTGTACTTGAATTTGTTATCTCACTGAAATCACTGCAGAGCAAAAAATGACATATTAGAATAACACTCTGAATCTGTAAATGTAGTGAAAGCTTAGTCTGACTTTTAAAAGGACACTGAGAACATTTTAAACTCCTTTCTGATTTTATACACTGCTTCTCATTTTTGTACTTAGTAGTTATTTTCAAAACCCAGAAATTTTACCAGCAGTTCTGAGGCACCTGAGTTCTGAAACAAAAGATGACATTTCATATTTTGAGAGTTAGGAAAAACCAAACTTTTTTCTTAGTGATGGTTGCCCATTCAGAGGAAATTCTAACATGAGTCATCTTCTTGGAAGACAATGGTTTAACCTTTTAACCGCTGGACTAAACTTGTGGCAGCTAATGCACATAGAGGGAGTCTATCTTTAAGAAAAAGAATACTACCTTACAAATGCAGACTAGGTAGAAAGATTAATACATATTTTATTTTATTTTGGCCCTGCCAGGCTGCTTTCGAGATCTTAGTTCCCCAACCAGGGATCAAACCCTTGCCCCCTGCAGTGAAAGCATGGAGTCCTAACTACTGGACCACCAGGGAATTCCCACTATGCATTTTAAATGAAGGGGTAAAGCTCACAACAAATTACTATTTTAAAAACCAAAAATACTATAAATATCACATAGTTCAGAAAAATACAATATTTTATGAGCTGATGTTCCTCTCTTTAGCTGATGTTGCTGTATTTTTAGCTGCATACTCTTTAATCATTCAGTGATTTTGCAATATCATTTTCTATAGAGAAAATGGAAATTTTTGGTGACTTCTCTGGTGCCTCAGATGGTAAAGCACCTGCTTACAGTGCACGAGACCCGGGTTTGATCCCTGGGTCAGGAAGATTCCCCTGGAGAAGAAAATAGCAACCCACTCCAGTACTCTTGCCTGGAAAATCCCATGGATGGAGGAGCCTAGTAGGCTACAGTCCAGGGGGTCACAAAGAGTCCTACATGACTGAGCGACTTCACTTCTTTAATCATTCAATGATTTTGCAATATCATTTTCTATAAAGAAAATGGAAAATTAATTTAGATTTCCTCTAATGTGGTTAACTGAAATGTTTTTAATTTATTTATGTTTTAGAGAAGTCACTTTTAGCTTCACAACATATTTGTAATGGATAAATGTATATGATTCTGTCAAACTTAATAAACGTCTACAGTGCCTTTGTAATAGTATATGCTGCATTGTGGAGAATACATGTGACAGCAGAGAATTTCTGCCTTGAATGGGCATCAGTGATACCATCTGCTTGCATTCTCACATGACCAATGATGGGAAGAAGTTTTTTCACAGACTCAGTCTTTCTCTTACTTCTGACTCTGAACATTTTAAATCTTACCTCTCCCTCATTACCCATTGTTGGAGAAATACAATTAAAAACAAAATCTCTCACAAAGGTGACAGAGAAAGAAAATACTTTCAATATTAAATAAGTATTAAAGGGGGTGGNTTTTCACAGACTCAGTCTTTCTCTTACTTCTGACTCTGAACATTTTAAATCTTACTTCTCCCTCATTACCCATTGTTGGAGAAATACAATTAAAAACAAAATCTCTCACAAAGGTAACAGAGAAAGAAAATACTTTCAATATTAAATAAGCATTAATGGGGGTGGTATGGAGCTTTGGGAGGGAGGGGATATATTTAAACATATAGCTGATTCATATTGTCATACAGCAGAAACTAACACAACATTGTAAAGCAAGTATACTCCCATTAAAGAAAATAAGCCTTAATCCAAAATGTGATGCATATCACAGGCAACCCGCTAAGAATTTGCAAAGACAGAAAGAAACCTTAACCTTTCATATAACTAGGCAAACACAATCCATTACATATATATTTTCAAGATAAACAATAACTAGGCCCAAAGTAGGAGGATTTGACAGCACCCTTTGTAAGACAAAGTTCATCCTAGATTCATCCAGTAGTTGGAGTGACCAGCTGTGTTTGCTAATTGGCTTTATCCAGAGGAAAAACAAACTTCTCATATCTCTATGACAGGAGAGAGTTGCAACTTGAGCAAAGCACCCAAGTAAGCTAGGCTTCTACCCTCTCATAGGAACTGTGAGATAGATAGAGCCCTATATTGCTTGCTGTTTACATTTCAGAAAGATGGCTCCCACATCCTTAAGAAAGACAGCTCTGGGTCCAAAAGCTGGCAGGAAGACTCACATTCATTTATGCTCAGCCACTGAGTCTTTTCTGAGCCAGTATTTTCTGACTCTTTACAACCCCATGGACTGTAGCCTGCCAGGCTCCTTTGTCCTTGGATTTCCCAGGCAAGAATACTGGAGTGGGTTGCCATTTCCTTCTCCAGGGGATCTTCCTTACCCAGGGATCGAACCCCAGTGTCCTGCATTGCAAGCAGTCTCTCGAACTGCTGGAAGATTCTTTACCACTGAGCCACTGGTAACCTCCCTTAATTGGTTCTCCTTAATATCTTTTGTGTTTAGCTGAAGATGGTATTTATGGTGGTAGCTCTGGCCATTTTGGTGAGTTAACAGGCTTCCCTAGTAGCTCAGCTGGTAAAGAATCCACCTGCAATGCAGGAGACCCCAGTTTGATTCCTGGGTCAGGAAGATCTGCTGGAGAAGGAATAGGCTACCCACTCCAGAATTCTTGGGCTTCCCTGGTGGCTCAGCTGGTAAAGAGTCTGCCTGCAGTGTGGGAGACCTGGGTTTGATCCCTGGGCTGGGAAGATCCCCTGGAGAAGGGAACAACTATCCACTCCAGTATTTGATCCTGGATAATTCCATGGATTCCATAGATTATCCTGGATAATTCCATGGATAAGTCCATGGGTTCATAAAGAGCTGGACAAGACTGAGCGACCTTCACTATTCAGTATCCTGAATCTCTCCCATGTATACAGAGGGTATACATGTTATTAAACTTCTGGTTGTTTTTCTCTCTTCTATCAATTTGACTACTAGACCATTCAAAGAACCTAGAAAGCTATGGTTTTTCCAGTAGTCATGTATGGATGTGAGACTTGGACTATAAAGAAAGCTTAGTGCCGAAGAATTGATGCTTTTGAACCATGGTGTTGGAGAAGACTCTTGAGAGTCCCTTGGACTGCAAGGAGACCCAACCAGTCCATCCTAAAGGAGATCAATGCTGAGTGTTCATTAGAAGGACTGATGTTGAAGCTGAAAGTCCAATACTTTGGCAACTGATGAAAAGAGCTGACTCATTTGAAANTGGAGAAGACTCTTGAGAGTCCCTTGGACTGCAAGGAGACCCAACCAGTCCATCCTAAAGGAGATCAATGCTGAGTGTTCATTAGAAGGACTGATGTTGAAGCTGAAAGTCCAATACTTTGGCAACTGATGAAAAGAGCTGACTCATTTGAAAAGACCTTGATGCTGGGAAAGATGGAAGGCAGGAGAAAAAGGCAATGACAGAGGATGAGATGGTTGGATGGCATCACCGATTCAATCAACATGAGTTTGAGTAAACTCTGGGAGTTGATGATGGACAGGGAATCCTGACATGCTGCAGTCCATGGGGTTGCAAAGAGTCTGATATGACTGAGCAACTGAACTGAACTGAACTGTACTGAAAGAACATAGAAAGCATACAAGGAATATTTTTGTTCCCCAACAATTCCTAGAAACAACTTCTAGGGCTATTTGGTTCTCCCATAACAAAGTTTTCCATTTAACCCTGGTCCTCTCATTTCCCAAGCACACAAGTGCTCAAGGAGAGAACATGATGAGGGCAAGGGAAGAATGACTGGGTGGGGACAGGGGACAAGCCTCATTCCATCCTGCACCTGGAACATCACTGTATCCTCTAAAGCTTTCCCACTGATAAAGTACTCCTACCTTACCAGATTTCCTATACATGGTAAGTTTTCTCTGAGAATTACAGACTGCTTTTCTATAATTCATTGAAGGACCACCTTAGCTCCCAGATATATTTCTAAATATTCAATTGTGAATGGACTTTAAGTTGCTTCCCACTGCAGCTCACAGACCTAAATCACATCAAGATATATGATCTATAAATCTAATTTAAATATTCAAAATTTGAAAGATAGATGAGAAGTTTGCTGAATACTACAAACCAAAAGGATGGCCTAAAGAAAACATGTAGATGAGATCAATAGAGTGTCATTACTTTATTCCACACAAGGATCAAAAGAATTCTCATTTAAGTTATCTAACTGAATATGTTTTGGTCATTATTGGGACTTACTGCTCAAAAGAAAGAATAGGTTAAGAAAAACTGAGGTTCTCCCCTTAAGAAGACCAGGTGAAGGAGGAAGAAAGAAACCAAGAAGATGAGAGTGTGTACAGGAGGGAAGAGTTCCAAAAAGGAAGTAGTCAGTGGTATTGATTAATACAGATTGACTTTCTTTTTAATNGTCATTATTGGGACTTACTGCTCAAAAGAAAGAATAGGTTAAGAAAAACTGAGGTTCTCCCCTTAAGAAGACCAGGTGAAGGAGGAAGAAAGAAACCAAGAAGATGAGAGTGTGTACAGGAGGGAAGAGTTCCAAAAAGGAAGTAGTCAGTGGTATTGATTAATACAGATTGACTTTCTTTTTAATCACTAAGAAAATCCTTTTGGTTTTGAAAGGTAATAAGAACATTTAAGAACGCTGTAAGGGGATTTCGCTGGTGGCTCAGTGGTGAAGAATTCACCCGCCAGTGCAAGAGACATGGGTTCAAGCCCTGATGGGGGAAGATCCGATGTGCTGTAGAGCAACCAAGTCCATGTGCTGCAGCTGTTGAGCCTGATCTCTAGAGCCGGGAGACACAGCTACTGAGGCCCTCATGCTCTAGAGCCCATGTTCTGCAACAAGAGAAGCAACTGCAATGAGAAGCCCACACGTCACAATGAAGAGTGGCCCCCTCTCGTCACAACTAGAGAAAAGCCTGCACAGCAATGAAGACTCAGCACAGCCAAAACTAAATAAAATAAAAATTATTAAAAAGAACAGTCTTAGGTATAATATGTAAATTCACTAAAATTATGAAGTGGAAACCAAATCTCAGGAAACTAAAATACATATTATTTAAGAAAGGGTACAGGCTCCTGGTCCATCTGTGAGAGCTGAGGCTGGGCTTCAGTCCAAGCAGAGGCAACAAGTTCTGCTCTGCATGAGCTTTAAAGGGGCAGGTCAGTGCAGCCCACACACCCCGTGTTAGCAGAATTTGGGAGACTTTACATGAAGAAAGAAGAGTAGACAACAACGACAACAAATTGATAGATTGGTCTCCACAGAGGAGCTGATTGTCCTGAAACTCTCCTGAGACGAAATACAGGAGAGGTTGGCCTTTCCCGCTTTTCAAGGTCCTTCTGCCTGTGGGGGTGTTGGGAGCAGATGAAAGAGCTGTGCTGACTCCTCTGAAGGTGTGATCTCATGACGTGGAGGTGATTCCTCCACAGTCTTGATGCGAAAACGACCCAGGGCAGGAGGAACAAGAGGAGGAGATGGCANAACTCTCCTGAGACGAAATACAGGAGAGGTTGGCCTTTCCCGCTTTTCAAGGTCCTTCTGCCTGTGGGGGTGTTGGGAGCAGATGAAAGAGCTGTGCTGACTCCTCTGAAGGTGTGATCTCATGACGTGGAGGTGATTCCTCCACAGTCTTGATGCGAAAACGACCCAGGGCAGGAGGAACAAGAGGAGGAGATGGCAGCTTCTCAGGTCCCCTTTGGAGTAAAGAAAGAACCCTGGTACTAGGTGTGAATGCATGAAGCGGATGACACAGCGATATCTTCTCATGATACGCAGGGTTTGTTCCCAAAGAAGCTGTGCATAGGAGATTCATGTGTAATNGGGTAAAGAGTATCAGTAATACTGGCAACAAAATAACTGCACACATAAACAGGTTATGTGATTCTTTTTTTGACTCCTGCTACATAACATCCTTCTCTAAAATCACAATCTTCTCCCCTCCTAGTGCTGTCTTACTTGCTTTTGAACTCTTTCAAATCTCTCCAATTCTGAATAAATTATCTCTTGGAGATCACTGCACTTTCCAGTTTCCATTCAATAAATTTTGGAAGAATTCAGGACTTCCCTGGTGGTCCAGTGGCTAAGACTCTGTATTCCCAAAGTAGGGGGCCTACGTTCCATCCCTGGTCAGGGAACTAGATCCCACATGCCATGCCACAACTAAGACCCAGGGCAGCCAAATAAAGAAAGTTTTTTTAATTTTTGGAAGAATTCAATAAATAACCATACAAAGTAACTCGACTAGACTAACCATCCCATCAAAAACACTTAAGGAAAGTTAGACAAAATATATGAAACAACTATTTTCAGACACTGGACATAAAGAAATCAAGGATATTTGATCTGTAAGACAAGGGAGATTGATTAGTGGAGCCATAAGAAAGCCAGGGTTCTCCACCTGGAGGTGTTTATTAGCAACCAGTTTACAGAGGGCAAACCCAGACAGGATATAGCAGTATCACTGAAGTAAAGAGACAAAGTTCAGGTTTGAAGGAGGCTGAGGCAGCTAAGGAAGAGAGTACAAAAAAGAAAGTATCTATGTAAAGAAAAATCTTCAGAAATCTGCAAAGGAGTGTTTTGTAGTTTATAGCTGAAAATAATAACCTGTATGTGTGTGCCTAGGCTGAAGCTCCACAAGCCTAGGCAAAGAAAAACTATAAGAGAAATACTCAAGGCTGTATACTCTCACCTTGTTTATTTAACTTACAGGCAAAGTATATCATGCGAAAAGCCAGGCTGGATGACTCACAAGCTGGAATCAAGATTGTCAGGAGAAATATCAACAGTCTCAGATACACAGATGATACCAGTCTAATGGCAGAAAGTGAAGAGGAACTAAAGAACCTCTTGATGAGGGTGAAAGAGGAGAATGAAAAAGCTGGCTTAAAACTCAACATTCAAAAATCTAAGATGATGGTATTCAATCCCATCACTTCATGCCAAATAGATGGGGAAAATGTGGAAACAGCGACAGATTTTCTTTCTTGGTCTCCAAAATCATTGCCGACAGTGACTGCAGCCACAAAATGAAAGATGCTTGCTCCTTGGAAGAAAAGTTATGACAAACCTACTGAAAGCCGCTCAGTCATGTCCGATTCTTTGTTGACCCCATGGACTATACAGTTCATGGAATTCTCTAGGCCAGAATACTGGAGTGGGTAGCCAATCCCTTCTCCAGCAGATCTTCCCAACCCAGGAATCAAAATAGGGTCTCCTGCATTTCAGGCAGATTCTTTACCAACTGAGCTATCAGGGAAGCCCCCCCATGGCAAACCTAGACAGCACATTAAAAAGCAGAGACATCACTTTGCTAACAAAAGTCCATATAATCAAAGCTACGTTTTTTTCAGTAGTCATGTATGGATGTGAGAGTTGGACCGTAAAGAAGGCTGAATGCCAAAGAATTGATGCTTTTGAACTGTGGCACTGAAGAAGACTCTTGAGGGTCCCTTGGACAGAAAGGAGATCAAACCAGTCAATCCTAACGAAAATCACCTCTGAATATTCATTGAAAGGACTGATGCTAAAGCCGAAGCTCTAACACTTTGACCACCTGACGCAAAGAGCTGACTCATTGGAAAAGACGCTGATGCTAGGAAAGACTGAGAGCAGGAAGAGATGGGGGCAACAGAGGATGAGATGGTTGGATGGCATCATCGGCTCAAAGGACAGGAGTTTGAGCAAACCCCGAGAGACAGCGAAGTACAGGGAAGCCTGGGGTGCTGCAGTCCATGGGGTCACAAAGAGTTGGACACAACTTAGCAACTGAACAACAACAATATGTTCTAAGATTTTTTTAAACGTGAACGTCATGAAGAAGGAAATGAAAAGTACAAAAAAGAGGCAAATGTAACTGAAGAGCACGGAGAGCTGGAGCAAAATTTTACTGGATGGTTTAGTTGCTAATACAACGCTTCCAAATAAAAATAAAATGTGAAGATTAAGTGTAGAAACTGTCCAAGCTATATGTCAGCGGACAGTTAAAAGTCATTGATAAAAACAAAGTGAATAGACCCTCAGTGGCCTTTGGGACAATATCCAGCAATCTAATGTACATGTAATTGGAGGACAAAAAAAAAAAAAAGACAATGACAAGAAACTTTCAAAATTGAATGAAAAATATTCAATTCACTGGTCCACAAAGCTCAACAAATACCAAGCAAGACAAACAAAAGAAAATTCACCTATACATATCATAATTAAATTGCCAAGTCAGTAATAAAAATATTTAAAGCAAACAGATTAAATTACACATATGCATAATGTTGCTGATATCTCACTAGAAACCATGCAAATAAAAAGACAATGCAACAATATCTGTAAATGACTTGGGAGGTATAATAAACTATTTAATTCTTTACACAGCAAAAATATTTTTCAAAATGGAGGACATGTAATACATTTCAAACAAACCAAAGCTCGAGAAAAAATTTGCCATCAGACCTTCAGCACAAGTAATGTTTAAAATTAGCTCAAAATAGACCACAGACTTCAACATCTAAATGAAAACATAGAAGACAATCTTTGCAATCTTGGGGTAGGCAACATTTTTTGTTTAATCCAAAGAAAAATAATATGAGCCATAATAAGGAAAAAATGATAAATTAGATCTCAAAAATTAAAAACTTCTGTATATCAAAATATAAAGAAAATCAACAGTGGATTCTCTAGTGGTCCAGTGGTTAAGACTCTGCACTTCATCTGCAGAGGCCAAGGGTTCAATTCCTGTAGTTGGCTTGAACGAAGGTAACTAAGATCCCATATGCCTCATGGCACAGCCAAAAAGAAGAAAGAAAGAAAATCAACAGTAAGCTAGAGACTGGAAAAACTATTCTCAATTTTTCATCTGACAAAGGACTCATATCTAGAATTTAAAACTTTTATGAGAATAATAAAAGGAAAACCCATCTAATTTTTAAATAGAGAAAAGATTTAAACTAATTCTCCATAAGAAATTGTATATGAACAGTCAACAGGCATATGAAAATGTGTTCAACATCACTAGTCATCACAGAAATGAAAATTAAATTAATAAAAAGGAAAACCATACTCCTATGATATGTCTTAAAAAAAAACAATAATAAATATTGGTGAAATATAGAGCCACTGGGACTCTTGAACGTTTGTTGATGGAACTGTAAAATGGTGTAAACTCATTGCAGAAGAGTAGGTTTTTCTTTAAAAATTAAACATATACATACCTCATAATTTGAAATTCTGTCTTAATCATTAACCTCAAGTAAATAAAAACATATATTCACCAAAACATTCCTGCCTGAGTGTTCAGTTCCATTTAGTCACTCAGACATGTAAGACTCTTTACGACCCCATGGACTGCAGCAGGCCAGGCTTGGTTGGTCTATCACCAACTCCCGGAGCTTGCTTAAATTCATGTCCATTGAGTCAATGATGCCCTCCAACCATTTCATCCTCTGTCGTCCCCTTCTCCTCCTGCCTTCAGTCTTTCCCAGAATCAGTGTCTTTTCAAATGAGTCAGTTCTTCACATCAGGTGGCCAAAGTATTGGAGCTTCAGCTTCAGCATCAGTCCTTCCAATGAATATTCAAGACTGATTTTCTTTAGGATTGAGTGGTTTGATCTCCTTGCAGTCCAAGAGACTCTCAAGAATCTTCTTCAACAACACAGTTCAAAAGCATCAATTCTTCGGTGCTCAGCTTTCTTTATGGTTCAACTCTCACTGGAAATACATACATGACTACTGGAAAAACCATAGCTTTGATTGGACAGACCTTTGTTGGCAAAGTAATGTCTCTTATTTTAATATGCTGTCTAGGCTTGTCATAACTTTTCTTCCAAGGAGCAAGCGTCTTTGAATTTCATGGCTGCAGTCACCATCTGTAGTGATTTGGGGGGCCCAAGAAAATAAAGTCTGTCATTGTTTCCATTGTTTCCCCATCTATTTGCCATGAAATGATGGGACCGGATGCTATGATCTTTGATTTTTTGAATGTTAAGNATGGCTGGTGACTGATCCGGCTGCTGTTGGCTGAAGGTTGAGGTGTCTGTGGCAGTTTCTTAAAATAAGACAACAGTGAAGTTTACTGCATCAGTTGACTTCCTTTCATAAACAGTTTCTCTGTGGCAGGCAGTGCTGTTTGATGGCATTTTACCCACAGTAGAACTTCTTATAAAATTGAAGTCATTTCTCACAAACCCTGCCGCTACTTTATCAACTAAGCTGTATAAATTCTAAATCCTTAGTTGTCATTGGAACAGTTTTCATATCACCTTCCCAGAAGTGGATTCCATCCGAGGAAAACACTTGCTTCCGTAAGAAGAGGTTTCTTATTCATGAAGGTTTTATCATGAGATTATAGCATTCAGTCACATCTTCAGGCTTCCTTTCTGATTCTAGTTCTCTTGCTATTATATAATAAGACTTGAAGGTCAAAATTAGTCTTTCATCCATGGGCTGTGGGATGGTTGTTGTGTGAGCAGGCATGAAAACAACATTAATCTTGTACATCATCAAAGCTCTTGGGTGACCCGGTGCATTGTCAATGAGAAGTAATATTTTGAAAGAAGTCTTTTTTTCTTGAGAAATAGGCTTCATCAGTGAGTTTAAGATATTCAACAAACCATGTTGTGACAGATGTGGTGTCATCCAGGCTTTGTTGTTTCATTTATAGGGCACAGGCGGAGTTGATTTAACATAATTCTTAAGGGCCTTAGGATTTTCAGAATAGTAAATGAGCAGTGGCTTCAACTGAAAGTCATGAGCTGCGATAACCCTTAACAAGAGAGTCAGTCCTTTGATGCTTTGAAGCCAATTATTGACTTCTCTCTAGCTATGTGGGCTTCCCAGTGGTTCAGTGGTAGAGAATCCGCCAGCCAGTGCAGGAAACGGAAAAGATATGGGTTCAGGGACTGAACATCCCCTGGGGATGGAAACGGCAGCCCACTCCCGTATTCTGGCCTGGACAATCCCATGGACGGGGGAGCCTCGTGGACTACAGTCCCTGGGGTTGCAAAGAGTCATACATGACTGAATATACACATTGTAGCTATGAAAGTTCCAGATGGCAACTTCTTCTAGTAAAAGGCTGTTTTGTTTACATTGAAAATGTGCTGTTTAGTGCAACCACCTTCATGAATTTTCTTAGCTAGAGCTGGATAACTTGTTGTAGCTTCGTCATCAGTACTTGCAGCTTCTCCTTCCACTTCATGGAGATAACTTCTTTCCTTAAACCTCATGAACTAACCTCTCCTAGCTTCAGACTTTTCTTTTGCAGCTGCCTTAACTCTCTTGGCCTTCACAGAATTGAAGAGGGCTAGGGCCATACTCTGGATGAAGCTTTGGCTGGAAGGATTCAACGATCCTTTGAATTGGGTGGTTTGATCGTCTATCTAAAAAACTAAAACTTTCACCACTTTCTTATATTTATGAATTCCTTGGAGTAGCACTTTTAATTTTGTTCGAGAACTTTATCTTTGCTTTCCAGTTTGGCTAACTGGTGGAGGAGGTGTAGTTTTTGGCCTGTCTTATCTTTGAATGTGCCCTCCTCATCAAGTTTAATCATTTCTCGTTTTTTATTCAAAGCAAGAGACATGTGACTCTTCCTGTCACTTGAACACTTGGAGCCACTGTAGGGTTATTAATTTTCTTAATTTCAGTATTATTGTGTCTGAGGGAATAGGATGAGAGAGAGATGGGGGAACAGCTGGTCAGTGGAGCAGTCAGAAAGTACACATTTTTTGATTGTTTGCTATCTTATATGAGTGCAGTTTGTGGCATTCCAAAACAATTGCAGTAGTAACATCAAGGATCACTAATCACAGATCACCATAACAAATATAAAAATAATTTTGAAATATTGCAAGGATTATCAAAATGTAATTACGTCAAGGGAGCTAATGCTGGTGGAAAAATGGCTTGCTTCATGCAGGGTTGCCACAAACCTTTAATTTGTAAAATGAAACAAACAAAAAACCACATTATCTCTGAAGCATAATAAAGATGAAATGCAGTAAAACGGGGTATGCCTGTACGTGCTGGATTTGCCTCAGGTTGCCGCTTCCTTTTCAAAGGAGGGGACAGAACTGTGATTTAAGTAGAAGCGTTGCTAACGTGGTCTTAGGCGGGAGAACCTATCTTTAAGTTTTCATCCTGTTTGTGTCCCAAGGACCTTGTTTAATCGTTGCTTATAAGTGCTTTCTTTTATTTATTTATTTATTTTCTGGCTGCACTGAGTGGCTTGCAGGATCTTAGTTCCCTGACCAGGGATTGAACCTACACCATGGCAGTAAGAGCACCAAATGGACTAACCTCTGGACTGCCAGGGAACTCCCTTGTATTAGTCACTCAGTCATGTCCAACTCTGCAACCTCAGGGACTGTAGCCCGCCAGGCTCCTCTATCCATAGAATTCTCCAGGTAAGAATACTGGAGTGGGTAGCCATTTTCCTTCTCCAGGGATCTTCCAGAGCCAGGATTCAAACCTGGGTCTCCTGCATCACAGGCAGATTCTTTACTGTCCGAGACACCAGGGAAGCCCAGAAAACTCCCTAGACACTGTACTTTAGATGTAACAGTAAACAGACCAAGATTTTAAATCTGTACATTAAAATTTTTTTCTTGGAATTATGATGAAATAAAGGACTTTTGCTTATAATTTAAATCTTGCCTTCTTCCCAAAAGGATTTAAACTAATTTGAAGGAAAAAGAACAGAATATATGGAGCATCTGCCATATACCAAGCTCTGTGCTGAGCAATTCAGTGTTTTACTTCATTTATCCTTTAAACAACCATGTGAGGTATGAAGTGTTGGCCACATCCTGAAATTTGGACTGAGGTTTAAGGAGTATCCCCTGGCTAATAAATGAGGAGAGGGGTCCAGACTAAGGCTCCAGAGCCCCTAACCATTATATGTAGTGTGTGGTTAGACATTAGCTAACCACATCCAAAGTATAGTGTCTAGGGAGTTTTCTGGGCTTCCCTGGGAATCTGCCTGTGATGCAGGAGACCCAGTTTAAATCCTGGCTCTGGAATAACTAACGGTAAAGTGGAAGAATCTTTCCAGTAGGAGGAAATTAGTGGGTAATCTTTAGTTTTAAAGAACAGTGCAGGAGTGGTAAAGGGCAATGAACAATCTTTATTGGCTGATTTCTAGAACAGCAGGAGGAGCAGTTGCAAGGTCTGGTTAGCCCCAGTGAGCAGACATTCACATCTCCAGGCTCTGGGCCTGCGTCATTGAGAGAAGGGAGACTGGGAGGGATTTAAGTATCAGCTGAATATCATCATTCGAACCTCTGATCACTGTTTTCTTCTGAAGATTATTTGCCAGTAAATAGATCCAGTAGATCCTATCATTGTTTAGGTTAGATGCTATAGGACTACAGACCACCCACATAGTAGTAACGTTTTAAGCTAGAGACTCAGGTATCTTTTCACTGCCTGTAGTGTTCTGTTCTTGTCAGTAGGATTGCGTTAGGGCCTTCACTGGCGCGCGCG
>SJYA01002186.1:740615-822350 GCA_006410615.1 Neotragus moschatus
TCATCAGTACTTGCAGCTTCTCCTTCCACTTCATGGAGATAACTTCTTTCCTTAAACCTCATGAACTAACCTCTCCTAGCTTCAGACTTTTCTTTTGCAGCTGCCTTAACTCTCTTGGCCTTCACAGAATTGAAGAGGGCTAGGGCCATACTCTGGATGAAGCTTTGGCTGGAAGGATTCAACGATCCTTTGAATTGGGTGGTTTGATCGTCTATCTAAAAAACTAAAACTTTCACCACTTTCTTATATTTATGAATTCCTTGGAGTAGCACTTTTAATTTTGTTCGAGAACTTTATCTTTGCTTTCCAGTTTGGCTAACTGGTGGAGGAGGTGTAGTTTTTGGCCTGTCTTATCTTTGAATGTGCCCTCCTCATCAAGTTTAATCATTTCTCGTTTTTTATTCAAAGCAAGAGACATGTGACTCTTCCTGTCACTTGAACACTTGGAGCCACTGTAGGGTTATTAATTTTCTTAATTTCAGTATTATTGTGTCTGAGGGAATAGGATGAGAGAGAGATGGGGGAACAGCTGGTCAGTGGAGCAGTCAGAAAGTACACATTTTTTGATTGTTTGCTATCTTATATGAGTGCAGTTTGTGGCATTCCAAAACAATTGCAGTAGTAACATCAAGGATCACTAATCACAGATCACCATAACAAATATAAAAATAATTTTGAAATATTGCAAGGATTATCAAAATGTAATTACGTCAAGGGAGCTAATGCTGGTGGAAAAATGGCTTGCTTCATGCAGGGTTGCCACAAACCTTTAATTTGTAAAATGAAACAAACAAAAAACCACATTATCTCTGAAGCATAATAAAGATGAAATGCAGTAAAACGGGGTATGCCTGTACGTGCTGGATTTGCCTCAGGTTGCCGCTTCCTTTTCAAAGGAGGGGACAGAACTGTGATTTAAGTAGAAGCGTTGCTAACGTGGTCTTAGGCGGGAGAACCTATCTTTAAGTTTTCATCCTGTTTGTGTCCCAAGGACCTTGTTTAATCGTTGCTTATAAGTGCTTTCTTTTATTTATTTATTTATTTTCTGGCTGCACTGAGTGGCTTGCAGGATCTTAGTTCCCTGACCAGGGATTGAACCTACACCATGGCAGTAAGAGCACCAAATGGACTAACCTCTGGACTGCCAGGGAACTCCCTTGTATTAGTCACTCAGTCATGTCCAACTCTGCAACCTCAGGGACTGTAGCCCGCCAGGCTCCTCTATCCATAGAATTCTCCAGGTAAGAATACTGGAGTGGGTAGCCATTTTCCTTCTCCAGGGATCTTCCAGAGCCAGGATTCAAACCTGGGTCTCCTGCATCACAGGCAGATTCTTTACTGTCCGAGACACCAGGGAAGCCCAGAAAACTCCCTAGACACTGTACTTTAGATGTAACAGTAAACAGACCAAGATTTTAAATCTGTACATTAAAATTTTTTTCTTGGAATTATGATGAAATAAAGGACTTTTGCTTATAATTTAAATCTTGCCTTCTTCCCAAAAGGATTTAAACTAATTTGAAGGAAAAAGAACAGAATATATGGAGCATCTGCCATATACCAAGCTCTGTGCTGAGCAATTCAGTGTTTTACTTCATTTATCCTTTAAACAACCATGTGAGGTATGAAGTGTTGGCCACATCCTGAAATTTGGACTGAGGTTTAAGGAGTATCCCCTGGCTAATAAATGAGGAGAGGGGTCCAGACTAAGGCTCCAGAGCCCCTAACCATTATATGTAGTGTGTGGTTAGACATTAGCTAACCACATCCAAAGTATAGTGTCTAGGGAGTTTTCTGGGCTTCCCTGGGAATCTGCCTGTGATGCAGGAGACCCAGTTTAAATCCTGGCTCTGGAATAACTAACGGTAAAGTGGAAGAATCTTTCCAGTAGGAGGAAATTAGTGGGTAATCTTTAGTTTTAAAGAACAGTGCAGGAGTGGTAAAGGGCAGTGAGCAATCTTTATTGGCTGATTTCTAGAACAGCAGGAGGAGCAGTTGCAAGGTCTGGTTAGCCCCAGTGAGCAGACATTCACATCTCCAGGCTCTGGGCCTGCATCATTGAGAGAAGGGAGACTGGGAGGGATTTAAGTATCAGCTGAATATCATCATTCGAACCTCTGATCACTGTTTTCTTCTGAAGATTATTTGCCAGTAAATAGATCCAGTAGATCCTATCATTGTTTAGGTTAGATGCTATAGGACTACAGACCACCCACATAGTAGTAACGTTTTAAGCTAGAGACCCAGGTATCTTTTCACTGCCTGTAGTGTTCTGTTCTTGTCAGTAGGATTGCGTTAGGGCCTTCACTGGCGCGCGCGTGCGCGCGTGTGCGTGCGTGCATGCATGTGTGCTCAGTTGTGTCTGACTCTTTGCCATCCCATGGACTGTAGCCTGGCTCCTGTGTCTCTGGGATTCTCCAGGCAAGAATACTAGAGTGGGTTGCCATTTCCTCCTCCAGGGGATCTTCCTGACTCGGGGATTGAACCCGTCTCTTGAGTCTCCTGCATTAGCAGGTGGATTCTATCCCAGCTGAGCCACCTGGGAAGCTCACAAGCATGGGTCTCACTCAGGGACAGACAGCTGGACAAAAGACGGGAGAAATGTCTTGCCTCACCACCTCTTGTCCCCAGTCTTGCCCCAGACATCTTAGAAACACTGAAGAGACTAGGTCACGCGGCCTGCCCAGGCCAAGGCTCATGAAGCGTCTCTGCAGATATCATGTTCAAGCCTTCTGAAACCAGGTCTTTCACTTTTTTTGGCCTGGCCTCAAGATCTTTCTATAGCATCCTGGTTTTGGGTTTTTAGCTATCATTGTAGAGCCATTCCAAGGACAGACACTGAGGGGAGGCATTAGAATAGCAAAGGCAACGAATTCCTAGGCAGACTTGCAGGGTAGCCCATTCCATAAAGGGCAGAATAAAATACAATGTCCGTTTTCTGACTCTAGTACTGACGTGTAACATTTGCACAGCACACTAGTTTGTAAGCTCTCACAGACCTCAGTGAATCCTGTGTATTAGGGGCGTGGTTGTCTGCAGAGAGTTTCATCCTTTATAAGCACTGATGTCCATTGTCTCAGGAATCCCCAGGTTCGTAGGGATGTGGGCCTGGACATAGACCTCTGGATACTGAATCTGGTACTCTTCCCACAGAACTGCCCACCTCCTCCCTTCCCATCTCCTGCCCCAACAAGGACAGCTCTGCCTCCCCTTACTCTGCTGTTGGCTGATTTTATAAAAATATTTATTCACTCATTTGGCTGTGCCAGCTCTTAGCTGTGACACACAGATCTTTGATCTTTGTTGCAGCATGCCGTATCTTTAGTTGTGGCCTGTGGGATCTAGTTCCCCCACCAGGGATCCAACCCAGGCCCTCTGCATTGGGAGAGCAGACTCTTAGCTACTGGACCACCAGGAAGTCCCCGCTGTTGCTGACCTTTTGCCTCCATCTCATCGTAGTCTGCCAAAATAAATACAAAACAAGCAAATAAATCAGGTTTTATGTGGTGCTATTATATTCTCTTTTGGGGGAAAGCAGCACCCTCTGTTGTAGCACACATAGACACTGTAATAGGGAATCTTGTGGACTATGCTATATGAAAACAGTGAGAGTTCCCGGCTGGCTTTGCTGGGGAAGTTCTTGGACTTTTAAGACATTAATAATAGAAATCCCTTCATTAAGCTGGAGACCCTGTGTATCAATACCATCTTCTTCCCCTGCCTTGCAGATGTGGGGGGGCATTGTCCTGGTAAATCATCGTTGTTCAGTTGGTGAGTTGTGTCCAACTCTGTGTGACCCCATGGACTGCAGCACACCAGGCTTCCCTGTCCTTCACTATCTCCCAGAGTTTGCTCAGACTCATGTCCAATGAGTTGGTGATTCTGTCTAACCATCTCATCCTCTGCCACCCTCTTCTCCTTTTACCTTCGTTCTTACCCAGCATCAGGGTCTTTTCCAGTGAGTTGGCTCTTCGCATCAGGTGACCAAAGGATTGAAGTGTCAACATAAGCCCTTCCAATAAATATTCGAGTTGATTTCCTTAAAGATTGACGAGTTTGATCTCTTCCCTATCCAAGGGACTCTCACCACAGTTTGAAAGCATCAATAATTGTTATAGTTGCATTAAATTACTTTATGTCTGGTTTTGTGATTATTAAAGTTGATTCAAATCTTCAGAGGAAAATAACTTTGTTTTTCTTTTCCAAACACACAGTTCTTGTGACTTATATGTGGATTCTCCCAGGGCAACCTGAAGATTCCTTGTGATGAGTTGTGGTTTTCTCACTTCAGGAACCACTGACAGTATTCTGTTTTATTCACAATCCAGATAACAAGTGTTTTTTCCTTATTTATCCATCTGTCTAGCACACAGTTTGCTGAACAAATGAATGAATAAAAATTGATAAGACCCTGGATCTGTCCTTCTGGAGAAACTTAAAAAGACTTACCGTGGTCTTTGCCTGGGAACCTGTTGACAGCCTTGAGCTGGGTGCTGTTCAGTCCTGTCCTCAGAGCTTCGTGGTCTGGTGAATTAAACAGGAGTGTGAACAACTCTTAGCACGCATAAAGTAGATGTATGTGTGTGCTGTGATACAGGGTCTAGGTTCCTGTGCAAACAGTCTGGGAGGACCAGGGAAGGTGTCCAGGAAAAGCAGGCCTGAAGGATGAGTAGTGTTGACCAAGTAAAGGGAGTAGAAAGGGTATTTCAAGGAGTGTCAACAGCATCAGGAACAAAAACTCAGTGAGAGCATAGAAAAGAGAGAGAGGTGTACATGCAGGCAGCAACGTACAATGGAGTAGCAGTCATGGGAATAAAGATGGGCAGGGGCCAGGTCTTGCAGGGCCTCAAGAGTCAAATTATGAGTTCAGATTTTATCCTGTGGACAGTGTGGAACTGTTGGCTGATTTTATATGTTAGGAAGTTTAGTCAGGGACTTCCTTGGTGGTCCAGTGGTTAAGACTTCACCTTCCAGGGCAGGGTGTGCAGGTTCAAACCATGGTCGGGTAGCTAAGATCCCACAAAACATAAAGCAGAAGTAATATTGTAACAAATTCAATAAAGACTTTAAAAACAATCCACATCAGAAAAAAAAAGACTCAGACCTTACTGAAGTATTGCAGGTGGAACTGACATGGATGTGGCTCCTGTCCATTTTGGGATGCTGGCACTCATCCACCTCCCTTCCCCAAAGCTAAAGGTAAATGTGTAGGTTCCAGAAACAAAAGCTGGAGGAGGGACTCTTGACTCCACCACAACCCAAGGAGATTTCACACCAAAATAATGGCTTCTAGTATTGGGGGTTCTAATACCTGTACTCCCAACAATGTGATATGAGAGTGAGGGACTGGTAGGGACAGGGAGGAATATGGAGTTGAACCATCTGCCAGCCTGGAGCCTGGAAAAGCTACTCCTGTGAAAGTGTCTGCTGATCACACGGAAGGGCAAGGGAAGTGTAGGCCTTTATAGCCTTGGGTCAGAGGCTTAGGCCTAAATAACACACTGTCAGCATGATTCAGGAAATACTCTGAGAAATTAAGATCGTTGAAACCACTAGTACTTGCATAGAAGCAAATGAAATTTCATTCAAAGGGCTCACTTTTAAAACCTACGGTTCTCAGGTCTCCCAAAGAAAATGGGCAAAAGCGCTAAAAAAATNTACGCGATGGCTGTGTGATATGGCAGATTTGAGATACAGATGTGCTCAGATAGCTAGGGAAGCAGTGATTCCTAACCATGCTTAAGGGCCAGGGAATGGGTTCAAAGAAAGCATCTCAGAAAACATGAAGCCTTATCTATGTCTTGAAAGACAAGTTTAACCTAATGAAGGATCAAGATTCTGAAGGAACTGCATGTGGAGAGGACAAAGAGCATAGGGCTTTTGTGTGCTTCACATGTACTCTGTGTGTGTGTATGTGTGTGTGTGTGTGTGTATGTGTATTTGGAAGGAGAGGAAAGCAAAAGAGTAACAAGATGAAGGTCAACCTAATACATAATCCTTAGAAGTTCGTATTTCAGTTACAAGACAGTGAGGAGTGATTGAGTATCTTCAATAAGGAAGGGACAGGACCAGATTTGTGAAGAGCACTGACTCTGGTGATAATGATGAATGGTAACTTAAAGGTAATGAACCTGGAGACAGGTAGCTCACATGTAGAGGCAGCTGCAGTAATCCAGAAAGCTGATTAAGACCTAAGCTGCAAACCCTGGAAATGAAGAAGAAATAAGAGCACACATGCAGCATCGGGGGTGGGAGTTTTCCATACATAAGGAACAGACTCTTAGGGACTTGGAGGTCTGTAAAGACACCCTACTGTAGGGAGGTGAGCAATGCATTCATTATAGCCTGTCTCTTATACACATCTAGATGTGTATAAGAGACAGCTTCACGTACTATGTGGTATGGTCAAAATGTAAAAAGAGTGGATTACTGACATTGAGGTGAACCTGGGGCAGTTGTGCATGTATGGTTAGTTGCTCGGTCGTGTCTGACTCTGCGACTCCATGGACTGTATCCCACCAGGCTCCTCTGTCCATGGGATCCTCCAGGCAAGAACACTGGAGTGGGTTGCCAGTTCCTTCTCCAGGGGCAGTTGTAGTGAAGCAGAAGAAGATGGGGACATGAAGAACCCCTCAGGTTGCACATGAGGAGTGGTGGTGGGGACAGCCACCAGGAGGACACTGGTGAGATCTGAACCCACACACATGCCTCTGCGGTCATAGGGGTTAGTGGATCATCAAGCTTTGACTAAGGGAATGGCAGAGGAGATGAGATGGGTGAACTTGAAAGATTTAGAACATAGATTTAAGAAGATTTGGTGAATAAAAGAGAATAGAAACTTACAGTAGGAAAGACTTTCATCCTGTTAATGTAGGAAGGAAACTTCAAAGTGGAAACTTACTCATTTAGATGCATTTATTGTGCGATTTCTTATGGGTATTGGTGCTTGACTGCAGCATGGCTCCCTACTTCAAGAAGTTTCACAGGAAAGATACGCGATGGCTGTGTGATATGGCAGATTTGAGATACAGATGTGCTCAGATAGCTAGGGAAGCAGTGATTCCTAACCATGCTTAAGGGCCAGGGAATGGGTTCAAAGAAAGCAT
The DNA here is from genome assembly GCA_006410615.1 of Neotragus moschatus. Classification (NCBI taxonomy): domain Eukaryota; kingdom Metazoa; phylum Chordata; class Mammalia; order Artiodactyla; family Bovidae; genus Neotragus; species Neotragus moschatus. Next base: position 747,722 of record SJYA01002186.1, read on the forward strand.
CTCAGAAAACATGAAGCCTTATCTATGTCTTGAAAGACAAGTTTAACCTAATGAAGGATCAAGATTCTGAAGGAACTGCATGTGGAGAGGACAAAGAGCATAGGGCTTTTGTGTGCTTCACATGTACTCTGTGTGTGTGTATGTGTGTGTGTGTGTGTGTATGTGTATTTGGAAGGAGAGGAAAGCAAAAGAGTAACAAGATGAAGGTCAACCTAATACATAATCCTTAGAAGTTCGTATTTCAGTTACAAGACAGTGAGGAGTGATTGAGTATCTTCAATAAGGAAGGGACAGGACCAGATTTGTGAAGAGCACTGACTCTGGTGATAATGATGAATGGTAACTTAAAGGTAATGAACCTGGAGACAGGTAGCTCACATGTAGAGGCAGCTGCAGTAATCCAGAAAGCTGATTAAGACCTAAGCTGCAAACCCTGGAAATGAAGAAGAAATAAGAGCACACATGCAGCATCGGGGGTGGGAGTTTTCCATACATAAGGAACAGACTCTTAGGGACCTGGAGGTCTGTAAAGACACCCTACTGTAGGGAGGTGAGCAATGCATTCATTATAGCAGGTGCCACAGAGGAAAGGGGAGGATACGAGCCCTGAACAGTAAAAAGAGACCGGTTGCGAAGGGCTTCATGTGCCATGCCAAGGATTTTGGAACTGATCTTCCTTACAAAGTTATTATTTTAAAATGTTGGATGATGTTATAACTGTAATTCAGAAAGATAATAGTTAACATTGGGGCACCATTGCTCTTCTAAGCCCTTCACAGATACTCCTCATAGTATCTGTTAGATGGATTCTATCCTTACCTCCATTCTGGAAATGGGGAAGGAGGATAAAAATTGACCATGGGCCTCACACCTCATAAACAGTAGAGCGAGGATTCAAACCCTGACAGTCTGGCTGTGTGACTCCAGGACTCTCAATCATAGATGTCTTAGGTGTTTCTCAACCAGGGTGTACATCAGAACTGTATGTAGCATTTCTTAAAGATACGGTTGTCTAGACTGACTTGAATCAGTGTCCAGAAGAATGATGTGTGATTCTGTGTTCTGCAAAAGCTCAGCTGGTGAATTTGTTGCACTCTGCTCATAGCTGAGTGCTACCGGACTCCCAATAAGGAAGTCGTGGCAATAGTCCAGGCAAGAGGTGAGGGCCCAGGCAGGAGGAAACAGACTTAGAGGCTTAAGAGGCAGAACTGGTTTAATGAGCTTTAGGCAACAGGGAAGAATCAACACTGAATCCAAAGATTATAAAGTTGAGTGTTTACTTAACAAAGTGATGATCTCAACCAACAGAGGATACCAGGAAGAGGGGTGGATTTGGGAGTAAGAATCATGAATTTAGTTTTCAGCATTCCGGTTTGAGGGTCTGTAGTATTCCCAATTAAAGACATCTTAAGAGGAAAGTTGCTTCAGGGGGTGCCTATGTGCCAGCCACTGTTTCTGTGGCTTTCCTCACTGTTACCTCATACAGTCCTCCCCTCACATCTCTGAGTCCCCACTTTACAGAAGAAGTTGATAACGGAGTGTGACTCAGTTCACTGAACCTCTATTAAGTCTTCTCTATTTTATTTCAGGCCTATTGATGTGTCACTTCTTGGAGCATATATCCCCATGTCAGCATGTGTGTGTGTTTGTAAAACAGGTTGTGATCAATACCACATTTTTAGCGGGCAGTTTTAAGTGTCCTTTCTCCTGCCTTTTTCCTTTAAGGTTCACAGACTTAATGAAATAGAAATGCAGTATTTTTCTGTTTTTGTATGAGGTGTGATCCCTGCCTAGGAAAAGGAATGGGAGAACATACCTTCAGGCACAGATTACCCTATTCCAGCTCGGTCTATGTACAGAGTATGGTGCAGAGATTAGGGGAAAGGCAAGTTGAGTTCGGGAGCCTTACCTGTACAGGATTAAGACTGACCTCAGAACTGTGGCTCCTGTGCATACCTTCATGCTTAGCCTGTTGTCTGTCTTCACTTCTCTACCCCAGGTCCCTTGGGAGAAAACTCCTGGAGGCGCCCAGGCTGATAGAGGGGGAACGGTGTGAGCTCTCGATGGTTTGAGGCCTCCTCAGAGCCAGACAATGGCTACTGCCTTGGAGCCGGAGGACCAGGATCTTTGGGAAGAAGAGGGAATTCTCATGGTGAAACTGGAAGACGACTTCCCCTGTCTGCCGGAGTCTGTCTCACAGAGGGATGACCCGGTGCTTGAGACGTCGCACCAGAACTTTCGGCGCTTCCGCTACCAGGAAGCAGCCAGCCCGCGGGAAGCCCTCATCCGACTCCGAGAACTGTGTCGTCAGTGGCTGAGGCCAGAGCGGAGGACGAAGGAGCAGATCCTGGAGCTGCTGGTGCTCGAGCAGTTCCTCACCGTCCTGCCCGGAGAGCTGCAGAGCTGGGTGCGGGGCCAGCGGCCCGAGAGCGGCGAGGAGGCCGTGACCCTGGTGGAGGGTTTGCAGAAACAGCCCAGGAGACCAAGGCGGTGGGTGAGGAGGGGGAGTCCTGATCTGTGTGATGCGGAGGGGGTCTACCGGCTGGAAGGATGGCTAGGGCTCACAGAAATCACTTCGTAAACTTAACTGGCTCTGCCCTTGGGTTGCACCTAGATCCATACGCCCCATAGGACAGTGGAGTGTGTGTGCTTGTGTGTGTGTGTGTGTGTGTGTGTGTGTGTGTGTGACTTCCTGGTTCTCGAAACACCTGCTTGGGGAGGCCGTCTTTGCGGCCTCATCACCAAGGGTGATACCGCTTTCCTTTTCCCCTTGGGTATTGAACCTCATTTTCCTGGGGTGGGGGGAGAATTCTGTGACTTCCTCAGAGGTTCTCAGCCCCTCAGTCAGAGAGGCCCCTTCTAAGACAGCAGAGGGTGATGAGAAGGATGGCACCTCAGAGCCCCAGTGATGGGCAGGATTGAAGGAAAAAAGAAAACAGGGCGGTATCTGAATGTCCCGTGCCCCCCTCCCTGTCCCCGCCCACTGTTCTGGCGACACTAACCTGAGCTTCCCCTCGCACACACCAGGGGGACTGGACTTCCCCTCTTTACCTGGGCCCCCCTGGGAGTTTTCTGATGACAGCTTCTCCTGATGTAAGCTCTGTGACACCCAGGACTTTATCCTGACTCAGCGGTGACTGGAAGTTGGAATTGTTCCCAGGTGACTGTCCATGTTCACGGCCAGGAAGTCCTGTCCGAGGAGACAGTGCCTCCAGGAGCAGAGCCCGGGTCACCTAGTGAGCTGCAGAACCCTGCACAGACCTTGACCCCCGAGGAGCTCCGTGAGGAGACCACACAGAGCCCAGATCTGGGGGCGTCAGAAGAGCAGACCCCGTGCCAGGAGTCGGAGCTCCAGCCCCTGCAGGAGAGCGGTGGGAAGCCCGCAGGAAGGGGGTTCATGGCTGAGTGAGGGGTGGGGGTGTTGCTCTCAGACCCGGAGGCTGGTAGACCATGTGTGGAGGAAGCCACAGGACGCAGGGTGTTGAAAGGAGGCGGTACTAGCTGTAGTCTTGCGAGAGCAAGGCCACTGTGGACAGCAGAACTCGGTTATTCCCTTGGCATTCCTGTAACATTATAGGTGGCAGCTTCGGGGTGACTCAAACTGTTCTTAGGCCAGTGTCTCGACCCCACCCTTCCCACCAGAGACCATGGGAAATGCTCAGCTCTTTGCTGGTTATAGGGCTGCCTTGCACGTGACTGATCTCCCCTTCCTGTCTTCTTAGAGGTTCCGTTGCTCCAGGACCCAGCCCTTCCTGAAGAGAGGAGCCCTGCAAACTCCGAGATGGTTGCCCTTCTCACGGCTCTGTCACAGGTGCGCCCTCATTTCCGTCTGCACCGCAGGGAACTCGAGGAACCACTGAGCATTAGCCGTATGCTGAACAGGTCAGACAGGACACAGACTTCCACTGTCCGTTGCCAGCTTAAGCTCTGAGTTCTGCGCGTGTCTGGAAGGGGAGGAGCCGCATCTCACGGAGGACATCTTAGTTGGTTCTGCAGGCTCCAAAGCTGCTTGATTTGCCACTGACCTGAGGGACTAAGAAAAGGGGGTTGTTTTGGGAAAACTCTGGTACAGCTTTGAAGTTGTCAAATTAGGATTTGTTTTTGATTTTAAGAAATAAACTTGATAGTCATTTGTAAGGGTGACTGACTGGCCTGCAAAATCGATTTCTGATTTTGGTTGCCGTTCTCTTCTAGGGACGTATTCAGTCATGCCATGGCATTCCTGAAGAGTTCACCAGGTCAGGAGCCCTGAAACTAAGCTGAGTGGCTGGAGAATAAAGGAATAGAGCTCATCCTTGTTTTTAGATTGTAGAGCTAAAGAGGGAATTCCTGTTGATGCTAGGTAGTCTGTATAAGTGGTACATGATTAGGTAAGGGCAGTTAGAAAGAACTTCCTAGAAAAGATGAATTTTTGCAGAGATACAGGTAGCATTAGACTGATGACTTCCAAGACCTTTCTCATACTGTAAATAATATCCTTGGGAAGAACAGTGTAGTCTGGTGCTGAAGGAAAGTGGTTGGATTGGAGGGAACAGGAAGAAGGTCAGTTGCAAGAGCAGAAACGTGGGAAGAAGCAACAAAAAATGAAACACAGGTGTCCTGAAAGGAACCAGGTATCCCATCTGACTTTCTCTGTCTCTTAGATGGACTGTGCCTATACCAATGACCTTCATTCCAGGAATTAGATATGAGGCTCCATGAAGCATCACATTGTAACGGAATCCTTGTTGTTTCAGGGCTTGGTCACTTTCAAGGATGTGGCTGTGTGCTTCTCCCAGGACCAGTGGAGCGATCTGGATCCAACCCAGAAAGAGTTCTATGGGGAATACGTCTTGGAAGAAGACTGTGGAATCGTGGTCTCCCTGTGTAAGGAATGTCAAGTGTTTCTAGAGTGTCCTGAGCAAAAAGATCTTCCTCTTGTTGGAAACTGAGGGTATCTTAGACCTGCAGTTGTACATACTACACTTCTCTTACTCTGACCCCACCGGTGACATGAAAGGACAGCTGAAGAAGATGATAGCTTTCAAAATTAAAGGGAAGAGAAAATGCCTAGAAAGTAGTTGGAAACTCGAACAAGAAAATAGAGCTGTAATATTATAGTTTCCGTGTGAGTTTTAGTTTAGTGTGTGTAGGTAAGCATATCAGCTTTGAAGCAAGCAATAAAAGTTTGGAATGTTCTACTTACTTGAATATAGGAGAAGAGAGTAACACTGCCAGTTAAGTGATTACTGAGTTGCCGGTAAAAGGCAAGAGATACACAGTTCCCATCAGGGGCTCAGGCCAAAGAGACAGAAGGTTTGAATGGCCTGCCTATGGGATTTTTCTTCAGTCTACTGAACAGAAAAGATCTGCTCTTGACACAGGGGACTGTTGAGCCAATCGTGATGTCCTGTTTCCCTCTCTTGAGCAGCCTTTCCAATCCCCAGACTAGATGAGATCTCCCCCGTCAGAGAAGAGGAGCCCCTGGTCCCAGATCCTCAGGAGCCTGAAGAGCCAGAAATTCTGAGTTTCACCTATACAGGTGAGGAGTGATAGGGGGTCTGGCCCACCTTCACCCCCTGGCTGGCAGTTCCTCTGGTCAGTGTTCCCCTTGCCCTTTGGAGAGCCCCTTCTCTCTGGTTCTTCTAACGGCTCAGCCAACACCACTGTCTCCCTCTGAAGCCAAACATTCTCTCTTTTCTCCCCTCTTCCCCCCTGTCATTGGTTTCAGTGGTCTGTAATACAAAATGGTGACAAGAAAAAAAGGGAACTTTTGGAATTGCAGCTATACCATTTTCTAAGCCTTTACACAAACTCTTGATCCCCAGTCTCCACATTCGTTCTGCACACAGACTTCTCTAGTTGTGATGCACAGGTTTAGTCGCCTCACTTCACGTGGGATCTTAGCTTCCTAACCAAGGACTGAACCCACATCCCCTGCATTTAAAGGTGGAGTCTTAACCACTAGACCACCAGGGAAGTCCCTCCACATTTATGAAAGGAGGGTGATAATGTTTGTCCACATGAAGGCTGTTGCCAGCGTGAGATAACATGTAAGAACGTTCTCAGCATACAACAGGCACTCAGTTGACCAGTTACTTCTTTTTTTCCAGCCTCTGCAGTTGAGAAACATGAGTTTCTCTCTATACGGTCTTGGCCTCTCAGAACAGTGTAAAACTCTCTCCACTGTGCAGAAAGCACACCTTCTACTTCTATAATCTCCTCCTTTCTCCTCTCTGTTTCTGCAGGAGACAGGAGTGACAACGAGGAGGAGTGTCCTGAGCAAGAAGATCTGAGTTTGGAGGATCCACACAGGTCTGTGTCAGGAGATGCAGAAGTTCACCAAACTCCAGACTGGGAAATAGTCTTGGAGAATGATCCCGGTAGACTTACTGAAAGAAGATGCAGCACAAAGATTTCTCAAGTCAATAGTTCAACGAATCTTCAGGAAACCACGCCCGTCCACCCGCTGTTAGGGAGACATCATGACTGTCCTGTGTGTGGAAAGAGTTTCACTTGTAACTCCCACCTCATTCGACACCTGAGAACTCACACAGGAGAGAAGCCCTATAAATGCATGGAGTGTGGGAAGAGCTACACACGGAGTTCCCATCTCGCCAGGCACCAAAAGGTACACAGGATGAACGCTCCTCACAAATACCCGCTAAACCGGAGGAGTCTGGGTGAGGCCGCCCCTCTGGTCCAGGCCGAGAGAACCCCACCCGTGGAGAAACCCTATAGGTGTGAGGACTGCGGGAAGCACTTCCGCTGGGCTTCCGACCTCGTCAGGCACCAGAGGACGCACACGGGAGAGAAGCCCTTTTTCTGTACCGTCTGTGGCAAAAGCTTCAGCCAGAAATCCGTGCTCACCACCCACCAAAGAATCCACCTCGGAGGCAAGCCCTACCTGTGCGGGGAGTGTGGCGAGGACTTCAGCGACCACAGGCGGTACCTGGCCCACCGGAAGACGCACGCGGCCGAGGAGCTGTACCTGTGCAGCGAGTGCGGGCGCTGCTTCAGCCACAGCGCCGCCTTAGCCAAGCACCTGCGGGGACATGCCTCGGTGAAGCCCTGCCGCTGCGGCGAGTGTGGGAAGAGCTTCAGCCGGAGGGACCACCTTGTCAGGCACCAGCGGACTCACACAGGCGAGAAGCCGTTCACGTGCCCTACCTGCGGGAAGAGCTTCAGCAGGGGCTACCACTTAATCAGGCACCAGAGGACCCATTCACAAAAGGCCTCCTAGCCAGAGCTGCACGCGGGGACACCTGCCTTCGGCCCTCCCCTGGGGATGGACTTGGTGAGGCCCTCTTGTCGGCTAGAGGAGACCTTGTCTAGGGCATCTGCCTGACCTGCCCAAGTCTGATGACACCTTCCTGCAGCTAAAGTAGCCCCTGGCAGGACCTCTCGGCCTTCCTCCACACCGTGAGGAGATGTTCTTCCCAAAGTTTGCCTGAAATGAGGCCGCTCCTTGGCTAAAATGCTGCCCTCTCCGCCTGGCAGGTGTGAAACGGGGCATAGAAGACACAAGAGGTTGGGCTTATTATACTTGCCCCCATCCTGAAGACGACTTAACAGTCTCAGCTTTGAAGTGGCCCAGGACCGATCCTCGGGGTTGGTAAAGGACCAGCCTTTACGATGCCGTCCTCCCTGGGCTCTAACATTAAAGCACACGGCCCTGAAGTCAGGGCAGGAGAACCACGCCTCACCCTACAGGTTACCTGTACAAACCTCTCACTGGTTCACTTCCTCACCATGCACTTTCCTTTGACTCTGGGGAGAGGTGTGAGTAGCATTTGATGGGCAGGAACATGAAGGTGGCTTCATGTAGACCTCGTCAGGCTGCTCTACTCTCCAAGGTTAGAACGACACCAGGTGCCAGACACTGCTTGAAAGGGGGGCCCAGACAGCAGCCTCTTTCCTTGTGGGTTTTTCTCCTGTGAGAAGGCTTGTGCCTGGGCCTCCCAGTTTCTTGGTTTTGTCCCTGGCACTTACTCTGCCACAAGTGGGATGTAGCATTTGGGTGCCAAGGGATTCAGTAAAGCCTGATTAAAATCATGGTGAAATCATTTACATTTCCACGTATGTACAAGCCCACCCACCCTATCCTCATCACATGGGTTTGTGAAGGGATTTTTGAAATGGTATCAGCTGACAGAGGCCCTCTTAATGATTGTAGAATCATGGTGGACAGGCTCACTTTATTTACGTGAAGGAAACTGGAGAAGATCTGAGCTCAAATTATGGGAAAATTAAGAAAGCTAGAGCTGTTGCTGCTGACCAAGGCCATCCGGACTATTCTGACTCCCCACCCTCATCCTCCCCACCTCACCCTCTCACATCAGGGAGACCTGGGACCCTGAAGAGTTTACCAGGAGTAAATGGCTTTCATGTCTGCATTGTTGGCTTTTTCTTACATGATTTCATTTTCATGTAAGAACTAAAGCGTAGGCTCTCATGGCCCAAGGGTCTCTGTTGTCTGGTAGAGGTTCTGTGGAGCTGAGGCTGAATAGTTATGAGCCTCGTCTGCTCTGATTGTGGGCATGGCCAGGACTGGGGAGACCATTCCCTCCGTCCATGGAGCACAGGGTATGGCATTAAAGCATGAAAAGGGAGACTTCTGTGCCTGGTGTCTTCTGTTTCTCGAGCTCTTGTATGCCAGTGTTCACCCGAAGAGCATGGGTGGTTGGAGACAGCCTCAAGCTCAAGAGCTCAGAAAAAGGGCTTCTCGTTCTGGTCAGTGATGGTGTTCCAGCTGACTGGCTTTAACTCCAGTTGACTGTTGTCCTAGAAGCATGCACATATGAAATTTTTAAAAAGGAGCACTGACAGCCAAGATCCCGTTCCAAGGGCTTTCTACCCATCTAGTCTTCAGGACTTCATGTTCCCAAGACTTCTGAAGATCATTCATACAGAGATCTGGGAGGATAGAGAAGCCTTGGCATGGTTAGCAGAGCTATAGGTGGAATCGTGGTAAGATCTGAGTCTAGACTTTGCAGAGGAGACTGTCCTGATACACAGACTTTTCTGAGCCGTTGATCTAACGTCTACGCGCAGTTTGTCTGGATGAAATGCCATAGCACCAAAAAAGTGATGTCTCCTAGATTATATAACATTTATGGAAGCTGATAAAATTCCGGAGGTAGAAGCAAGTTGATTTTTAATTCGCTGACTTGTCTGCATTACTGCAGTAGGTGAAAATCTTGACTAGAGAATTACACATAAAGGGAAGTTTGAGACACGGTCCAGTGTGTTGGAAAGTCAAAGAGCATTTTTATCACTGATCCCCCTGCAAAGTTTCATACCCTGACACTAAATCTCTGATCAGCTTAAATGACTATTTTCTGAGGTTCCTGGAAGGACAAACTGTCTCCTAAATCTGAGCACAAGCTGAACCTCGGTCCACAGTTGATAGCAGTAAGGCCAGTATCAGAGCCTGGAAGGAGCAGCAGGCAGGACAGCGGAAAATGGGATGCTGGAGGCCAGGGTGCCCTGCCATTCCTGAGGGGTCCTTCAAGATTCTGTAAACAGTTGACTCCTGGTGTTCTCGAACACCTTGGTAAATAAAAGTTTGTGAGGAAGAAGAGGAAAGATTTTGAAGAATATTTGAAGGAAGATATAAAGCAGCCTTATGTAGCCTTATTTATTTATGGTGGTGCCATGGGACATGCAGGATCTTAGTTCCCTGACCAGGGATCATACCCATGTCCCTTGTGGCAGAAGCACAGAGTCCTAACCACTGGACTGCCAAGGAAGTCCCTCTTGCTCTTGCTTAGTCGCTCAGTTGTGTCTGACTCTTTGTGACCCCATGAACTGTAGCTCACCAGGCTCCTCTGTCCATGGGATTCTCCAGGCAATAATGCTGGAATGGGTGGCCATTCCTTTCCCCAGGAGATCTTCCCAACCCAGGGATCAAACATGGTTCTCCTGCATTGCGGGCAGATTCTTTACCATCTGAGCTACCTGGTCTAAATTAATTGACAACTTAGAAAATTACTAGATTGTTGGAAATGAAGTGATTTGCTAACAAAGTTAAGAAGTTAAAATGATAATAGCATTTGGCCATTAATTTAGGAATAACTGAGGAATATTCAGCCTCTTCTCCACTGCATGGAAAAAGAAAAATTTGCTAATGACAGAAATCGGGGGTTTTCAACATTTAAGGAAGAATTGGAGGCAGATTATCTAACAAAGAAAAGTGAAGAAGAAGAGTTAAAGAATAGGCTCAGAAAAGAAAAAAAAAACACCTCAAAGAGGAAAAAATGTTAGAAAGTGCTCAGTGTTGACAAATGCCATCCAGGAATCAAGTTAATGAAGACTAAGTACATTTGACTGATTATGAAATGTGTGGTGAAAATTGGATAAGCAGGTAGGAGTGAAGAAAGACTGAAAATACAGGATGCTATAAGAAGCTTAAAAAGGAAAGAAAAAGAGTGGCAGTTTGGGGACATTGAGTGTCAAGAAAGGGTGTCAGCATTTCTGGATAAGGGAGACTTGAAGCATTAGAAAAGTTAAAGTAACATTTATTAACCACCTGCTAAGTTCTAGACCCTGTGTTTGAAGGTGTATTTAAGCATATTATCAAGTTGTAGACACTGAAGAGAAGGAGCAAAGGGAGACTGAGACATTAAAACTACAAAGCAAGGGATAAGGACCTCTCTGGTGGTCCAGTGGCTAAGACTGTGCTCCCAAAGCAGGAGGCCTGGGTTCAAACATGTTGCAACATCCCACATGTTGCAACTAAGACTTGGCACAGCCAAATAGATAAATATTAAAATACCATAAACTGAGTGGCTTAAAAAATTTTTTTTTAAAAAGGGATAGTTGGAGAAGCAAATCTTCAAGAGTATGGGATCAAAAGGACAGTGGATGGGTTTGCACAGAAAAGTATTCTATGACAAAAAATAAAACATTCAGTTCAGTTCAGTCGCTCAGTCGTGTCCAGCTCTTTGCGACCCCATGAATCGCAGCACACCAGGCCTCCCTGTCCATCACCAACTCCCGGAATTCACTCAGACTCACCCCCATCGAGTCAGTGATGCCATCCAGCCATCTCATCCTCTGTCATCCCCTTCTCCTGTNAGTCAATAAAGCAGAAATAGATGTTTTTATGGAACTCTCTTGCCTTTTCCATGATCCAACAGATGTTGGAAATTTGAAAATCTGATCAGCTTTTAGACATGGGAAAGTAAAGTGAAGGGAATCCATTGCCAAATGGTTTCCATCTTCTCCTGTGGCCAGTTCTGCTTCTATCAACTGGCAGGAGGGATGGGAAAGCAGAGAAATAGGCCCAGAAAGAGCAGGAAGGTGTTCGAGTTTGGGAACTGAGAGAGTGAGTTGGTTAACAACAGCTAGAAGAACTTCTGAGATTTGAGGATCTATCAATGTATTATCAGAGCGAGTTGAATGACAGTGTAGCTCAGACTGTTGAACTTACATGAGCTGCAAGCTGGAAGATGATTGAACAGAGCTTGATAGCTTTTCTTAAACCTCCAATCATTTGAGACCCCTATAGCTTCAAACCTAAACTCAACTCATTTTGTCAGGATGGATTGCATTAAATTGATGCAGCCCTCACTTTCCCTTGCTGCTACTGCTAAGTCGCTTCAGTCATGTCCGACTCTGTGTGACCCCACAGACGGCAGCCCACCAGGCTCCCTCGTCCCTGAGATTCTCAAGGCAAAAACACTGGAGTGGGTTGCCATTTATTTCAATATCCTGAAAGTCTTTTTTTTTTTTTTTGGCTGCACCTGGTCTTAATGGCAGTATGTGGGATCTTTAATTTTCATTGTGGCATGCAGAATCTAGTTCCCTGACCAGGGATTGAACTGGCATTAGGTGAGTGGAATCTTAGCCACTGGACCACCAGGGGAGTCCCTCGATTGACTGATTGATTGATTTTAAGAGTGGATTGAGGGTTTAGACTTTTCAACCAGGCTTTGATCTTCTGAGGACATAGTGGAAGAATAGCCATTGCCTGGGACCAGGATAAAACTATTGAACAGCTATCTGCAGTCTTCTTCCATTCTATCTAAATTTAACAAAAACAAAAACCAGCTCACTCAGTTATTCTCATGATGGAGAAGATTATTACATGAACAGGAAAGTAATTGTACATAATTGCCACTTGTAGAAAGTTCTGTTACTAAACTGAGTGACAAAATTCTTGTGATGAATTTTCTCAATGAAAAGCTGCCTAGAGTTTACCAGGGGGGCCCACTGATTAGAAGGCCACACAGGCAGCGAACCATAAACTGTTGAAGCTGGACATGTTTAGAGCAAATATAATCTAAACGTTCAGAACATGTAGTTCCCGAACTTCATGATGAGTTTCCTTACCCTTTCTTTCATACAAAGTGTATTTTAAAAAATTTTGTCCATGTCATGTAGCTCGCAGGATCTTAGTTCCCCAACCAGAGATCTAAACTGTGTCCCCTGTAGTGGCATCGCGGTTTCTTAACCACTGGACCGCCAGGGGCGTCCCCAGAAAGTATTTAAAAAGTACATATTTATCATGTAGCAGATGCCATTCTAGGTTAGGGAATGGCAGTAAAAAAAAGAAAAAGCCAAACATCCCTACCTTCATGGATTTTATGTTATGGTGAGGAAAGACAAACAGTAAACAAAGTACTAATTTATAGAGCGTACTAACAGATGACAAATGCCAAGAAGAAATATTAATCAGGGAAGGTAGAGGGAGAGTTCCAGGAATAGGGGAGGAAGCCATGGAGGAAGGATCTACAGAAGTGACACTTGAAGAAAGACTTAATAAAAGATCCCGTGGACCAAGTCACACAAATATACAGGGAGAGTCTAAAAGACTCTAAACAGAAGAAGGAACCTGAGGGTAGTGAGTGCTATGTGTGACACCATCAGACCAAAGTCCAAACTCTGAGCTGCCCTGCTGCTGCTGCTGCTGCTAAGTCGCTTCAGCCGTGTCCGACTTTGTGTGACCCCATAGACGGCAGCCTACCGGGCTTCCCCCATCCCTGGGATTCTCCAGGCAAGAACACTGGAGTGGGTTGCCATTTCCTTCACCAATGCATGAAAGTGAAAAGTCAAAGTGAAGTCGCTCAGTCGTGTCCGACTCTTAGTGACCCCATGGACTGCAGCCCACCAGGCTCCTCCATCCATGGGATTTTCCAGGCAAGAGTACTGGAGCTGCCCAGGGCCTTGCAAATCAACCTGAATCTCCGAGAGCAAGTTAGTCTGCAGTTTAAGGAATTACCACTAGAGGTCGACTCTTCCTTCTGGAGGCTCGTTCCCTTCACAGGGACTCCAGATGTGCAAAGCTAGGGGTTAGGAAACAGGGAAATGTCTGTGATCCCAGATTTTTGAAATCTCCCCACTGCTTTCAAAATTTCAATTCCCCTCTCAAAATTTCAAGAGGTATATGTGCAAAATCTGGGCTGCTTTTGAGCCACTACTTCTTTGCACCTGGAACCCTCATAAGAAGTCAGGCTGGGAGGCAGTCTCTTCTCCTCTGGCACTCTGGCCTGAGCACCGTCACAGACAGTGACTGTGATCATGGTGCCTACCGTGATCCACTCAAAAATACAACATGATGCCATGGGCCTTTTTTCTTATTACACCAGAAACCCATGAGCTCTCCTCAGAAATGAAAATAAGCTAATGTAGGGCATTGTGTCCTCACTAAAGCCAGCATCTCCTAATCTGCGGCGAGCAGAGGCTACTTTTCATTGCTGTGCACCTAAATCAGAAACCTGTGATTCGTCTCAGGTTCTTTCATCTTGCCTCCTCTCTGTGTCCCGTCAGTAATGCTGATCCTCAGTTATCCTTAGTGACCCACATCTGTGCCTTCCTCTCATGTCCTCTTGCCCCCCTCCCACTGCAGTGGTGCAGGCAGGCCTTATCATGTGCATTACTATGGCATTCTAACAGACTTAATTGCTTCCACTGTTTCCCCTCCATAACTCGTCTTCTTCATGATTGCTGGAAAACATTCAAATTATTAAATCAGCATAAATTTGCTCAGCAGCTCCCCAGCATGTTCAGGGTGGAATACAAATGCCCTAGTATGCAAGCCTTACTCTCATTCAGCTCCGCTGTCCATTCCCAATTCTGTCCATGGCCCACTCACCTGAAGGTTTCTTTTTATTTTGAAAACTCATGGTTCACATCCTCCCAGAAGTTTGCTCTTTTATTCCCTTCATAAACTTCTCACACAGCCCTTTCATCACTGAACTGTGTGTCATCATCTGCTTAGTAACTTTTCTCTTGGTTTCGTTTGCTCAACAGCATAATTCCTGGTACATAATAGGAAGTCAGTAAGTGGTTACTGACTAGTAATGTCATATCTGAAAAAGTGTAGGAGAATGTGTGAAAGCTGACCAGTCATAACCACTATATGGGAGGGCTTCCCTGGTGGCTTAGAGGTCTGCCTGCTAATGCAGGAGACTTGAGTTCTATCCGTGGCTCAGTAAGATCCCTCCAAGAAGTAAATGGCAACCCACTAGGAAATCCCATGGATAGAGGAGCCTGGTGGGCTACAGTCCATGGGGCCCCAAAGAGTCAGACATGACTTAGAAACTAAACAACAATTATACAGGAACTAGTATAATAAAGGATAAAAAGATGGAAACGTAGTCTCGGACACACCAGTTTCATGAAGATGTTATTTTGGGAAGAGGACCAGGAATATTTCCTTTGGCCAGTTACTGCATACCACAAGTTCCTGAAGACAGACAGAAGCAGAGAAGAAAGTAAGACAGTTAATTGAGGACTTGGCTCCAAACACCATCACAAAACTCAAGTTAATGTGGCTGAACCTCATGTCATTCCTTCATCCCAAAGCTCACATCTGAATCTCACCTCTAGACGTTACAACATGAAGAAATTATGGAATATATCTGCTCACAGAAAGTACTAGAAGCGTGCTTCCCTGGTGGCTCAGTGGTAAAGAATTCACCTGCCAATGCAAGAGTTTGGGAGGATCCCATAGGCCACGGAGCAACTGAGCCCAGCACCACAACAATTGAAGCTGTGCTCTAGAGCCCAGAAGCCACAACTACCAAAGCCAGTGCACCCTGGAGCCCACGCTCCACAGTAAGAGAAGCTACTGCAACGAGAAGCCTGCACACCACAGGGAGCCCACTCTTGCTGCAACTAGAGAAAAGCCAAGCAGCAACGAAGACTGAGCACAGCCAAAGATAAATAAGTAAATAAAATTATTTTTAAAAAAGAAGTACTAGAAGAAAGGTTGGAGAAGGCAGTGGCACCCCACTCCAGTACTCTTGCCTAGAAAATCCCATGGATGGAGGAGCCTGGTGGCTGCTGTCCTTGGGGTCGCACAGAGTCAGACACGGCTGAAGCGACTTAGCAGCAGCAGCAGAAAGGTATGAGAGAATATGCATCCCATGTGCTTAGAGTGGAGCTAGCCTAAGACACCCCCACTGGCCTTTCTCAGAAGGAGGTCAGCCCCAGGCCTAAGCTGTCCAACAGTGTGGCCATGTCTGAGGGCCCAGGGACACCACCACATTTATAAGCCTGACAGTTCATTGTAACCGCTCTTCTTGGCAGTGGGTGATTGAGGAGTACCAGAATTGAGAACACCTGCCCTCCACCTCAGTAGGCTTTTTAGAAAAGTATTTTTATCTAGGATCATTTTAGATTAAAAGATGTTCTATGTGGAACCCTAATAAAGGCTGGAGACCTCATGTGGCCCACTGTCTGCAGGCATTTACATTCAAGGGAAAACATACCTAAATCCAAATCCTTGAAAAATATTTTTTCACTCTAGGTTTTCTTAGAGCAGTCAGGTTTTGGAGCACACACTTTGAGTTCTCAGTACTTATAACACTGCTGAGCACATAGTAAGTGCTCAGTAAATATCTGTTAGTAATGAATGAATACCTGTTTTTTAAACATCTATTAACAATACTTCACTCTGATTTTTAATATCTCCATTTTATGCCTATGAACTCCTCGTCTCTTGAATATACTTTAGGGTATATGCTAGCACCTGTCACAGGGCTAGAATATGGTAAGAACTAATTGACTTGTTATGGATATGCAACTCACCTTTTAAAAATGTAATCACTGAGAAAGTGAAAAAGGCCTCTAAGATATGAATAGCCTGGAAGAAATTAAATGCAGAAAAAATTAACTAATTACTTTATTATTTTGTTGTTTATTCATTGGCTGAACCACATGGCATGTGGAATCTTAGTCCCCTGACCAAGGATCAAACCCAAACCCCTTGCAGTGGGAGAGTGGAGTCTACATCACTGGACTGCCAGGGAAGTTCCAGAAAAAAATTTAAATCAAATATGCAGAGGCAATGTAAAAGGTCATCTAAAAAAAAATTCTATGTAAGGGAAAGCTCCAGGTGGTGCAGTGGTAAAGAATCCACCTGCCAATACAGGAGATGTAAGAGACTCGGGTTCGATCCCTAGGTGGGGAAGATTTCCTGGAGTAGGAAACAGCAACACACTCCCGTGTTCTTGCCTGGAAAATTCTATAGACCGAAGAGTCTGGCGTGATATATGGTCCAGGAGGTCACAAAGAGTCGAACATGGCTGAGCAAACACACACAAGGGAAAGCTCAAATAGGAAGCTTAATGAATCCATCTAGCCCACAGACTTTGCATCCTCAACATGTAATTCACTCTAGTGACACCAGATGGCGACATTTTATCATGGTAGATTGAAAGTGAAAGTGAAAAGTGTCCAACTCTTTGCAACTGTAAAGTCCACGGAATTCTACAGGCCAGAATACTGGAGTGGGTAGCCAGTTCCCTTCTCCACGGGATTTTTCCAACCCAGGGATCAAACCCAAGTCTCCCGCATTGCAGGTGGATTCTTTAACAGCAGAGCCACAAGGGAAGCCCATGATAGATTGAGTCATGGCCATTTATTAATTTAGTTAGCAAATGTCCAGGGGGAGGACTTTGCTAGGTACAAAGAATTCATAGTGAATAACACATAGACCTTGATATCAAAAAGTTTATAATCTATTGGGAGAGTAGTTAGCTGTGCAGATAATGAAAAAGTACAATAATGATGATAGAAAATAATAGCCAACATTTTGAGGGATATAAGACCCGAATAGACACTTCATGAACAAGGATGCAAATACAAAAAGTATGAAAAAGTACTTACTAGTCATCACAAAAGTGCACTTTAAAAGGTCAGTGAGGACTTCCCAGGTGGTCCAGTGGTTAAGAATCTGCCTGCCAATGCAGGAGACATGAGTTTGATCCCTGGTCCGGGAAGATCCCACATACCACAGGGCAACTAAGCCACATGCCCCAACCATTGAAGCCCACACTCGCTATAGCCCACGCTTCAGACAGGAGAAACCCGAGAACCACAACTAGACAAAAGCCTGTTGCGGCAGCAAAGACCCAGAGCAGTCAAAAATAAATCATTTTAAAAAGGTCGGTGAGATACTATTATATCCCAGTAAGGATGGCTAAAACGAAAAGGACTTAGAAAACCAAGTTGAAGAGTCTGTGGAGCATCCGGAAACCTTACACACTGCTGTGGGGAATGTGAACTCAATAACCACTTAGAGAACTGCTTGGTCCATCCACTAAAGCCACACTTGACAAACATCCTGTGACCTAGCACTTCCACCTCTGGGTATAAACCAACAGAAGTGAATGCTTACATGCACCAAAGAGTTGCACAGACATATTCATAGCAGGTTATTTATGATAGCAAAAAACAGAAAGAACTCAGCATCCATTAACGCACAGGGGCTGAGTTGACTCAGTCATGTACAACTCTTTGTGATGCTATGGACTGTAGCCCACCAGCCTCCTCTGTCCATGAGATTCTAAGGCAAGAATATTGCAGTGGGTTGCCACACCTTCCTCCAGAAGAGGCTTTTCCCAACGCAGGGATTGAACTTGCATCTCTGATGTTTCTGTATTGGCAGGCGAGTTTTTTACCACTATTGCCGCCTGGGAAGCCCCACCCATCAGGAGTACAAAATACAAATATAGCATAATATGTGTACAACATATGCAATAATTGGAATATTACACAGCAAGGAAGAACAAGATAACTGCTACCTATAGCAACATGGATGAATCTCACTAAATATAATGCTGACTGAAAGAAGCTAAACCTCAGAGAGCATAGACTATGTGATTACATTTAGGTGACGATCAAGAACAGGAAGACTAATCCATAAGGATAAAAGTCCGAATATTGGTTATCTGAGGGAGCAGAGTGATATTGAGAGGAAGGGGATGAAAATGAGCTATCTGTTGTACTAGAAATATTCTGCATCTTGGTCAAGGCTGTATACTCAGGTATATACAGATGTAAAATTTTAGTGAGCTATGAAAGATTTGTGTACTTCATCAAATATAAGTTATTCATCAATAAACAAAAAGAAATCAATAATTAACATCAATGAATATTTATTAGTTGCAAGGCATTGTGTCAATATATGTATTATCTCAGTCATCACAGTAATTCTTTTTCCCAGTCCTACTGAGATACAATCGACATATAACATTGTATAAATTTAAGGTATACAAGGTAAAGATTCAATAGATGTATATATTACAAAAGGATTACCACAGTAAATTAGTTAGCACATCCATCATCTTACAGAGTTATCTTGTTTGTGTGTGTATAGAGAACTTTTAGGATCTATTCTGTTAGCAACTTTCAAGTATTCAATACAGTCTTATTAACTACAGTGTATTAGAGCCCCCAGAACTTAGTCCTCTTGTAATTGGAAGTTTTTTCTCTTTGACCATAGGCTTCCCAGGTGGCTCAGTGGTAGTGGATCTGCCTGAGAATGCAGAAGATGCAAGAGACTCGTGTTTGATCTCTGGGTCAGGAAGATTCCCTGTAGAAGGAAGTGACAACCCGTTCCAGTATTCTTGCCTGGAGAATTCCACGGGCAGAGGAACCTGGCAGGCTACAGTCCATGGGGTTGCAAAGACTGAGCACGCATACCACATCCACGCCATAATTGGTATCACATGGCATGTGTCTTTGTTGGACTTATTTCACTTAGCATAATGTCCTCAAGTTGCATCCATGTTGTTGCAAATGGTAGGGGTTTTTTTTATGGCTAAATAATGTTGTATTATGTTCCCTATTCTCCACATCCTTGCCAGCACTTGTTATTTCTTGTCTTTTTAATCATATACATTCTGATAGGTATGAGGTGATCTCATTGTGGTTTTGATTTTTATTTCCCTGATGATTCAAATCATCACAATATGAGCATGCTAAGTCACTTCAGTCGTGTCTGACTCTCCACAACCCTATGGACTGTAGTCCGTCAGGCTGCTCTGTCCATGGAATTCTCCAGGCAAGAGTACTGGAGTAGGTTGCCATGCCCTCCTCCAGGGGATCTTCCTGACCCAGATGTAGAACCCAGGTCTCTTATGTCTCCTGCATTGGCAGGTGGGTTCTTTACCACTAGCGCCACCTGGGAAGAGGGTTGTGCAATTACTAATTCCAGTTTACAGATCAGGAAGCGGAGACTTGGAGAGCTCAGTAACTTGTCCAAGTGTGTGTAATAAGCATGTGGCAGAGAAAGAACCTAGACAGATCTGGTTATAAAGTCCAAGGTGTAGTCCATTACTTAATGGCTTCACCACTGTACAAGGCCCAGGAGGAGGAATGACGTCTGTCTTTGGGGATGTAGATTAGCAAAGGCTTCAAGGAGAAGGAGGAAACAATTTGAACCAAACAAGTGAAGCAAATGTGACCAGTTTCTTTGCTTCCTACTGGAACTATGGAATCCTGGGTTTGAAAGGCATAGCAATCAGCTCACGTCATGTGCTTAGTTGCTCAGTTGTGCCTGACTCGTTGCGGCCCCATGGACTGGAGTCCGCTGCTGCTGCTGCTGCTAAGTCGCTTCAGTCGTGTCCGACTCTGTGCGATCCCATAGATGGCAGCCCACCAGGCTCCTCTGTCCCTGGGATTCTCCAGGCAAGAACACTGGAGTGGGTTGCCATTTCCTTCTCCAATGCATGAAAGTGAAAAATGAAAGTGAAGTCATTCAGTTGTGTCCAGCCCTCAGCAACCCCATGGACTGCAGCCTTCCAGGCTCCTCCATCCATGGGATTTTCCAGGCAAGAGTACTGGAGAGGGGTGCCATTGCCTTCTCTGAGGCATTCATCTAGTCTAGTCCAATTCTTTATTTTTTCTGAAGGAAATAAAGCTCAGAAATGGCAATGACACTCACTTAATGCTAGCAAAGAATAGAGTTAAGGCAAATTGGAAAATAGCTGACCTTAACCAGAGAGATTAAATAACTGTCCACAGACCCCCAGAAGTGAGTGGTGGAGCCAGTATTAGAATCCAGACAGGGTGACCGCAGAACCTGCTCTCTCAGCCACTGTGCTATATGGGGTTCTGACTCCTAGCCCTGTTCTCCACCTACTGCCTCAGCCTGCCTCCCCACAATACACTGAAAAGTCAGCACATTCAGAGAGATTAGAGTGGTCACTGTCAGCTGGAGGTGGGGGGGTAGAGAGGGAGACTGGTGTGCTTGTCATTTCCAGTCAGGCCAGATCCAAATGCAGACGAATCGGGCAGATGGCTGAGAATCGCTGATCAAAGTCGACTTTGAGCAGAAAGAAAGCAGCGCTGGGAAACCACCTAACTTAAACGAACCAATGGGAGTATCACAAACTTGGTGGCTTAAAACAACAGAAATTCATCACTGCTTAGTTATGGAGACCATAATTCCACACTGTAAGTTTAAAACTTCCATCTTACAAAGACCCACTCGGATCATCCTGCTAATCTTATTATGAGATACTTAATTTAGTCACATGTGTTTAGTCGTGTCTGACCCTGTGACTCCATGGACTGTTGCCCACCAAGCTCCTCTTCCATGGAATTTCCCAGGCAAGAGTACTAGAGTGGGTTGTCATTCCTTCTCCAGGGGATCTTCCTGATCCAGAGATTGAACCTACGTCTCCTGTGTCTCCTGAATTGCAGGCAGATTCTTAACCCGCTGAGCTACTGGAGAAGCCCAATTTAGTCACGTTACCATATAAAATAGTATTCACTCTTTTTCCAAATAAAGTAATCCTTACACGTTTCAGAGCTTCGAGTTTGATCTCTTTGGGTGGGCATTATTCAGCCTACTACTTTTCAAGCCTTAGAACTAGAGAATGATAGATTTAAAAATAAAAAACCCTCTCTAACAACTCACTAAAAATATCACCACCATCAAGAAGAGTTCCTCTCTTAAACTCTGTTCAGTCTGGCTTTTTTCCTCACCATCCTCTGCAAATACTGCTATTTAGGCTGCCAGATCCAGCAGTGATGCCTCAGTTCTTTATGCTGTTGCAGGAGCAGGTGACACAGTCGAGCACTTCCTCCTGGAAACGATGCTCCTTCATTTCCTCCTGCCCTGCTGGCTATATCTGTTCAGTCTTCTCTCCTGTATCGTCAGCTTCATACACCTCCTGAGCATCTGAGTGCCTGAGGCTCAGTCCTTGGACCTCTCTCTGTCTGTATCTATTCTTATTCCCTGAATGATAGAATCCAGCCCTCTAGCTTTAAAGCCTCCGATGCACTGATAATTCCCAAACTTAAATCTCCATCAGTCTCCCCTCTAAACATCCAACATTAGAACAGCTACTTGAATGTCTAACAGGGGTCTCAGTCCTAACACACCCCAAACTGATCCTTATTCTGCTCCCCTCCCCAAACCAGCTGTTCCCCTAAATGTTCCCAGTCCCAGCAGGATATACTACCCATTCACTCAGCCTAAGAAACTCAGGGTCATCCTTGACCTCTCTTTTCTCATATCCTACAGCCAATTTACCAGCAAATGTTACTGTTTCTATCGTTTTAAAAATTCTGACTCCTATGACTTCTGTCCACCTTGACTACCATCCATCTCCTCTAAGCCACCGTTACTTCTTGCCTGGACTGTTACAATCGGTCTCCCAGCTTTTCCCCAGACCTCTTGCAATAGTCTCTGAAACAGAGACTATTTTCAGCACAAACCTCATCATGTATTTCCTTTCTCTTCTCCACGTGTTCCAGTAGTCTCCCATCATATTTAAAATAAAATCCCAAATCCTTCCCATGATCCATAATGTGTCTCCAGTTTCATTCCTTAATAGTTCCAAACTTGGCTTCCTGCTGTTCTTTGACCTTGTTGTTCTCATCCCCGCCTGTGGGCCGTGCTCTTCCTGTTTCTCTCCTGGACCACTCTTTCTGGCATGGGGAAGAGTTTCCTCAGCCGTTCCTCGACTACATCCAAGTCTGTCCAGTTGTCATTTCCTCAGGGAGACCTCTCCTGACACCCTACTTAATAGCATTCCTGTCACCTCTTGCCTCACCTTATAATTTATTTTCTCTAACAAATAATATGTATAATATTAATGTGTATTTCTTTGTTATAGTATGTATTATAATTACAAGACCTATATGTCCTTATAATAGGTATTAACTGTTATATGTATTTATTTGTCTACTTGGTTTCTTTCCGTCTCCCCCGCTATAATATTGGTTTTCTGAAAGCACGGACTGTGCCTCTCTCTTTGTACATCACCAGATTTTCTAGTGCCTAGAACAGATCCTGACAGAATAGGAACAAGGAGCCATTTTTAAATGAATGACTGACTGAATGACTGAATGAGTGATTTCAAGATTTCAGAAAGCACCAGCTTGAACTCTCCCACCCCCTTGGCTGAATGTCAGCTCTGCCCAATGGGGCAAGTGCCTCCATCCCCTACCTGAGCTTTCCAGCCAGCCTCCCAGGGAAGTGGGCAGGGGGTCCTCTAAGTAGAAAAAGCTACTGGAAGAGCAGAGCTAATAATGTACTGTTCTTCTGTTATAGCAGCTGCTGTGGCATGCAAACACTATGTTGTTTAAAAAAAAAAAAAGTAACCTGTTGGGATTCTTTGTAAGTTCTTTGCATACAAAGTTTTATTTAATGCCCACTCCAGGCAGCAGTTGAGAAAAAGCTCAGCCTCAGGGTCAGTGCTGTCCGAGTCCCTTCCAGGGGTCTCTGTAGTTTACAGGGCCAAACCTAGTGCCTTCCTTCCTCTTCAGAACTGCTTTGCCATCACCACCATCCCCAAAGAAAATCGGTGCTGGCCTGGGGGCCAGGAGAAACCCACAGAAAACATAGAAGCTGTTAATAAACAACTGAACTCCAGGCTGGTGAGGGGTACCCATAGCCCCTCTCCCTGAGGGATGGGTGGTGGCCCTAAGCTCTGAGCTGGGAGAGAAGAAATCTTCCACCTTGAACTGCAGTGCCCCAGTTGTGCTCGCATGACAACCTTGGTGCAGCCTCAAAGAAATAAAGATCACTGGACTTCAGGAAAAAAAAAAAAAACAAACACCAAAAATTTCAAGGCAAGCCTCAATTTGAATTCCCAAAAGTACATGGTTGTTATTGTTCAGTCGCTCAGTTATGTCCAACTCTCTGAGACCCCATGGACTGCAGCACGCCAGGCTTCCCTGTCCATCACCAACTCCTGGAGCTTGCTCAGACTCATGTCCATCGAGTTGATGATGCCATCCAACCCTCCCATCCTCTATCGTCCCCTTCTCCTCCTGCCTTCAATCTTTCCCAGCATCAGAGTCTTTTCTAATCATTAGGCTCTTCGCCTCAGGTGGCCAAAGTATTGGAGCTTCATCTTCAGCATCAGTCCTTCCAATAAATATTCAGGATTGATTTCCAAAGTACATTGCTAGCTATGTATTCTTGGCAAAGTCACTTACTGAGCCTCAGAATTCACTGTCCGTAAAGTCAAGGTAACATCTATCTCTTAGGGCTGTTTTAAGGCTGGAATTCCAGGGTCTGGAAGATCCCCTGGAGAAGGAAACGGCAACGCACTCCAGTATTCTTACCTGAAGAATTCCATGGACAGAGGAATCTGGTGGGTTATAGTCCATGGGGTCACAAAAGAGTCAGACACAACTGATATGACTTAGTGAGCCCATGCTCTAGCCCAGCATAGGATCGCAGTGACTAGTACTCAGCATGATTAACCTTAGGCAGCCCTTATGAAGGCATGGGGAGTAAAGAGGACCACAGTCATGGCTGGGACACAGGACAGCCCATGATATGATTGGCATCAGAGTGTAACCAGCCTGCTCTATCAAAGCCATGGAATCACAGGATGACAGAGTCACAAAAGGCTTCGGAGATGCTAAACAAACAAACAAAAAGTCTTACATTTCACAAAAGAAGAAATGGGCCCAGAAAGATGAACTGATTTGGGAACCTCCCTGGTGTTCCAGCAGTTAAGCCTTCACCTTTCAATGCAGGGAGTGTAGGTTCCACCCCTGGTGGAGGAGCTAGGATTCCACATGCTTTGCAGCCAAAAACCAAAACATGAAACAAACAACATTGTAACAAATTCAATAAAGACTTGAAAAAGGGTCCTGTTCCCCACCTCACACTTCCCTCATCCCTGTTCTCTAATTTTCCTCCCTGTATCCATTATGCTTGGGACCCCAAAGCGCCCAGCTCTCCACCCTCTCCCCAAAGAACAGCTCAGCCAAGTGGCCCATGGACCTGTCTCAGCAAAGCACGTTTCCTAGAGGTGACAGGAAAGAGGATCTGAGGAGCACCTGTGCTTGTGTTTCCAGTTGAGACCTTCGCAGGGCCTCTGACTCTTTTCCTGTCCTCTGGAGTCTTTATTTAATCTCCTTAGTGATATAGACAAAGTATCCATAAATTGAAAACAAGAGCATACCACCAAAGATCTCTTAGGTCAAAGGCCACATGCCTGGAATTGCCTGTATACCCCTTTCATCTCTCTGCTCTTTCTCCTTCAAAGGTGTGTGTGTGTGTGTTTTAATATCATCTCTTCTGCTGAGCCCTTCAAATGGAGGAACTGAAGTGGGACTCAAATCCTTGGCTGCCCCTCATTGGCAGCGTGACCCCTCTGTGCCTCAGTTTTCTTATCTATAAAATGGGAGCCATCATATTCTCTGTCTCATAGAGTTATTGTATGAGATTGTGAACTGATAAATGCAAAGCACTTATACACACACCTGGAAAAAATAAACCCTCAGTAAATATTGTCTATTGTTACGATGATGAAGATGATGATGAAGACGGACCTCTCCCATTTTAAACCTGAATCTACCATGGTACTCCAACTGTCCCACAAGATGTATTTCTCCTTCTTTCTGTCCATAACTAAGTATATTTTAATGCATTATCTAATATAATCCTTATCACTGTTGTTTCTCTTGACTGGGGATCAATGTCTGATTTAGACAGCAGATCCCAGCTGGGCAGGAACCAGCCCAGGTTAACTCTCTGAACCTTTCTCCTCTCCTCTGTCTAACGGATCTAATCCCATGTGACTTGCTTAAAGTATCAAAATAGCATCATAGAATAAATGATAAGTAATACTGTCACTCTTATTCCTGATTCTGTCTGTGTACCCTGACTAGTATGAGGTTTGTTATAAGAAATTGTCCTTGGACTTCCCTGGTGGTTCAGGAGTTAGGACTCCGTGCCCTCACTGCTGAGGACCTGGAATGAAGGCTGCACAAGCTGAGGGGTATGGCAGAAAGAAAAATCGATTGTCCTTTTATAGATAAAAACATTCAAATATCAGCAATTTTATGTGACTCAATCTTATAATAGTAACATTAATTGTAATGAAACCAACAATAGCAGCCAACATTTATTTAATGCTTCTATATGCCAGGTACTGTCCTTATATGACATGTTCACGTGGATTATATCATTTAATGTCTATGACCCAGTGAGGTATACACCCTGCTGTCATCCCCATACGTCAAATGAGAAAGCATCTAGAATTTTAGTAAATTTTCAAAGGTAACACAGCTTGTAATGGGGCACAAGCCTAGGGTGTTAAATTCTGAGTTCACACACCTGTAAATANATGATGCCATCCAACCCTCCCATCCTCTATCGTCCCCTTCTCCTCCTGCCTTCAATCTTTCCCAGCATCAGAGTCTTTTCTAATCATTAGGCTCTTCGCCTCAGGTGGCCAAAGTATTGGAGCTTCATCTTCAGCATCAGTCCTTCCAATAAATATTCAGGATTGATTTCCAAAGTACATTGCTAGCTATGTATTCTTGGCAAAGTCACTTACTGAGCCTCAGAATTCACTGTCCGTAAAGTCAAGGTAACATCTATCTCTTAGGGCTGTTTTAAGGCTGGAATTCCAGGGTCTGGAAGATCCCCTGGAGAAGGAAACGGCAACGCACTCCAGTATTCTTACCTGAAGAATTCCATGGACAGAGGAATCTGGTGGGTTATAGTCCATGGGGTCACAAAAGAGTCAGACACAACTGATATGACTTAGTGAGCCCATGCTCTAGCCCAGCATAGGATCGCAGTGACTAGTACTCAGCATGATTAACCTTAGGCAGCCCTTATGAAGGCATGGGGAGTAAAGAGGACCACAGTCATGGCTGGGACACAGGACAGCCCATGATATGATTGGCATCAGAGTGTAACCAGCCTGCTCTATCAAAGCCATGGAATCACAGGATGACAGAGTCACAAAAGGCTTCGGAGATGCTAAACAAACAAACAAAAAGTCTTACATTTCACAAAAGAAGAAATGGGCCCAGAAAGATGAACTGATTTGGGAACCTCCCTGGTGTTCCAGCAGTTAAGCCTTCACCTTTCAATGCAGGGAGTGTAGGTTCCACCCCTGGTGGAGGAGCTAGGATTCCACATGCTTTGCAGCCAAAAACCAAAACATGAAACAAACAACATTGTAACAAATTCAATAAAGACTTGAAAAAGGGTCCTGTTCCCCACCTCACACTTCCCTCATCCCTGTTCTCTAATTTTCCTCCCTGTATCCATTATGCTTGGGACCCCAAAGCGCCCAGCTCTCCACCCTCTCCCCAAAGAACAGCTCAGCCAAGTGGCCCATGGACCTGTCTCAGCAAAGCACGTTTCCTAGAGGTGACAGGAAAGAGGATCTGAGGAGCACCTGTGCTTGTGTTTCCAGTTGAGACCTTCGCAGGGCCTCTGACTCTTTTCCTGTCCTCTGGAGTCTTTATTTAATCTCCTTAGTGATATAGACAAAGTATCCATAAATTGAAAACAAGAGCATACCACCAAAGATCTCTTAGGTCAAAGGCCACATGCCTGGAATTGCCTGTATACCCCTTTCATCTCTCTGCTCTTTCTCCTTCAAAGGTGTGTGTGTGTGTGTTTTAATATCATCTCTTCTGCTGAGCCCTTCAAATGGAGGAACTGAAGTGGGACTCAAATCCTTGGCTGCCCCTCATTGGCAGCGTGACCCCTCTGTGCCTCAGTTTTCTTATCTATAAAATGGGAGCCATCATATTCTCTGTCTCATAGAGTTATTGTATGAGATTGTGAACTGATAAATGCAAAGCACTTATACACACACCTGGAAAAAATAAACCCTCAGTAAATATTGTCTATTGTTACGATGATGAAGATGATGATGAAGACGGACCTCTCCCATTTTAAACCTGAATCTACCATGGTACTCCAACTGTCCCACAAGATGTATTTCTCCTTCTTTCTGTCCATAACTAAGTATATTTTAATGCATTATCTAATATAATCCTTATCACTGTTGTTTCTCTTGACTGGGGATCAATGTCTGATTTAGACAGCAGATCCCAGCTGGGCAGGAACCAGCCCAGGTTAACTCTCTGAACCTTTCTCCTCTCCTCTGTCTAACGGATCTAATCCCATGTGACTTGCTTAAAGTATCAAAATAGCATCATAGAATAAATGATAAGTAATACTGTCACTCTTATTCCTGATTCTGTCTGTGTACCCTGACTAGTATGAGGTTTGTTATAAGAAATTGTCCTTGGACTTCCCTGGTGGTTCAGGAGTTAGGACTCCGTGCCCTCACTGCTGAGGACCTGGAATGAAGGCTGCACAAGCTGAGGGGTATGGCAGAAAGAAAAATCGATTGTCCTTTTATAGATAAAAACATTCAAATATCAGCAATTTTATGTGACTCAATCTTATAATAGTAACATTAATTGTAATGAAACCAACAATAGCAGCCAACATTTATTTAATGCTTCTATATGCCAGGTACTGTCCTTATATGACATGTTCACGTGGATTATATCATTTAATGTCTATGACCCAGTGAGGTATACACCCTGCTGTCATCCCCATACGTCAAATGAGAAAGCATCTAGAATTTTAGTAAATTTTCAAAGGTAACACAGCTTGTAATGGGGCACAAGCCTAGGGTGTTAAATTCTGAGTTCACACACCTGTAAATACCCTGTACTGGTAGGTTTTCTGCATCCAAGACTTTACCTTGTTCTTTTGTTTTTTGGCTAAAGTATAGTTGATTTACAATGTTTCAGTGTATAATAAAGTGATTTAGTTACATTTATATATAGATATATATATTATTTTTCGGATTTTTTTCCATTATAAGTTATTACAAGTTACTAAGTAAGTAGCTTGTTGTTTGTCTAAGCCACCAGGAAAGTTAATATATAGTAGCATGGATCTGTTAATCCCAAACTCCTAATTTATCCCTCTCTCTGACCTTTTTCCTTCCTTTGGTTACCATAAATTTGTTTTCTCTGTTTGTGAGTCTGTTCCTGTTTTAAGTGATATCATATGATATTTGTCTGCTTACTGCACTTAGGAAAGTCATCTCTAGGTCCATCCATGCTGCCACCATGATTTCATTCTCTTTTTATGATTGAGTAATATCCCACTGTAGGTATATACCATGTCTTCTTTATTCATTCATCTATCATTGGACATGTAGGTGGCTTCCATGTCTTGGCTACTGTAAATAGTGCTGCTGTGAACATTGAGGTACATGTATCTCTTTGAATTACAGTTTTCTCTGAGTATATGCCTAGGAGTGGGATTACTGGGTCTATGATCACTCTGTTTTTAGTCTTTTAAGAAACTCCCATAACTGCCCTCCATTGTGGCTGCATCAGTTTACATTCCTGCCAACAGTGTTGGAGGGTTCCCTTTCCTCCACACCCTCTCCTTGTTCCTTTAGATCCATCCTTTGATCCTCAAGGATTGGGACCCTGTCCTTGAAGCCCAGGTGGTGGCTAGGCTTCTGCCATCTGATGAGAAAATGCCCTGCTTCTGCCTTCTGCCTGCTGAGACCCTGAGTGTGGCTTACTCCCAGATTCTCTACCACTGTTCTGTCTGTCCAAGGAACACTCCCCCATTGCTCCTGTTGAGTCTCTCTGATGGAAACTGCTGTACAGAATTGCTCCCCATTGTATGTGCTGTCCTCTTAATTCTATGCCATGATCTGCTACCAGACAGTACTTGCTCCTTCAGCTTCGGCTAAGTCTCCCCCATCCTAGGCAGGGCTAGTGTCAGATCCATGCCCATCCCCTCTGTCCTTTCCTGCTGTTTTAAGCGGATCACGCCTAGCCCTGCTCATGCATATGATGCTGTGGGGCGGGTCCTAGAGATGGCAAGAGCTTGAGACCTGGTGTCTGCATGCAAAGGGCTTGCAATCTCACTGGCAGACAGAATACGGAAAAAGCAATGCAAGCTAGCGCCTACTATGCAATGATTGAGTGGCACGGACATGTATTATGCAGTATAGACTTAGCATTAGGAAGACAGGGAAGAATCGTGGTCAGAATACAGTCCAAACAGTTCCTGTTGGCCCTCTGCACCAAGCCCAGCATTCTAGTATTAAGGGGAGCCCAGTGGGGTATAGGGGGAGCTCACCTAAAAGAGCCAGGTGGCAAAGCAGCTCTATGGCATGTCCCCTCACCTCCAGCTCCACGTCACTGCAGAAGCTGAATCCCACTTCTGTGCCTCACCATACAGGATCCTGAACCTCTCATTTTCAATGCGGAGTCCAGCACCATAATTTAAATTCCTCCCAGGACCTAGTCTGACTGGGTCACAGTAAATTGGGGCCTAAAAAGCCACATTTATTTTTGTTTGTGCTCATGCGTGCTTAGTTGCTCAGTCGTGTCTGACTCTTTGAGACATTATGGACTGTAGCCCACCAGGCTCCTCTGTCCATACAACTTTCCAGGCAAGAATATTGGAGTGGGTTGCCATTTCCTCCTCAAGGAGATCTTCCCCTTCCAGGGTCTGAACCCATGTCTCCTGCATTGCAGGCAGATTCTTTACCACTGCACCACCTGGGAAGCCATTACTTTTGTTTAGAGCCACACAAACCAAGCATTTGTGGGCAATTTTTTTTTTTTTCCATTCTCCCTTCTGCTAGCTGAATGAGCTTCATTTATCTGCAGCCATTAAGTCTTTTCACAGGCAGATATCAAGCATGACCAGGAAATCAATACGAGCCAGAGAAACAAGATATTTCCTTCCTTTTTCACGTATCTAAATGGGCAAAGCTTCCAAGGATGCTCTATCACCCTTTTCTCTCTGCCTGCATGGCAAATACAGGAATTATTTTGTGCCAAGGATATGGGCCAAGGCTAAATTCAAAGACTTTTTTCTTATGATGCAGCCAGTCTAAAATCTCCTTCACGTCTTGGAAGCTGTTATAGGATCTATTCTGGGAAAGAATGTAGAGGAAATATCAGAGATTCACTGGGTGGAGATGTATGAAGTGTTCAAGCCCTCTGTTTCCAGGCAGAACGACATGGGAGCCATCCACGTTTACCTCTCAAATTCTCAGAAAACTTTACTTCCAAGCCCCATTCTAAAGACTCATATCAGGTCTTCTCTGGCGTCCAGTGGTTAAGACATTGACTTCAAATGCAGGGGGTAAGGGTTCAACCCCTGGTCGGGAAGCTAAGATACCACATGCCTCACAGCTAAAAAACCAAAATACAAAACAAAAACACTGTCGTAGCAATTCAATAACGACAAAAAAATGAAAAAGAAACTGTGTACATTGGGACATGCCCCCCCGCCAACATCTGGCTTTTATCCATCTAAGATAATTTATCACTGATGACAGCATTTTTCCTTAGCCTCTGTTGTTCAATAAGGTTTTGGAACCTGGCAGCTTTGTGACTACGGAACAGGCTGAATTCCCCATCACTGGCAGAAGTGTATACTGGGTAAAGCTGAGGAGGAAAGCAACGGGCAAGACTTAGTCGGCTTGGGCTACCATAAAATACTATAGGCTGAGCAGCTTAAACAAGACATTTATATTCTCACAGTTCTAGAGCCTAGAAGTCCAAGATGAAAATTCCAGCATTGTTGATTTCTGGTGAGAGCTTTCTGCCTGGGTTGGTGATGGTCACCTCCTCACTGTGAGGGCACAATGACCTCTTATCTGTGTGAGAAGAGTTCTGGGGCCTCTTCTTTTAAAAATATTTATTTTTGGCTGCGTGGGGTCTTAGTTTGTGGCATGCAGGTTTAGTTGGCCTGGGTCATGTAGTAACTTACTTCCCCGACCAGGGATCAAACACACATCCCTTGCATTAGAAGGGAGATTCTTAACCTCTGGACCACAAGGGAAGTTTGTGGAGTCTTTTCTTATAAGGACCTTAATCTCATCCTGAAGGCCCCAGCCTCATTACCTTATCTAAACCTATTACCTCCCATTAGCCTCATCTCTAAAACCATCATATGGGGGATTAGGGTTCTAAGAAGGGAACTGTGGGCAGAGAGGGAGTTACAGTACAGCTCTGTACTGTAAAATTCAGTACAAAGCAGAGTTGTACTCTAGATACTGTTACTGTATGAACCATCCTCACCAGGACAGAAGGGGCCATGAGGTGTGGGACCACATATTTCTGTGATGGCTTCTCCTCTGTTTTCTTAGGCAGTTGCGGTCGGTGTGATGGGGTATAGTTGCTTTGCTGTGGTGTCACCACACTGAATTTGCAGTTGCAAGAAAAAGCTTCAATCACCTCACGCCCATTAGGATGGCTACTATCAAAAACGGAAAAAATAGTGTTGGCAAGGGTGTGTGACAATGGAAACACTCAGGCAGGGTTGGTGGAATTGTTAAATGGTGCAACCACTATAGAAAGCAGTGTGGTGGCTCCTCAAAAAATTAAATCTAGAATTACCACATGATTCAGAAATTCCACTTCTGGGTATATACCCAGAAGAATTGGAAGCAAGGTATTGAAGAGATATTTCTACACACTCATGTTCATTGCAGCATTATTCATTATAGCCAAGAGGTAGAAGCAACCCAAGTGTTCATTAATGGATGAAGAGATAAATAAAATATTTATTTATATACATAAAATGGAATATCATTGTGCCTTAAAAGGGAAGAAAATCTTTAACACATACTATCACATGAAAATTGTGACCTACTTCAGTATTCTTGCCTGGAAAATCCCATGGACAGAAGAGCTTGGCAAGCTATATAGTCCATGGAGTTGCAAAAGTTGATCACAACTTAGTGACTGAAAAAAACACAACACAACATGGATGAACCTTGAAAATATCACGTTCAGGGAAATAAGCCAGTCGCAAAAATCAAGTGCTGTATGATTCCACTTACATGCGCAATCTAAAGTAGTAAAATTCATAGAAACAGAAAGAAGAATATTGGGTTACCACGGGCTGGGGGAGGAGAAACAGGGATGTTCTTGTTTAATGGGTAAAGAATTTCAGTTTTGCAAGATGAAAAAATTCTGGAGATGTGCTGCAGAGCAGTGCGGATACTCTTAGCAGGTACTGAACTATGCTCTAAGAAATGGTTAGGATGGTAAATTTATGTTTTGTGGGGTTTTCTAAACCACATACACAAAAAAAGGTTTTAAGTCCAAACTCAAGCAGATGATAGCAATGAAAGAGTCACTTAAACTAATTTTCAGTTCCTTTATCTGTAAAAAGGGAATAATAATATCTATCAGAGTTACAGTACAACCTGCATAATATACAATGTGTGGGAAAGTTGTAGACAATCAAGTTCCAGATGAGTTTGCTAGTATTGCTGCTAGAAATTGCTCTGCCATGGTTCCAATTCCAAATGCATTAGTTACCAGCAAGTATTTTAATTCTGGCCTCTATAAGGAACCTTATGCAATGCAGCTAAGGAATGGCCTGCCAATTCAATTCCCAGTTTGGGAGGTTGGTAGAAGTTTTAACTGAAGTTTTGAGACTGACAAGACAGTGCCTTGGCAGCAGAAAACAGAACAGGTGACCTGGATCTAAAAGCACTGAGCTAGGAGTTTTCAGTAGCAATGTGGACTCATTAATGATTTCTGTTTTTAAGAGAACAGTCACGAAGACTGGTTCTGTCTGATTCATTCTCCAGCTGCTCTTCAGCAAGAGCAAGCCAGTAAAACCCATTTGTGGGCTGTGAAATACTTAACGCTTATTTGCACTGACATTTTCTCATGAGAAGAATTCATTTATGGAAAGAATACTAGGCAGCAGGAAGGAGCACATATTCACACTAGCCTGCTCGTCTGTCTTCAGGAAGCTTTGCTGCCAGGTCCCTGGGTTCTGAGTAAGACGGAGACAGAACATACACTCCCTGCTACCCACTCAGACTGAAAAGCCAAGGTTTTTCTTTTGTTAGAAAAAAAAAAAGTTGCATTATATTAAAAAAATTTTTGGCTATGCCGAGCGGCATGCAGGATCTTAGTTCCCCAACCAGGAACTGAACCCGTGACAACTGCAGTGTAAGGACAAAGTCCTAACCACTGAATTATCAGGGAATTGACCCAAGGTCCTTTTTTAAAATTGATTTTCCTACTAAAGAACAGCCCAAACCAGAACTCATTTCCCCTTTGGATATCTTCAAAAGAGGCTAGAAAAGTATTTCAAGAGACAATCTGTGTTCCTTCATTCATAGACTGGTCCCAGAAGGGAATGGTCATCAAACCACAGAGGGTCTGGCCAGCCCAGACTGCTGTCCACTGCAGGTCTGTAAAGAGGGACAGGATCAGAATCGGGGTGGGGTCCTAGATGTTAGGGACAAGGGAACAGCACGTCTACAATGTATTTAACTCTCATTGATCTTGACTCCATAAGGGAGCAGCAAGAAGTGATAGGGTAAGCCCTATCAGTAGGTAATAGTCTTCAAAATTTGGGTGTGATTTTTGCATGTTGTTATTTCTTCCTTCCTTTGTTTTTTTCCCCTAAGATCTTAGTTCCCTGACCAGGGGTCAGTTCTGGTGCAGTGGAAGTCCTGAGTCTTAACCACTGGACTACCAGGGAAGTCCCTGATTGTTATTTCTTTGAGAAAGCTGATATAGTGGATGAAACTTAAGGGAACATTTCTCTTTAAGACCATATGTCTGGGTGTCTGATAAGTCAAATCAAAAGTATTTTTGCTGCTTCTCTAAGAAAGTCTTCGGTTTTCATTCCAGTTCATATCCCAGTAGTCTGCTTGTTATGTCAAGAATCCCAAAGTAGACAGGCAAAGGGGTATCTTGCCAACATATTGTTACAAACACACACCAACACCAAGACCTCATTAGAATATAAGCTCAGTGATGAAAGGAAATTTTACTATTTTCTTTTACTGCTTTATTCCCATCACTTGGAGGCACTGGGAGCACAGAGTGGGTGTTGAATCACTATTTTCCAGATGAGCAAATGCATACTTGCTGAACATGCACTCACACACACACTTACACAACTGAGAACAATGCAACCAGTTTCTCACGCAGGGGAAACATATGCATCACATAGGACCGAATATACGATGCAGAAGGAACCTGATTCTCTCAGTAGGATGATGATGTCTAACACATGTGCAGGTGGAGAGAAGACATTTATGCCTTCTACCCAAACACCATGTCACAGCATGGTGTGTGTGCTTAGTCACTCGGCCATGTTTGACTTTTTGCAATCCCATCCCAGGCTCCTCTGTCCATGGGATGTTTCAGGCAAGAATACTGGAGTGGGCTGCCATTTCCTCCTCCAGGGGATCTTCCCAACCCAGGAATCAAACTGCCTTCTCCTGTGTCTTCTGCATTGCAGGTGGATTTTTTACCCACTGAGCCACTGAGGAAGAACTGTCCAACACTAAGACTATATTTGGTTCAGGGAATCTTAAAATTTGAGAAAACCAGCATGTAAGTAGTGAGAACTATAGGGGACTTCCCTGGTGGTCCAGTGGTTAAGATGCCGGGCTTCCATTGGCAGGGAAAGGGATCAGTCTCTGGTTGAGAAATTAAGACCCTGCATGTTACAGTATGAGGCCAAAAAAAAAGGGGGGGCACTATAAAAACAGCTGATGTGATCTTTAGACTGAGCAAAGAATGCTAAAATCTTAAAAATTAATCATATTAAATCAGAATAAATGTTATAATTAAAAGAATTAACTATTAAGTAATTAAGGCAATGAAATTTAATATATGACTGTGGACATGCCATCATCTGGTCTCTGTGTCTAGTTAAATGATTGTTTTATCAAATTTTCTTTCTTAGACTTAATTGCAAAGATTTTACCCGACTCATTGACTCAACTCTCAATTTGTGACCTTGTAGTGAGTCCTTGCAAAATTACACACTATAGATTTTTAAAAAACAGTTCCAGGCACATTACACTTTCCAAAGGATCTTAAATGCATTATCAAATTAAAAACATCTTTGCAAAGACTGGGGAAGATCAAATTTCTAAAGTCCAGAAACTGAGAGCAATGGTCTAGTTTAAATTTTTTCTTTCCCTCCACAGCCTGCCTGTTTAGCTACTAATTGCAACATTCTGAGGCTTCTGTTTAGCACAGAGTGAAGTAAATAGAGGAGGACAGGTGGAAGTGAGACTTCTTATCCTACAGGTAACTGGAATCAGGGTTCTGGATGCATGTTTCCCCTCGTGTTTGTGAGGTCAGTAATGGTTGGACTAGAACAGAAAAGTGAAAGTCAGGGCAGGTTCCAACAGTTCCAAAGGCTTCATTCCCAAAGCTAAGCATGGACCACCAAGCATAAGAAGCCGATGAGAAAGTGTGTGCACGTGAGAGAGAAAGGGGTTGGAGGGATGTATTTTGTAAGTGTCATCAGACTTCGGAATCAACACTATTGCCCCAGCACCACCGCATCCCAGCTACCACATTACTGATTCTCAGCCCTGGCTCCACATTGGAAAAATTTATTATTTACTGTTTGTGGCCATTGCAGAGATTCTGATTATTTTTTGATCTAGTGTAGGGTCTAGAAAGGGCTTCCCTGATGGCTCAGTGGTAAAGATTCCGCTTGCCAATACACAAGACCTGGGTTCAATCTCTGGGTCGGAAAGGCCCCCTGGAGGAAGAAATGGCAACCCACTCTAGTATTCTTGCCTGGGAAATACCAGGGACAGAGGAGCCTGGCGGGTTACATATGATCCATGGGGGCAAAGAGTCAGACATGACTGAGTGACTAACACACACACACACACACACAAAGATGATTCTTGTATACAACCAGGTTGAGAACCACTGGGTCTTATATTCCATCAGCTTAGAGGAAATCAGATAGAATTTACCATTGATGAGGTTGTTTGATCTTGCTTAGGAAATTTACAAGTATCATCTTCTGAGATTTAGAAAAGAAAAAAGTCTTTGAGTAATGTATAGCAGATTAAACATGAGTTCATCTACACTCTGTCCTGGGTTCCTACTAAAATAAGAGTAAATTTTTGAAACCTGTAAGGACACGTAATACAGAGAGGAGAAACCAATAGATAAGCGGTGCCGGCCAAGTTTTTGAAAACAGAATGCAAACAGAGGAATAGAAGCTGAGTTCATCAGGCTAGAAAAGCTAAAACCTAAGTGTTTGCAGAGGGTAGAGTAGATGAGAGTCAAGCTGATTTATGCTGAAGAATGCTTGAAAAGGCTCAGAAATTGAGGATTCGGCTGTAGGTCTGTATAATAGGCAGCTAGTCCCTCAGGTCCCCTCAGCCTGTGTGAGAGGTCAGGTGACTC
Organism: Neotragus moschatus; assembly: GCA_006410615.1. Classification (NCBI taxonomy): domain Eukaryota; kingdom Metazoa; phylum Chordata; class Mammalia; order Artiodactyla; family Bovidae; genus Neotragus; species Neotragus moschatus. The sequence goes on from SJYA01002186.1 coordinate 784,421, forward strand.
CCTCCCTCGATCATAGAAATTCTAGGATGTGCTCAGTCGCTCAGTCCTGTGACACCATGGACTGTAGCCTGCCAAGGTCATCTGTCCATAGGATTTTCCAGAGAAGAATACTGGGGCTGGTTGCCACTTCCTACTTCAGGGGGTCTTCCACCACCTGGGGATTGAACCCATGTCTCTTGAGTCTCCTGCACTGGCAAGCAAATTCTCTACCACTAACACCACCTGGGAAGCTCAAAGGTATTTTCCTGACTAAGAATTGAACCTTGGCCTCAATGGTCAGAGCACTGAATCCTAACCACTAAACTAGGCTCCAAAGACAGACCCCAGTGAACCATGCTTCTTGGTATCTGTGCCCTTTCCCACATGGAATCTGCTGTGTCCTTGTGACTCACTCTGACCGATAGGGTGGCTCAGACATGATGCTGGGCCAGCTTCTGGCCTAAGCCGACAGCATACCTGCCAGCTTCTGCTTTTAGAAGACCAGAGCTGCCACATAAAAATTCTCGGTACTCCTCTGGGGAAACCATGCGGATAGGTCACTGGCAGAGAGGAAGGTCCTGAGACTACATGGAGAACAAGAACTCAGCCCCCTCCCTGCCATGTCCTAGCTGAGTTGTCCTCCTGCCATCTGGCGAAGGCAGATGTATGGATGAAACCAGACTGGCTATTCCAGCCCAATCTGCCCTCTGACTGAGAGGGAGACCACATGTGAGGCCCCAAGTGAGACAGATGAACTCTAGTCAATCCATTGAACTGTGAAAAGTAATAAAATGTTTCCTGCTTTAAATCATTAAGTTACAGATTCTGTGTTACCCAGCAAATATAAAATAATTGCCAAAATTTCAAAATGATTCTGAATAGCATCACACTTAACAACAATCCTGAAATCTAAAAAATAGTCAAGTGATAGCTTGAAGAGCCAAGGAGGAGGACGTGGGTGCATGATTTCAATCTACAATTTTACACTTAGTAAAATTAGCAGTCAAGCATAAGGTTGAGTTGAAGATTTCATGCAAGGCCTCAAAAAAATTTACATCCTATGCAACCCTTCTCAGGAAGTTATTATCAGTGTGAGTCAGTTGCATGAAGTTCTCAACTGGAGACAATTTTTGCCCTCCAGGGACATTGGTGATGTCTGGAGACAATTTGGGTTGTCGCAAGTAGAAGGGGACACATCTTGTGGGTAGAGGCCACGGATGTTGCTAGATATCTTATAATGGCAAGACAGTCTTCTACAACAAAGATTATCTGGCCCCAGGTGTCAATAGTGCAGAGGCTGAGAAATCCTGGGTTAAACCAAGAAAGAAGATATTTTATTAGGGTATAAGATATACAAGATGGTAGATTTGCAAAGGGAAGTTCTAGGCCTGCAGCTGTATTGCAAGCTTAGAGGACTGCCAGCCCAAATTGAAAAGGGGTCCAGTAGGATTAAACCAGGATATAAAGGATTCCAATTGGAATCCACCAGGAGGAGAAAAAAAGAAAGATGGAACTGGACTAATACTTGATTATTTGACTATATAGAAACAGTGTATATAACAGTGTGCTCAGTCACGTCTAACTCTTTTTTGGCCATATAGACTGTGGCCCACCAGGCTTCTCTGTCCTTGGGAGTTGTCCAGGCAAGAATACAAATGGGTTGCCATTTCCTCCTCCAGGGGCTCTTCCTCAAACCTGAGTAGTCTGCATCAGCAGGTGGATTCTTTACTGCTGAATCACCTGGAAAGCCATATAGAAACAGTACTTGAGGGATATTGATTTTTTTTTTTTTTTTTGACTGCACTGTGAGGCATGCAGAATTTCCCTGACCAAGGATAGAACCCATGCCCTCTACAGTGGAAGCACAGAGTCTGAATCACTGAATCACCAAGGAAGTCCAATAGTTCTTTTGAAGAATGGAAAGATTCAGTGTAGGGTCATAAAAAAGTAAACAAATTTATCACATTCTTTTGACTCAGCATGAGGGTCAATATATTAGTGACAATATAATTATAAAATAATGCTAATAGCAAACAGGTATATGGCTTAGTAGAGCTTTGATCTAAGTGCTTTATCTGCATTTACTCAGTTAACCTCCACAAAAATTTTACAAAGTAGTCACTATTATGATCCCTGGTAAAGGCCCAGAGTAGTGAAGCAATTTGCCTGAGGTTCCATAGTGACCAGTAGCAGAAGTAGACTTTGAATCCAGGCAGTCTGCGTCCAGAATTTGAGCATTTTTCTACTGTCTTAGGCTGCTTCCTAATTTAGACAAACAAACAACATGATATATATCTGATATGCACTGGTATGGCCAGGCAGTCAATGATAGTTCTGCATGTTCTCCAGCAATTACTATATGTCTGGAATATTATTCTTGGAAACCAGAAAGAGAGGACAGAGAAGGGGAAATCTCAGGGCAACCACTCAAACCTCCTTTAGTGGAATGTGTTGAACCCTCATCCGTTATAATAGGAAATTTATATATGTATATGTGTGTGTGTCTCTATGTGTGTTATTGTAATCAGTAGTATTCGATTCTTTGCAACCTCATGGACTGTTGCCCACCAGGTTCCTCTGTCCATGGGATTTCCTAAGCAAGAATACTGGAGTGAGTTGCCATTTCCTTCTTCAGGGGCTCTTCCTGACCCAGGGATGGAACCCATGTCTCTTGCATCTCTTGTATTGACGGGCAGATTGTTTACCACTGTGCCACCTGGAAGCCCCATATATTTAAATATATGTATGTCTACAATTCAGACCTAAAGGTATAGAAGTACAGCCATATTGTTTTTTTTTTTTTCATATTGTTTTGTTATATAGAGGAAAACATCAGAAGAAACAGCTAAAGGAGATTTCAATGGTTGCCCTGAGAGACTGGAACTTAAGAATGGAAAGCTGGGGGGAACAGGGAAGACTCTTATTATTATAAGCCTTGTGATACCACTTGGCTTTAAAATTATGTATATTTATTACTTTGGTAAAAGAATACAATTTAATTAAAAATTTAATAAACTCTTTTTGGTTTAGGCTGAAAACAGAAGCATAGTCCATTTGACTCTTAAGATATTTAGAGGTGAGAAAATCTTTCTCTTGTTTCTGAGAATTCCCTGGCAGTCCAGTGGTTAGGACTCTGCCCTTTCGCTGCTGGCAGCATCAGTTCAATCCCTGGTTGGGGAACTAAGATCCAGTGGGACAGCCCAGAGAGGAAAAAATGATGGCTTCTGGGCTAAGGACTGTGGAAATATTTTGTCTCAGGGAATGGCCTAAGCTCCCTTTTTATATGTAAGACAGGAATGAAGGCATTTGTCTTGAGGAACTTAAGACTGTAGATGATCCATTTGGGCCTGGAAGCCTCTCTACTTCCTCCACGGGTGGCACTTTCATGACAGAGCTTCTGTGACATCCATGGGGCCTCTTCTTCGGAGAGAAAACATGCAGTCACTCAGGCGGGAAGGGGTTCTTGCTGAGGGAAGTGGAAGACTGATAAATCCATTCCTGGATACAAAAGACGAAAGGAGAAAGATTGTATGAGAAAGTCAGGCTTAACTCTACTTACATTTCAAGTGAAGATTAAGTACAAAACTTAGGAGACTATTTTTGAGATTTCTTGAAACTTAACCAGTGATTGGCTTATTTTCAAACCCTTTGCTCTTGCTTTTCACTGGCCCCATGCACCTCTTCTGCACCTTTGAATAGGCCCTCAGCTTCACCATCTTGGAGGCCTTGGATCATCTGTTCCAGATCTATTCACTGTAACAACCATCTCTACTAAACAGACCAGCTTTGTGCAGCACGAGACAGTGCTTTGCTTTAGGCCTGAGCTGGTACCACTTAGCTCTTGTCCAGGAGATTCGCTGCTGACATGGAGGTAAGAAACCACTGGGCCAGCTGGGCACCTACATATGAGCTCCTCAGAGCACAGGAGAAAGTGCTGCTGCTGCTGCTAAGTCGCTTCAGTCGTGTCCGACTCTATGCGATCCCATAGACGGCAGCCCACCAGGCTTCTCAGTCCCTGGGATTCTCCAGGCAAGAATACTGGAGTGGGTTGCCATTTCCTTCTCCAATGCATTAAAGTGAAAATAACCCCGTGATAAACTCTAGCCAGTGGAAGATGAGCTCCAGTGGGTAAATTCTCTCTTCCTTCCCCAGAGAAAGTGAAAGTTGCTCAGTTGCGTCTGACTCTTTGTGCCTCCATGGACTACACAGCCCATGGAATTCTCTAGGCCAGAATACTGGAGTGGGTAGTCTTTTCCTTCTCTAGGGGATCTTCCCAACCCAGGGATCGAACTCAGGTCTCATGCATTGCAGGCGGATTTTTTACCAACTGAGTTGATCAGGGAAGCCCCCAGAGAAACTTTCCTGAAATAGAGTTATGCATGGCTTGGGAGAGCCGGTGAGATCAAGCACCTAGTCCTGCTCTGTGTCCACTGATGATCGAGTCCGTAACATGCTCTTGTGTTGCTTCATCCTCCTCCCTTCTCAGCTCCCCTTTCCCTCTCTTCCACTTTCTGATATTTCACCCTAACCAAATAACAGCCCATAAACTTGTGTCTCCAGGTCTGCTTTCTAGGAAATCCAGATTTCAGACTTAAAAAACATTAAAGATCTCACCTAATATAAAACAGATCATCTGAACATTATTAGAGAAATGACATCATCTGTAGTTATTAAAAACATTGAAAACTTCCAAGAAGGAACTCCTCAGGCCCAGATAGTTTCACTGGAGAATTCTACCAAACAGTTGAAAAAAAAAATTAGCATAAGTTCTACAAAATCTTTCTCAGAAACTACAAGAGGGGAAAGCATTACCCAGTTCATTTTATGTGGTTAATGTTATTCTAATACCCAAACCAGACAAATACAATTTTTTAAAAAATCATAAAACTTCAGGCTTATATTTTTCATGAACTTAGATGCAAATATACTTTTAAAGCCTCTAGCAGTGACTTCCCTGGTGGTCCAATGATTAAGAATCTGTCTTGCAATGCAAGGGCTGCAAGTTCGATCCCTCATCGGGGAACTAAGATCCTATGTGCCACGGAGCAACTACGCCTGCAAACTCAGTTACTGAGCCTGCCCACTCCAGAACCTGCAGGCCACAACTAGAGTCCATGCGCCATGTGACACAATGAAGATCCCGCGTGCTGCAACTAAGATCTGATGTAACCCAATAAATAAATGCTAAAATTTAAAACTCTGCTAAAAATAAGGTTTATTTTTTAAAAACCTGAAAGAGCACCAAATCCAGCAATATATTGAAAGAATTATATACAATGGCCAATGGGGTAAGGAGAGACTGGAATAATTCAGCTAGGCTGAACAATATTTAAAAATCAATTAATATAGAAAAGACATTTGACAAAATTCAACATCTATTCATGATAAAACTCTCAGCAGATTAGGGACAAAAGGAAACTTCCTCAACTTAGCAAAGATCATCTATAAAAATCAGAAGTTAACATCATATTTAACAGGGAAAGACTGAATGCTTTCCTCCTAAGATTATACACAGGAATGGTGTCCACTCTCATTCTCTTATTCAACATAACAGTGGAGGTCCTGGTCAAAGCAATAAGGCAACAAAAGGAAATAAGAGGTACACCAACTGGAGAAGGGGCTTCCCGAGTGGTTCAGTGGTAAAGAATCTGCCTGCCAATGCAGGAGCCCCTGGTTCGATTCCTGGGTCAGGAAGATCCACTGGAGAAGGGATAGGCTACCCACTCCAGTATTCTTGGGCTTCCTTTGTGGCTCAGCTGGTAAAGAATCTGCCTGCAATGCGGGAGATCTGGGTTCAGTCCCTGGGTTGGGAAGATTCCCTGGAGAAGGGAAAATCTACCCACTCCAGTATGCTGGCCTGGAGAATTCCATGGACTGTATAGCCCATGGGGTCACAAAGAGTTGGACATGACTGAGCCACTTTCACTTTCACTTAAAGCGCTTCCTGGGGACACACAGTTTTGAGGGCATTAGCCCTGTGTGGTCCCCTTAACTTGGCAAAGCAATAAAGCTATTCTTCAAAATAAATCAAGCAAGAAAGCAATTTCCATCAAAATTCAAGCAAGAAATTTTGTAGACATGGGCAAGCTTCATATACAATTTATATGAAAAAAGCAAAGGAGTAGAACAGCTTAAATAATTTTGGAAAAAAATAAAGTAGGAAACATCACTGTGCCTATAATAAAATTTATTTTGTAGATAGTGTAATCAAGATGGTGTGATACTGGTGAATGAATAATTATATAGATCAGTGGAACAGAATGAAGAATTCAGAAACAGACCAACACAAACATCCCAACTAATATTTGACAAGATGCAAAAGTAATTTAGTGGAGGAGGGATAGTCTTTTTGACAAATGGTGTTGGAACAGTTAGACCTACGTAGGCAAAAAAAGAACCTTGACATAAACCTCATATGATATACAAAAATTAAATGTACATATTTAATTTTATACAATTATAATTATATAAATCAATTTTATATTCTATACAAATAATTACAAATTAATTTAAATATTATGTATAGGATGTAACATTAAATTTTATATGATTATAAATTAATTTTAATATTATGTAGATAATTAAATGTATCAAAATATATCACAGATTTAAATGTAATGTGGGGGACTCCTTTGGCTGTCCAGTGGTTAAGACTCCACCTCCAAACCTCTACTGCAGCAGGCGTGGTTTTCATCCCTGGTCAGAGTACTGAGATCCCACATGCTGCACAGCATGGCCAAATAAATAAATAACTACAATATTAAAAAAATAAAACTAAATACATGAAATTTTACAACTAAATTAAATGTAATGTGAAACTAGAATACTTTTACAAGAAACCATAGGAGACAATGTTTGAACTAGGTGAAGACTTAATCAGATATGATACCGAAAGCACAACACATAAAAGGGAAANGATGTGTATAAGAGACAGCTCCTTTGGCTGTCCAGTGGTTAAGACTCCACCTCCAAACCTCTACTGCAGCAGGCGTGGTTTTCATCCCTGGTCAGAGTACTGAGATCCCACATGCTGCACAGCATGGCCAAATAAATAAATAACTACAATATTAAAAAAATAAAACTAAATACATGAAATTTTACAACTAAATTAAATGTAATGTGAAACTAGAATACTTTTACAAGAAACCATAGGAGACAATGTTTGAACTAGGTGAAGACTTAATCAGATATGATACCGAAAGCACAACACATAAAAGGGAAAAAATGATAAATTGGACTTCATCAGAATTAAAAACTTTTGCCTGGTGAAAAATATTTAAGAGGATGAAAGTAAAAACTACAGTCAGGAGGAAATCTTTATAAAGCATATATCTGACAAAGGCCTTATATCTAGACCATAGAAGAAACTAAACAATAAACAATTTTAAAAAAGGACAGTTATAAAATTCCCAGAAGATATGAGCAGATATTTTACCAAGAAGAAGATATAGGTGGCAAATAAGCACATGAAAAGATGTTCAACATCACAGCAATGAACAAAATCATAAGATATAACAACACACTTTAAAGAACATTTGTTTTTAATTGAAGGATAATTGCTTTATTGTTTAGTTTCTGTCATACAAAAATGTGAATCACCCATAGGTATACATACGTCCGCTCCCTCTTGAGCCTCCCTCCCACTCCCTACCCCATCCCACCCCTCCAGGTTAAAAAACATTTTTAAGAACAGTCAAAATTAAAAAAAAATAATAATGGCAACATCAAAGCTGGCTGAGAGGTAGAAAAATCGGATCACTCATAGATTGCTGGTGGGAGTGAAATTGTTAAAGCCACTCTGGGAAACCATTTGGCAGTTTCTTATAAGAGTGAACATGCCACTACCATATGATCCAGCAACTTCTGGGTCATATGACTCTTGGGCATTTATCCCAGAGAAATAAAAACTTAGGTTCATACAAAAATCTATGCACAAATGTTAATCACAACTTTATTTATGAGAACAAAATACTGGTAACAACTGGAAAGTTTTCTTTAAATAAATGATAGAACAAACTCTCATATATCCATAGCACTGGAAAGTACTTATTAATAAAAAGAAATTTGATACATAAAACAGGCTGAACAGAATTCATGGACCTTATGGGTGTTCATTGGAGGGACTAATGTTGAAGCTGAAACTCCAATACTTTGGCCACCTGATGAGAAGAGCTGACTCATTTGAAAAGACCCTGAAGCTGGTAAAGATTGAGGGCAGGAAGAGAAGGGGACAACAGAGGATGAGATGGTTGGATGGCATCACCAACTTGATGGACATGGGTTTGGGTGGACTCCAGGAGTTGGTGAGGGACAGAGAGGCCTGGCATGCTGTGGTTCATGGCATCGCAAAGAGTCAGACACAACTGAGCAACTGAACTGAACTGAACTGAACTGATACTTACTGAAAAAAGTCAATTTCAAAATGTTACCTTAATAGAACATTCTAAAATTGACCCAAAAATAACTAAATAAATAAATAGAAATGGAGAACAGATTAACAGTTGCTAGGAGACAGGGATAGGACTGAAATGGTGCGGGGGTGGGCATTCATACGAAGATGCAGCATAAGGTGTCCTTTTGTGGTGATGGAAGAGTTCTGGATCTTAACTGTAGGAATGGTTATACAGATCTTTACATGCTATAAAATTGCACAGAACTATATACACAATCATAGAAATGAACATAGATTTTTTAAACGGTAAACAGTGAATAAGACCTGTAGTCTAGTCAACACTAATGTACCAATGCCAACTTTCCAGTTTTGATATCATACTACAGCTATATATGATGTCACTGTGGGAAGCTGGCTGAAGACTGGCACAAGATTATTTGTACTATTTATTTTTCTTTTTAGCTATGCTACTCAACTTTTGGGATCTTAGTTCCCTGACCAGGGATTGAACTTGTGTCCTCGGCAGTGAATGCCCAGAATCCTAACCATTGGACCACCAGGAAATTCCCTATTTTTACAACTCATTGTGACTCTATAAGTGCTTCAAAATAAAACCTCTTGTTCTAAAAAAATAGGGAAACTAAAAAATAAAAATACATTTTAAAAAATGACCTATCTCCTCAAATTTTCAAAGTCCTCTTAGTCTTCTGAAGCAGGATAAACTGACTTCAGAGATTCTCTTCCTTATGCTGAAGATAGAGGCAGGTATGGAAAGAAAGCCCAAAAAGGAAGCAGGCGCTAAAGAGAACAGAGGTTGTGTCCAGTTGCTAAGTTGTGTCCGACTCTTCGTAATCCACACAGGACTGTAGCCCGCCAGGCTCCTCTGTCCAAGAGATTTCCCAGGCAAGAATACAGGAGTGGGTAGCCATTTCCTTCTCCAGGGGATCTTCCGGACCCAGGGATTGAACCCGCATGTCTTGCATTGCCAGGCGGATTCTTTACCACTGGGCCACCTGAGAAGCCCACAGAGAAGAGAGGTAAGTAGGCCAAATTTCTGGAACTAACAGGAGAAAAATAATATGCCTTGAGCAAGAACATGGGCTACAATTTTAGTAGAAAGGGGCTGTGTGTTCATGTACATCCAAACATGGAGAGAATAACAGGTCAGACAGGCTGGCTCAAATCTGGGTCTGGGGAGTCGGAATGGGAGGAGGGAACACCTCTGTGAGGGTGGGTGGAGAGACACTAGAAGGAAACCATTTTGAAATGAGAACACAGAGTCTGCAGTTCGGGTGTTGCAGGGATGAACATTCAGCCTTCTGAGCACTGGTTGTCTGGCTCCATCATTTGATCCCTGGCTGAGGACGACTTAGCCCCCTCCTGGCCCCGTAGCATGAGCTCTTCCTGCTCACTCAGCGGCCCCCTCACCCAAACCCAAGGCATAATAATAATAGCCATCATCACAACCTACATTTGCACAGAACCTTCTCATTTTTCTCAAAATGGTTTCACATCTGTGACCTCATTTGAGCCTCACTGTTCATTTGTAAGCTTGTCAGGGAAGGTGTTTCAGAAGGTAAGAGATGTAAGAAATCTAGAGATTTCACTGACTCATGATATATGGAATTTCATTTCAGGTCTCTGGGCTGTGGCGATCAACTCTGAAACAGGAATTGTGGTCACTAGTTTCCTATTGGGTCGTATCAGCTCTCAGTTTATAGCTTCCTTTGCCACTTGACGTACAGGGAATAAGAAATTCAGAGAGAAAAGCTACCAGCGAAATCCTGCCTCAGAGAAAGGGCTCTGCTTTTCCAGGAGCCATAATGATAAAGAAAAAGCATCAGTTCATTTGTTTGTGGGTTTTAGTTTTCTTAAGAAAGGAAAGGAAAACATGCAGATTTCACTCCGACCAAGGGTTTTATGTTTTCAGGTAATTCCTGAACCTCAGTCATACACGGGTCCTGGATTAATCAGAATTTATTTTTATCTCCTAACCTTCCGGCTGAAGCTTAGAGTGCTGTTCTTTGCCTGCTGGGTAAGGTTGCCATAGAAACTCTTTCAGGGGAAGCAGTGTCTCCCTTTATAATGTTGTGACTGCAAATCAGGGACCAGCCACTCTGAGACTGGAATAAGAACTCTGGAAATGGGAAAACGCTCATCTCTACTCCAAAGATTTCCTGTGCCCTGCGATGCGAAGTGTTTCCCAAACAGATGAGTGTCTAAGCACACAAAAGGGAGTACCTTTTACCTCTCTGAGCTTGATCTTCATTAGCCCCTCGCCGGAAGTTGGCTGGGAAGCCCAGGTTAGAATTAAGAGCACTGCTATCCTGCTGCTGGTTTGTATTGGTTCACAAGACCCATATGTCCATTTCTTCCCAATTCCATGCTCAGGGATGTCACATCAGCAGCTTGAAATTAGTCCTGAGGACTTCGCTAGTGGTCCAGTGGTAGAGAATCCACCTTCCAATGCAGGACACATGGGTTCGATCCCTGGTCAGGGAACTAAGATGCCACATGCTGCAGGGCAACTAAACCCAAGCCCCCAAACTAGAGAGTCTGTGTGCCACAACTACTGAGCCCTAGCGCCAGCAGAAGATCCAGTGTGCCACAACTAAGGCCCGAAGCAACCAAATAAATAAATAAATAAATTTTGAAAAAGAAATTAGTCCTAGTAGGAGTACTTACAGAAACTGATAAATTAGGGCTTTTTACTCTTCCCAGCTCACTACCAAGAACTTATTTTTCTCAAGAACTTTAAACAAATTTAAGATCTGCCACTGAGTATTTTGTCTTCCAAATATTCCTGGTTTATAGGTATCTCTAAAGAGATAAAGCAACTCAGTGTTAAAAAAAAAAAAAAAAAAGGCAGAAAAATAAGTTTATTTAAAGAAACCGTTCTAGGATATGGTTGTTTTCACTCAGGAAGGGTTAAGTTACTTTTTTTTTAAATGATCGTAGATTCAAATGCTTTTATATTATATTATATCTGATCTCAGACTCTTGGAATTTGTATTTCCTTTCTTCCTGTTCTGGTCTATCTGAAAACAACAAACATTTCTCAGTCACTCTTCTCTGTCTCTGAGTGGAGGTCTACTTTTGAACCTTGGCTTCCTGGATGTGTCTCTTTCTATTAGTTCAAAGAGGAGCAATGATACCACCCTGGGGGGCAGAATGGAGGAGCTGGGCAAAGACTGATGGCCAGCGGGTGCCTGGGTCAACTGTCAGGCGAGGTGTTGTCAGGCCATCCCCTAAGGAACCGTGGAGGCTTTGCTGCTGTTGTGAACTCTGCCTGCACAGGCAGCTCTAGCCCAAGTGGAGTCTTCAGCGCCAGCCTTGTCTAGCTGGGAGCAGAGTCAGATTGAGAGCAGAGGTAACTTTGGATGAGAGTCTAAATAAAGCTCCACAGTCGGCAGCTGTTGCGAACGCTCATCTTACCTCACTGGGTTGGAATGAACTCTGTGTTGCCGGGACAGGAACTTCTAGGAAAGTCATGGACATGCTGCCCTTCATTCTACTGGGGGAGGTCGGGTCAGCTGAGCCTGGAAGCTGAGGAGTGGGAGTCAGCGCTTCTCAATTCCACGAATGAAACATCAACAGGTCCTGTCAGCTGGAAAAGAGTCGTAGCTGTGGCTCTGCCTTCTCGCTGCCAGCAGAGAGAAAGAAAGAAAAGAAAAGGGAAAGAAAAAGGAGGAAAGACAGAAAAACAAAGGAAAATGAAAACGAGACATAAAAGGAAGTGAAAATGGAGTGGGAGGTGGGAGGGAAGTTCAAGAGAAAAGTGACATGTATATACTTATGGCAGATTCAATGGTGATATACAGCAGAAACCAACATAACGTTATAATTATCCTCCAATTAAAAATAAATACATTTAAACTTTAAAAAAAGGGATATCAAAAAGAGCTAAAATCCTCCTCTCACCTTTCCATCTGGTCCTGAAGATTAAGACCCAAACAGTAGACGGTTGGTGATGAGACTGACTTTATTTAATTTTTTTAACTTCGGCTGCACAAGGTCTTAGTTGTAGCACGTGGGATCTTTGGTTGTGGCATTTGAACTCTTAGCTGTGGTATGTGGGATCTAGCTCCCTGACCAGGGATAGAACCCAGGCCCCCTGCATTGGCAGCTGGGAGTTTTAGCCATGGGATCACCAGGGAAGTCCCAGTGATAAGATTTAAAGAAGAAATAGTGTCCTTACTCCTAGTTTCCACTTCAGTTCAGTCAGTTCAGTCAGTTCAGTCACTCAGCTTTGTGACTCCATGGACTGCAGCATGCCAGGCCTCCCTGTCCATCACCAGCTCCTGAAACTTGCTCAAACTCATGTCCACTGAGTCAGTGATGCCATCCAACCATCTCATCCTCTGTCATCCCCTTTTCTTCCTGCTTCATTCTTTCCCAGCATCAGGGTCTTTTCCAATGAGCCAGTTCTTCGCATCAGGTGACCAAACTATTGAAGTTTCAGCTTCAGTATCAGTCTTTCCAATAAATACTCAGGACTGATTTCCTTTAGGATTGACTGGTTTGATTTTCTTGCACTCCAAGTGACTCTCAAGACTTCTCCAATACCACAGTTCAAAAGCATTAATTCCTTGGCACTCAGCTTTCTATATAGTCCAACTCTCACATGCATATATGACCACTGGAAAAACCATAGCTTTGACTAGATGTGTCTTTGTTGACAAAGTAATGTCTCTGCTTTTTAATATGTTTTCTAGGTTGGTCATAGCTTTTCTTCTAAGAAGCAAGCATCTTTTAATTTCATGGCTGCAGTTGCCATCTGCAGTGATTTTGGAGTCCCCCAAAATAAGGTTTCTCACTGTTTCCACTATTTCCCCATCTATTTGCCATGAAGTGATGGGACCGGATGCCATCATCTTAGTTTTCTAAATGTTGAGCTTTAAGCCAGCTTTTTCACTCTCCTCTTTTACTTTTACCAAGAGTTTCCTCAGTTCCTCTTCACTTTCTGCCATAAGGGTGGTGTCATCTGCATATCTAAGGTTATTGATATTTCTCCTGGCAATCTTGATTCCAGCCTTTGCTTTATCCAGCCTGGTATTTCACATGATGTACTCTGCATATAAGTTAAATAACCAGGGTGACAATATTCAGCCTTGACATACTCCTTTCCTGATTTGGAACCAGTCTGTTGTTCCGTGTCCATTTCTAACTGTTGCTTCTTGACTTGAATATAGGAGGTAGGTAAGGTGGTCTGGTATTCCCATTTCTTGAAGAACTTTCCACAGTTTGTTGTGATCCACAGTCAAAGGCTTTGGCATAGTCAATAAAGCAGAAGTAGATGTTTTTCTGGAACTCTCTTGCTTTCTTGATGATCCAACAGATGTTGGCAATTTGACCTCTGGTTCCTCTGTCTTTTCTAAATCCAGCTTGAACAACTGGAAGTTCATAGTTCATGTACTGTTGAAGCCTGGCTTGGAGAATTTTTGCTAATGTGTGAGATAAGTGCAATTTTGTGGTAGTTTGAACATTCTTTGGCATTGTCTTTCTTTGGGATTGGAATGAAAACTGACCTTTTCCAGTCCCATGGCCAGTGCTGAATTTTCCAAATTTGCTGGCATAGTGAATGTAGTACTTTAACAGCCTCATCTTTTAGGATTTGAAATAGCTCAGCTGGAATTCATCACCTCTACTAGCTTTGTTCATAGTGATGCTTCCTAAGGCCCACCTGACTTTGCATTCCGGGATGTCTGGCTCTAGTTGAGTGATCACACCATCATGGTTATCTGCGTCTTGAAGATCTTTTTTTGTATAGTTCTTCTGTGTATTCTTGCCACCTCTTCTTAGTATCCTCTGCTTCTGTTAGGTCCAAACCATTTCTGTCCTTCATTGAGCCCATCTTTGTCTGAAATGTTCCCTTGGTATCTCTGATTTTCTTGAAGAGGTCTCTAGTCTTTCCCATTGTATTGTTAATTTTTATTTCTTTGCATTGATCACTTCAGTCACCTCTCCTACACACAAAAACAGGATCAAGGGTGTGTCTCTTCCCTCCCTCATAAAAACAAAAGGCATCTTCTCCTCCCTCTGAGATCTGACTCCACCCTCATGGCCTTTAAGGCCCTCGGGGAATTGCTGGCAAGGCACAGATGCTTATTTTGGGGTTGTATCTGGGCACCATAAGTTCCAGTGTATGCAGGAGGACTATGTCGTTATTAGAATTCATAGACTATGTTTTTATTTGTCCTTTTAGGAACAAACTTCCCCCCATTTTTGACTGTTATGTCTTTCATTTCAATTCACTGGATCTTTTCTTACTTTCTCCCTCAGCTCTCATCAGTACTAATCTTCCCGGAATCCTTTGGAAGGAGGCTGTGTGCTCCACTTACTTCTATTCCCCTGGAAGAGAAGCATTCACTATTCAGGCTCCCAGTTGCCATAATGAAACCATAGTTTTATACAAATGACTCAACTCAGCTCCTCCTTTATGGGGCTCATCCAAGCCTCTTCAAAGTTCTCTGCCGACTTCCCTAGAAATCATCCATCCTCCACAGTGACTTCTCCATCTGAGAAAGGCTGTTCTCTTTTCTTATACCACCGTTGCCTTCATGGATGTCAATAATCCACCCTGATAACTCTTCTTATATTTTGGCCTCACACGTTTTCTTTCTTTTAAATTCCAGAGATCTGCAAACATCCACCAGTTTTCAGTCCAGTCCAGCTGACCATTTAGTGAATTTAGTCAAGAATTGTTGATTTACTGACCTGCATATGAACTTGAAATCTCTTCCTCTGTTTCATTCCTTTGAATGTCATGACTATTTGTTTTGATTTTTTTTTCTGCTTTGCAGTAATGTTTGCTTGTTGGAAAAATAATTCAAATTTGTAAATTAAAAAAAACCCATTATCCTGATCACCTTAACGCCAATGTCCTCTATTTAATGTACCCTGGTCGCTTAACAGGATGCCTACCATACAGACTTGCTTATTCCTCAGTGTGGCTCCATCCCAAAAAGTCCAACCCCCAGTATTTCTTCTCTGGCAATTATCTCCTGCTCTTCCTTTTCTCTCAGCTGCTTGCAACCTCTAAAATTGCTTCTTATTCTTACTGTCATCACAAGTCACTCTGTGATTCTCTTTTAATGTTTATTTATTTGGCTGTGTCAGGTCTTAGTAGCTGTAGTGCACAGGCTTGGTTGCCCAGTGGCAAGTGGGAGCTTAGTTCCCAGAGCAGGGCTCGAATCTGAGTCTGCTGCATTACAAGTTGGATTCTTAACGCCTGGACCACCGGGGGAGTCCCCTTCTGTGATTCCTTAGCATCCATTTCTATCCATCTGTTTGACTTGGCATATAATTAACCATTTCACAAACATTCTTACTACCACTCTAGGATGCCTCAACACTTTCAACTTCTGTTCCACCTTGTCACTCCCAGCCTTTGGGAATAGTTGCCTATTGTTATTGGAGAAAGCCTTGAAGTCACTGGAACTGCATTCACCACAAATCCATTATATATATATATATATATAATTTATTAATGGCTCCACTGGGTCTTCATGGCTTTGCCCAGGCTTTTCTCTAGTTGTGACAAGCAGGGGCTACCCTCTGGTTGCAGTGCCAGGCCTTCTCATTGTGGTGGCTTCTCTTGTTGCAGAGCACAGGCTCTAGGCGCACAGGCTTCAGTAGTTGCAGCCCAGAGCCCAGGCTCAGTAGTTGTGACCCAAGGGCTTAATTGCTCCGAGGTATGCGGAATATTCCCTGACCAGGAATCTCCCTTAAATCACTCTTGTTATCTTCTCTATAACTTCTAATGACATAAAATATTTCCCCACC
Organism: Neotragus moschatus; assembly: GCA_006410615.1. NCBI lineage: Eukaryota > Metazoa > Chordata > Mammalia > Artiodactyla > Bovidae > Neotragus > Neotragus moschatus. Next base: position 800,577 of record SJYA01002186.1, read on the forward strand.
ATTTCCACTGGTGGTCCAGTGGCTAAGACTTCGTGATCCCAATGCAGGGACCAGGGTTTGATCCTTGGTCAAGGAACTAGATCTTACATGCCACAACTAAGATGTGGCACAGTTTAAATATATATATGTATATATATATAAATTTCCCCATTGACCATGACTAGAATGACTTTTCCTCCTTTGCCCCGTATCTGTGTGTGTTAGTCACTCACTTTAGCCCACCAGGCTCCTCTGTCCATGGGGTTCTTCAGGCAAGAATACTGGAGAGAGTAGCTGTTCCTTTCTCCAGGGGATCTTCCCAACCCAAGGATTGAACCCTGGTCTCCTGCACTGGAGGCAGATTCTTTACTGTCTGAACCACCAGGGAAGCCCAACTTCACATCTGGTCATTTACTAAATCCAGTGTCTTTTACCTTCCCATTTTCTCCAGGATCAGACCTCTCCCCCCTCGCTCCCTCTTACTCCCTCTTACATCGGCCCCTCCTTCCCTTTTACTACATCTACTGCAATCATTTTGCCCATTTTTCCCACTCCATGTTTCCTATTCTGCCAGATTATTTGCCTAAACTTATTTCCTATCACCTTACTCACACGCTTTGAAATCTCCAGTGACTCCCAATTACCTATCAAATCAGACTTTTTAAAAGGGCATTAAAGACTCCACCACTTAACTTACTGTTCCAGCATTACCCACCATCATTTCTCTGAATGTGTTCAGTGTCCAGATAAGCTAAATCTTTCACTTTCCTCATCTCAGATCTGAAACTTTCCTGCCTCTGAGCTTTCCCTCCATTTTCTTTTCCCGTCAAGAATGTTTTGCTTTCCAATTGCCTCCTGTTGAGGTTCTATCTTTGCTTTAGGAAGGTTTCAAATGTACCTCCTTCATTTTCCTTTTACTGCTTGAGATGTAAACTACCTTGCATATCTATATTTTACCTTTTTTCTGTTTTTGGCCTCACATTGTGGCTTGCAGAACTTCCTCCACCAGGGATCAAACCTTTGCTCCCTGTAGTGGAAGCTTGGAGTCAACCATAGGACTTCCAGGGGGAGTCCCTGATCCTCTATATTTTACTCTGAATATGCTTTGTATCACAATCACTTGTGAGCCCACCTTGTTCTCACCACTGTTGTCTTATCCTCACTCTAGATTGTATCTTTAGTACTACTTTGCCGACTATGGCCCGTCTAGTCAAGGCTATGGATTTTCCAGTGGTCATATATGGATGTGAGAGTTGGACTATGAAGAAGGCTGAGCCCGGAAGAATTGATGCTTTTGAACTGTGGTGTTGGAGAAGACTCTTGAGAGTCCCTTGGACTGCAAGGAGATTCAACCAGTCCATTTTGAAGGAGATCAGCCCTGGGATTTCTTTGGAAGAAATGATGCTAAACTTGAAACTCCAGTACTTTGGCCACCTCATGCGAAGAGTTGACTCATTGGAAAAGACTCTGATGCTGGGAGGGATTGAGGGCAGGAAGAAAAGGGGACGACAGAGGATGAGATGGCTGGATGGCATCACTGACTCAATGGACGTGTGTCTGAGTGAACTCCGGGAGTTGGTGATGGACAGGAAGGCCTGGCGTGCTGCGATTCATGGGGTCGCAAAGAGTCAGACATGACCGAGCGACGGAACTGATTGACTGACTGACTGACCAAGTACTTTGCTAGTTTCTGAAGATTCAAAGATAAATAACATATTTTCCTAATTTCCCTTGGAAATTCAAAATGTCTTTACCCAAAAGACTTTTGTATTTATGTTTCTCATCTCCCATTTTCCAGTACAAGTTTCTCNCGAGCGACGGAACTGATTGACTGACTGACTGACCAAGTACTTTGCTAGTTTCTGAAGATTCAAAGATAAATAACATATTTTCCTAATTTCCCTTGGAAATTCAAAATGTCTTTACCCAAAAGACTTTTGTATTTATGTTTCTCATCTCCCATTTTCCAGTACAAGTTTCTCATTCACCCAGAATTTGAGTGAGTTCCTACTTTTTCTCACACACATATACACACACAACATTTATCTAAGAACTTTCTATTGCACAATGAGTCATTACCTTTCTGACTGATCTGCACATAGAAGTGCCTTTTGATGGTAAATTTCTCATAGGAGAAGTTAAGTCCTTAAAGTTTTGGAGACAAAGAACCTTATGTTTGGGTCACAGTTCTACCATCTACAAGTTGAGTGAGCAAGATAATTCCTCTTGTTTTTATTTCCCCCTCCCAAAAAGAGAGAGAGAATTATAACAGTACCTACTTCTTAAATGTTGTGAGGGATTAAATGAATTAATCCATATGAATTACAGTAGCATGGCTCTGGGCCAAAGCATGCCTTCAAATACCATGATGATGAGATACTAATGCTGATGATGGTAATGATAACCGAAGTGGTGATAATCATGAAAAGCAGATTATTTCTCATCCTGCTGCTGAAGTTAACAGCTGAGCACATCTCTGTAAGGATTAAACAAATCATCTAAATAGGAACCTAATACCTCTTGGTTTTATAGGACATAACAAGATCCAAAACTCATCCACACACACGATTTCATGTGTGCTCACAGTAAATCTGGGAGGCAGACAATTAGAGACAATCAGTTCATAGAGGTTAAATGAAAATGTCAGAACTATTCAGAGTACAACTAGGCAAGCAACAGGCTTATGTCCCAGACCTGGGCCTCGTTTTGTGGTTTCTTTCTCTTTTTTTCAAATGTGTTTCTGATGAGTTCTGTCCCAAATATCAGAACAACAGTAGTATTTAAAAAAGCTGCAAAGGTGGTAACAATACTTATTTCTCCAAGACACTTTTCTTTCCTACTTAGCTTGAGAGTTCCAGCCACATGCCTGCCAGAAATGCATAAAAAATTATGCCAGGCTAACAGAAATAATTGAAAATACCTTATAAGGACTTCTCTGGTAGTTCAGTGGCTAAGAATCCGCCTGCTAATGTGGACACCGTGGGGGAAGGAAAGGGTGGGACAAATGGAGAGAGTATCTTAGAAACATATGCCATATGTAAAATACATATTATATTTACACATACATATTATACATACACATTACATATACATATACATACATATTACAATATGTATTACCATATGTAAAATAGATAGCTAGTGGGAATTTGCTATACAATGCAGGGAGCTCAAATCAATGCTCTGTGACAACCTTGAGGGATGGGATAGGGTAAGAGGTGGGAAAGAAGTTCAAGAGGAAGGTGAGATATGTATACCTACGGCTGATTCCTGTTGGTGTACGCCAGACACCAACACAATATTGTAAAGCAATTATCTTTCAGTTAATAATAAATAAACTAAAGAGAGAGAGAATCCACCTGCCATTGTAGGGGACATAGCTTCAGTCCCTGGTCTGAGAAGATTCCACGTGCCACTGGCCAACTAAGCCCAAGAGCCACAACTGCAGAGAGTGCTCTGCAATAAGAGATGCCACTGCAATAAGAAGCCCCTGCAGTGCAATTAGAGAGCAGCCCTGTATAGCTGCAACCAGAGGAAAGAAAGTCTGCACACAGCAGCAAAAACTCAACATGACCAAAAATAAAATAAAAAGATACTTTTTTTTTTTAAGTTGGGGTATAGTACTTAAAAAAAACACCAACAGAAAAGAAAATACAACTTTTCTTTTGAGGTGAAGCACCTAATCACCAATTATATTTTCTTTTTTCCCGTTCAGATGTTTGGATTACCATAACTAATTATTGACAGCTTTCCCACTGATGTGCAACCATGAGTTCCCTGGAGATTGGTTAAGAACAGTGTGTGCATGCATGCTAACTGCTTCAGTCGTGTCTGACTGAATAAGAATGGCTCCTCTGTCCATGGGATTCTTCAGGCAAGAATACTGGAGTGGACTGCCATGCCTTCCTCCAGTGGATCTTTTTTTGTACATAGGTGTATTATGAGTGGTGGGGGAAGTGGTCCTGCTGGGCATAAGGAAAGTTCTGGCTTCCCTAATCATTCAGATGAAATTCAATTCTACCTAAAAAGAAAAAANATTCTTCAGGCAAGAATACTGGAGTGGACTGCCATGCCTTCCTCCAGTGGATCTTTTTTTGTACATAGGTGTATTATGAGTGGTGGGGGAAGTGGTCCTGCTGGGCATAAGGAAAGTTCTGGCTTCCCTAATCATTCAGATGAAATTCAATTCTACCTAAAAAGAAAAAAATAGTTTGGGCCCCACCTTACCTGCCAGATCCTCTGCCATGCGCAGTTCCAGAAAGAGATTGCAGAGTCTGGTCACTATGTCACTGTTTCCTGTTCTAATCCCAAACATCCCTTGGCTGGCGACAGTACCCACGCAGCTGGCAGGCTGGATAAGGGAAAGATCTGGGGAAGCCTGATATCTCTCAGTCTGACCTGTGCTCTGTGGCCACAGTTTAAAATAAACAGGTTTCTCCCTCTCATCCCATGGGGTGTGCACTATTTTTCAAAATCCACTTGGAATAGCAGAAGCAGGTCACTTGACTTGCCTACACTGGGCTCTAATTTCCACATCTTGACTCTAAGTTCAGGTATGTGTAGATCTCAAAATGCTTCCCTTGGCGTCTCTGGGTCAAGAAGGCTCCCGCGGTGATTCCACACCAGTTCTTTTGTCCCCAGTTCCCCTGTCCCTCCCCATCCCCTACTCTCCTGTTTTATCAAGATTTATGTGCATATGTGTGTGTGTGTGTATGTGTGTGTATCTATTAAGATCTCAGGACTTCCCTGGTGGTCCAGTGATTAACACTCCACCTTTCCAGGGCAGGGGACCCAGGTTCAATTCCTGGTCAGGAAACTAGATTCCACATGCAGCAACTAAAGATCCCACATGTGGCAACAAAGATCCACTGTGCTGCAACTAAAACATAATAAATGTTAAAATAATAATAATTACAATTTTTTAATTGAAAAAACTTATACTTTATCTTTACCCACAGGATCACTGACACTACTGTTATTAATTCTGCCCCCATAATCTTAGTGAAATGGGTTTCTTTCCTCAAGAAGACTTACTTCTCCATGCATATCTCAGATGTCATTTTTTTTTTTACCCTATCAGAATTATTCCTTCCCTCCATCTTAGAATCTCTGAGAACCTCAGGCTCGATCCACCCCACTCCACCTCCCCAATCTCTGAGCACAGTTAGCTGAAGCCCCCTCTATGGAGGAGTGTCTCCCAAGTCTATTAATAGAGATTCTCTCTTCCCTTGCCTAGGGTGGCACTGTATCTTTCTGCACCTTTTCCCATTCCTTTGACTATTTATCTGTTCCCTCTATTGAGTATGGCTTCTGCTCTTCACTCTTTTTGCACTATCCTCTCATTCCTCCATCCACTTATTCATTCATTCAGGATTCCCAGAATATCCTCCTGGTACCAATCTAGGCACAGGGATCCCACAGCAAAAAGGACAAACAAGGTTGGTTTCATAGAATTTTGAGTTGGAAACAGAAAATAAGCAAGTACATGAATTTAAAATAAGATAAATTTGGAGAGTGAGAGAAGATGAGAAGAATAAGGAACAGGGTCATGAGATGAGAGTGGCTTCAGGTGGGGGTGATGGGTAGGAAGCCAGTTTAGACAGTGTGTCCAGGGAGTGTTACTCAAGCAGTCATCTGAGGCAAGCGTGGAATGATAAGAAACCAACCACAGGATGAAGAGCATTCTGCATAGAGGGGACAGCTCATGCAAAGGCTCTATTATGGGAAAGAGCTTGATAAGTTTGAGGCACATGTTTAAAAAGTCAAGTGTAACTGGAACACTGTGGACAAGACAGGGAATGGTAGACCTGAGTGTGAAGAGACAGGCAGAGTTCGGGGCAGGGCTTGCTGGACCATGGAGAGGAGTCTAGGTTTTAATTATTTTATTATCCAGTGAAATGCAACTGAAGGGCTTCAAGCAAGAAATGTGCATGGTCTCATAGGATACAAAGAGAGCTCTGGCTTCTGTCTGCTCTGGCTTCACCTTCAACTATAAGGGGAAGATAATCATCAAGTTGGAAAAAGCTAAAAATAAATAGATAAATAAACAATACCACCACCAACAAAAAGTAAAAACAGCAAAAAGGGATTGAAGCCAAAATGGCAGAAAAGAGGAAGGGATACCTTAATTTAAATGAATTAAAAATTCTTAGAACAAAGCCAGATGTACTTTAGGGAACTAAAGATACTTGTGAAAGTGACTGAGGTCTACTGCCCAAAATCAAAGGAAATGCCGGAAGACTGAAAAAACCAAATGCTCCTGTTTTCAATAGAGGGGAGACAAGGGAAGTGACTTGTGCAAGTTAGAGGCAAGTACATTCTTCTTAAAATCTCATGTAAAATTTTCAAGGTGACTATTTAAAATGAAGTTGGAAAATATTTTAAAAAGAACATTGTGATAATTAGGAATCAGCACAAACAAACATGAGACAAAATTATGTACAATTAAGCCAATTCATACTGCTTGGTGGTGACGGCTGTAGTGTAGTGGTTGATAGGATTATCGGACTGAAAATATTTCAATCACTCTATATAGTTGGGTGAGACTTCCAATAAAATCATTGAATTTCAAAGATGGTTGGAAAATTTTTTTTAAGTATTTATTTATTTGGCTGCACTGGGTCTTAGTTGTGGCATGTGGGATCTTAGGTCCCTGATGAGGGCTCAACCCCAGGCGCCTTGTATTGGGAGGATGGAGTCTTAACCACTGGACCACCAAGGAAGTCTCTGATTGGCACTTTATCAGCAATCCATACTAAATTTCTAACTTATAGAAGATTTTTTTCCTACATCATCCCAGTAACTCTTTGCATAACAACTGCTTGAACATCAGGTCAGTTCAGTCGCTCAGTCGTGTCCGACTCTTTGCGACCCCATGAATCGAAGAACATAACAAAAAGTAGTTCATTTTACTCTGGAATGGTTTGAAATATATTGCTGAAAATCTGTTTCTATGTAAATGTAAACCTCTCTTATCTGGATCATTACAAGTCTAATTCCTCTCACATATACCCTTTGTTTTATTGATTATTGATAATTTTTTTGTCTGCACCTCAAGGCACCTGCGATCTTAGTTCCCTGACTATCACTGAGATGGAACCCGTGCCCCCTGCGGGGGAAGCACAGTCTTCACCAGACCTCCAGGGAAGTCCCATACACCCTTTGTTTAAAATTTTCAGAATGTGTTATGATACAAATATGGACAATGTGGAGATATGTTTGAGTATTTATTTGCGATTGAGCTATAATCACAACACCAAATATAATCACAACACCAAATATAATCACAACACCAATATAATACCAAAGAAGCCTATTTAGTCAAACTAGAGTAAGGTCTCTCAAATCATGCCAAAGAACTCTTTTTTGTTTTTTTCTTATCCATTAAAAAAAGTCTATATTTGGATCAAGTGATTGTCAAGCCTAAAGATAAAACAAAGCTAAAGAAAAGAGATGTTGGGTAATTAAATCTGGATTCAATACAAGTATTAATAGCATGGGATAATAAACTAATAAATTGTAATAGCAATAAATACAGAAGTTTTTTTCTTCCCTAGATACCCTGTATATGTCCAAGATAACTCTGTAGCAGGTTACGTGAAAAATACTTATGAGAATTTAATGACCATAGCTCATTATAAGTGAGATATAGCTGTAAGTATAACTGGACAGACACACCATCTAAAGCAAATGTGGCCATTATTCTCCTGTATTTACACTGTCAGACCCCACAAAAAACATCAGTTCCTCTCCTGAATGTCACTTTGAGAATCATGCCCACAAACTAAAAATCCTCCTGAGACAGTGACCAGGGTAATTAAGGGCTGGAAACCGACCAGAAAATACACGGAAAGAAACTTACAAAGCTTAACCCCAAACAAAATAGTCTGGGGTGGAGTGTGGGGAAGCACAACTCTCTATTTAGGAAAACAGTTTGTGGACCACTCAATGGAGTTTGGGGAGGAAGGAAGAGTGTACAGAATTCAATAGAATATAAAGANGATCCCTGTCTCCTGTACAGTGTCACGAACCTCATTCCATAGTTCATCAGGCACTCTATCAGATCTAGGACTTGTAGAGAACACTGATCTCGTGAGTTTGGTCTTCCAGTGCTTGTTGTAGCTCTTATGGTTACACGTGCTGCTGTCTATGCAGGATTGTAAGGTGGGCATCTGTCCTTTCATTTCTCTTTGGAGCCACCCTTCCAGTCCTTTTCCCTGGTAGCTCAGACGGTAAAGCATCTGCCTATAGTGCAGGAGACCCATGTTCAATCCCTGGGTCGGGAAGCTCTCCTGGAGAAGGAAATGGCACCCCACTCCAGTATTCTTGCCTGGAAAATCCCATGGACGGAGGAGCGTGGTAGGCTACAGTCCATGGGGTTGGAAAGAGTCAGACACGACTGAGAGACTTCACTTCCACTCCTCTCCCAAGCCTAGGGCCTTACTCATCACCTCCTAGTGTCTTCTCAGCTCTTCCTCTCCAGGTCTACTCTCCCAGATGTCTGTTGTGCTGGGGAATGTTTTCCGCTTTTCCCCCAGCAGCCCATTTTGCATCCCATTCTCTCAAGGCTTTGCTAAGTGACTGGATAGACCAAATCATTTCAGGGTGTTCATATCTACAAATAACGTCATTTTTACCTCTTTCTGGGAAGTTTTACTTTCTAATCAAAGCCTTTATGTTCTTAATACAAAGAAAAGCAGTGTAGAGCAAAACGAAGAGGGGCAATATAACCAGATAACCAAAGAAGAGAACGATTAGAGGAGTTGGTTACATACTCATTACTATCCACTGCTTAATATAGATAGATTAATGCTATTCCTTAGTTAAATGTAATCATAACTAATCTATTCTTCCTTCTCATGTTTCCACATTATTACTATGGAAACAGAAGAAGAGACCAAAGGTCAAATGATTTGGCCAAGATTATTCCAGGAGTTTCTTATTTATAGGCAGCAGGGTGGGTTGAACATCTACCATATGTACAGTCTTTTCTAGAAATCTAGAGGATTTCTTGAAAAGAGAGGAAGTAGTATACTGAAGACTCACAGGATGGGGAAATAGACTGTACCTCTGGATGGAAGGAGTTGTTGTTCAGTAACTAAGTTGTGTCCAACTCTGTGCAGCACGCCAGATTTCCTTGTCCTTCACTATCTCCCAGAGTTTGCTCAAACTCATGTCCATTGATTTGATGATGCCATCCAACCATCTCATCCTCTGTCACCCCTTCTCCTCTTGCTCTCAATCTTTCCCAGCATCAGAGTCTTTTCCAAGAAGCAAGTCATATTGCAAAGGGAAAGTGAATAAGGATGAGTGGATTTTGTGGCCATTTTTCAATGTCTTATCTGGGACCTCATGGATTTAATTGACCTCATGAGCAGAGTTCTTTCTTAGGACTTCAGACTGGACTTTGGCAAAGAGAAGGTGATCAGTGGGGCTTACTCTCTGATGATTGCATTACTCAGGGGCATCTCAGAACAAAAGAAAGGCTTCTATGCCCTGCTGACCATCCTGACTACATATTTTCTGCTTTCCCCCCTTTTACTATAAATGAACCAACTGTGTTTATAGTTAAGGCCAACTCATCCACTTGTTCACTGGAGTACATCACCTCACACCTATTCAAGGATGTTAGTCCAGCAAACTACATTTTCAAGCCCAGCAGCTCTACTGCTCTCTTCATCCAAGCAGAATCATTGAACCATCTCTCAGTCTGATCCCTGTGCCAGCCTTTTCACTGTTCTGTTTGCGTCCACCCTGTCCTTCCGCAACCTCTTCAGTTTATTCTCAACAGAGCAGTCAGATCATGTCGTGCTGCTGTTCCACTCAGAACCCTCCGGTGCTCCCATGTCATTCAAAGCAGAAGCCAAAGCCCTAGTCATGGGCTACAAGGGCAGCCATGATCCGGTCCTGGTTTATTTCTTCTACCTTGTCTCCTTCTATTCTCACTTTGTTTCCTGTGATTTATTATTATTTTTTAAAATATCTTGGAGCTTCCCTAGTGGTATGGTGGATAAGAATCTGCCTGCCCCCAGTGCAGGTAACACAGGTTCGATCCTTGGTCTGGAGGATCCCACGTGCCTCAGAGCACCTAGGCCCACGGACCACAACTACTGAGGCCCCGTGCAGCAACTACTGAAGCCCATGCACTTACACCGCAAGGAAGAGTAGACCCCGCTCACCACAGCTAGAGAAAGACCACACGCAGCAACGAAGACCCAGCACAACCCCCCAAAATCTCATTTATTTTTGGCTGTATCCAGTCTTAGTTGCATCGCAACCTGAGGCATGTGGGATGTTAGTCGCCAGACCAGGGATCGAACCTGTATTCCCGGCACTGGAAAGCAGATTCTTAGTCACTGGCCCCTAGGGAAGTTCCTGGTCCCTGTGGTTTCTTGTGCTCTTTGCTTTTGCCAGCACTCTCCCATCCTGGGAGCTGCTTTCTCCTTCGTTCGCTCTCGCACAGATATTCCTATAGCTTGCTCCCGCCTGTCTTTTCCTTTGGTGCCTGCTCTGTGTCGTCTTCTCAGTGAGGCTGTCTCTAGTGATCCTTTGTACAGAACATGTTTGTAGAGATCATCCCACAGACAAATTTATTAGATACTATTTCCAGCATTTTGTTGATGAATAAACTGAGTCTCATAGAGATTAAACCATCTATCAGACTGGGATTTCCCTAGCAGTCTAGTGGTTAGGACTTGGTGCCTTCATTGTAGGGAACTGTGGTCCGTCTCTGGTCGGGGAACTAAGATCCCTCAAGCCACTCGGTGCAGCCAAAAAAGCAAAAACAGTCCATCAAACCCAAGCCTTCAGTTGCCCAGTGCCATCTTCCTCCTGCCTCTATAAGTGTAATTGTACATTACTTGGAACATTTTCCTATCTTGCTCTGAAGTCATCTTCATTGAACTAATTCATCATTAAATATACATGTGCCTCAAGACTCCCTGCTATGTGGGGTTTTCAATGCATATTCTCTACACCTCTATCCATTCACAAACTTTTGCATAGACCATGCTTTCTTAAAAAAAAAAAAAAGAAAAACAAAATAAAACAGGCCTATCCTCAAGACTTCAAATGCATCACATTCTGAAAATGTTTCTGATCAGTTCTCTCTGGATAAGGACTCTCCCCCCATGAAAGTGATGACCCATATGCAGAAATGTGTGAAATGAATTTGAAATGAGATGAATTTAAGCAAATTCCAGGAGATAGTGAAGGACAGGGGAGCCTGGAGTGCTGCAGTCCATGGGGTTGCAGTCAGACATGATTGAGCAACTGAACACCAACAAATATGCAGAAGCAGGGGAGCCTCTAGCAGGCGCCCACTAAGAGCAGTCCCAGCTTGCTGAGAGTTTTAAAACCGAACCAATGAAATTTATTTATCTCAATATGCTAAACCTTATCATAGTGCCTCTAGTTTTTAAACTTTATGTCTAAAAATTAAATTTGTTCCCTTCTAAGTCAGATATTTCATTTTTCTCTCTTAATTAGTTGGTCAGTCTCATTTTAAGCTCTGAATATAGCTTTCCTCTACTTTTAGAAATAACTATCTGCCTGTGGAAGAAAGACAGATCATTCACAGTGCACCAAGGTTTTAAATGACAGTGTGTATTGTTTCATTTTTAAGGGCTCTGTTTTTATCATTGATGAGAAGGTGGCCTCAAGAGGAGTTAGAAGTCCTAATTAAGAATCCTAGATGCTCCTCTCACTTTTGAACCTTCTGTATAGCATGTAAGCTCTCTTACGAAAAAGTTTTTTGCATTTGTTAACAGCTTCAGCACAAGAAAAAAAAATGTTTTTAATTGAGCAAGACTTACTTTCGTGTAACTTTTGGAGCTGATCAGAATCTATTTTCTCTTCCACAGAAATCTATTTTCTCTCCCTTCAAATATTTGAAGACAGATGTGTCAATGTCCAAGCTAAGCACCTCCGGCCACCCTGCTTTGTTCTTACCAGACTTTGCCCCAGATCCTCTCCATCTTGCCTTCCCCTGCACATGCAAACTTCTTTTTGTACACTGTGACACCCAGAACTGATCCTCATAGTCCAGATTTGTTCTGAGCAGCACAGAGGAACTGTTCTTCCTTTGTTCTACAGCTACATCTGTTAACACAGCCCACATTTGCACTTGCTTTCTTGGCAGCCACATCCCACTTTTGATTCATTCTGAATTTTCAGTCTGATGTACTTACCCTCTTTAATGGGCCACAAGTTTCTAGGGGGCAGGAACTATAAGTCCAGACCTCCAGGTGGCATGTGAGGTGCCCTCCAATCTGACCCCCCAATAATATTTTTCGCTTCTACCACTCTGCATTTATTTTTCTGTTTTGTTTTGTATGTTTTTTGATATAGAAATAACTTACATTTTAAAATTCTCTCCCTTTAAGAAATTTGAACATGTTTGTTACTACTCTCTTCTAATTATATGCATCTTTTTTTCATGTAATTCTTTTCTATATTTTTGTGTGTGGTGTGAGCTTTTGTTGTTGTTTGCTTTTTTATTGGAGTGTAATTGCTTTACAATGTTGTGTTAGTTTCCCCCTCCCGATTTTCACCTGTGTCTCTCCTCTTCTGCATGAAGCATTGCCCCAGTCCCACGGTCAGCTCACGTGTCCTCCTTGCTGCTCTGCCCTCCACCATGCCTCAGAATTACCTACATTTCCCATAAAACACAGATATGCTTACCTCTGTCCATGGCTTTGAAACATACGCCCCCCTCCTTGTGCAGTGCATGTAGAGGTCCCCACAACATGGGTCTGAGCTCCCTTTCTGGCCTCAAGTCTCACCATCCTTGTGTTCCTCTCTCCCCAGCTCAGCCAGGAATAACTGCCCCTCCTCTGGGAACAGAGCACATTACTAGTATGTCAGTTACCACGGTCTGGTTTCATGACACTTAGGAGTATGCATTCCCTGCTAGACTATAAATGCCTTTGGGGCATGGTGAGTGTTTTGTGCAACTTTGAATCTCAGCATCAAGCCTGTCATAGGGTAGGTTTCAGTGGATGCTGGTTCAGTGAAGGGGTGCATGCCGTCAATGGGTGGACGTAGAGGTACCCTGTTTGCACCTAGATGCTGAGTCTTTGAGGGCAGGGCCAGATATGTGCCGCTCGCAGCTCACTGCTTCTGGTGAGCCTCTCTGTCAATGCCAGCTCATCCCTGCTGGTCGGGAGAGTGGGTACTTGGGGGGCCACTTACATGTGCATGCTACTTGCCCATGTGTCTCACGGTTCTTCCTTCTCTGTCTCTCCTCCTTCCCTCCTTGCTCTCCCCTCCCTCTGCCCGACACCTCCTGGCCCCTCCCTGTCTCCCGGCCTCTCTGCAGTCGGCATCTGCTTCCCCGTGTGTGTGGAAGTGCCCTCGGAGACCGAGGCGGTTCAGGGCACCCCCATGAAGCTGCGCTGCATCTCCTGCATGAAGAGGGAGGAGGTGGAGGCCACCACGGTGGTGGAATGGTTCTACAGGCCCGAGGGCGGTAAAGATTTCCTTGTATGTCTGACTGCTGACTCTGGCCTTTGCTTTGCTGGCCTCTGCCATTTTGCACCTGGCTCCCGACAGTCTGGGGGAATGACTATCTGACAAACACCGGCTCTTTCTCTCCAAAGAGACAGCTCCTCTGCAGATAACTGACAGCCTCAGTGTAGTCCAGCCTCTGGGAAAGGGAGGGCGCCCGGCCAGCTCCGAGCACTCCTGGTTATAAACAGAATAAGGGGGGGGGGGAGACATAAATAGTATTTAGAGCCCACTGTGCATCAGTCACCCCACTAGGCAGGTGGTTTCATTTAATCTCTGCATCATCCTACTGGATAGACTAAATTAGTAGAAAAACTGAAGGACCTCCCTGGTGGTCTGGTGGTTAAGAATCCACCTGCCAGTCCCTGGTCTGGGAAAACCCCACATGCTGCAGGGCAGCTCAGGCAGGGTCCCACATCTACCAAAGCCCTCGAGCCCTCGAGCCTGTGCTCTACAACAAGACAAGCCACTGCAGTGAGAAGCCCGTCCTCCACACGGAAGAGAAGCCCCCACATGATGGAACTAGAGAAAGCCCCTGTGCAGCAACCAAGACCCAGCACAGCCAAAAACAAATTCATTTTAAAAATTAAAATAACGCTAAGTGTTATTCAATGGAATGGCCTGTGTTTAACTCATTTAAGTCTCACTGCCTCTTCATCTCACCCCTGAAGTAAGCATGTCGGGGTGGCCAGGCTGACGGCCAACTAGTACATGTCCATCAGTGGATGAAGTGTCCGAGTCATCCTGCAGTGGTTACTTGTGCTAAACCTCCCTAGTGGCTTCACCACCACCCTTCCCACGAGCAGCCTCTGACCTCCTTGTGATCTGGGGACTGAGGGATCAGCTATGACCAATGTTAGTCTGATTGGTTAGTGCCAGTGCGAAAATGGTGGTTATATAATCTGAGTACCAACTTGGGGATGACAGTTATTCACACTTTCAGTCTCTCTGGGGCCAGGCTGCATGGGATTGGTTCTTGACTCCACAGCTTATTAACTTTTGTCCTTGGACAAATTGCTTAACCTCTCTGTACCTCACTTTCCTCATCTCTAAAATGGGGATATAAACTATAGCTACTTCATAGACTTGTTACCAGGGGTCTTGAGCTATAATTTTCATTTATTTCATTTTTGGCTGTATCATGTGGCATGTGGGATCTTAATTCCCTGAAAGTTCCTCAGTCGTGTCCAACTCTTTGTAACTCCATGGACTATATAGTCCATTGAATTCTCCAGGCTAGATTACTGGAGTGGGTTGCTTTTCCCTTCTCCGAAAGGGGATCTTCCCAACCCAGGGACTGAACCCAGGTCTCCCACATTGCAGGTGGATTCTTTATCAGCTGAGCCACAAAGGGAAGTCCCTTAATTCCCTGACCAGAGGTCACAATCATGCCCTGTGCAGTGAAAATGCTGCATCTTAACTACTGGACCACCACGGAAGTCCCATGAGCTATAATTTTTAGCATGTTTAAAATAGTTCTGATATAAGCAACACTACATTGGTGTTTGATTAAGGACACACAAGCACAATACACATGTGCATGAGTGCTCAACCCAGCTCTTTGGGATCCTATGGACTGTAGCCCGACAGGCTGCTCTCTCCATGGGATTCTCCAGGCAAGAATCCTGGAGTGGGTTGCCATGTCCTCCTCCAGGGATCTTTCCAATCCAGGGATTGAACCCACGTCTTATGTGTCTCCTGCACTGGCTGGTGGATTCTTACTGCTGAGCCACCCGGAAAGCCCAATATACACGCACACATATACACAAGGGGCAACTAATCAAAGAAGTTTAGTTAGTAAAGAGAGCTTAGATATGAAACAGGTTGTCTGAGAGCAGATACAAAGCCCCTTTTACTGTACTGTCTCATCTTCCTGGAGGCAAGTTTTTTCTCCACAAAGACTTAATGGAGACAACATTAGGATGAAATTGAATTTTGCTTGCTTTTGTCTCAAGCTCTCCTAAAGCTGGGCTCATTTCTAATTCTAGGCTGGACATGTCATTCTGAAGTGGCTTTGTTCCAATCAGATGCCAGGCCTGGGACAGTAGCCTTCCGAGTACCCAGCTCAGGGCTGACCTTGACCAAGGCTAGTGGCCAGGAGCTATTGTTACAGGAACCTGGACATCTTAACCAGGTGGAGAGGTTCCCATGAGCCTCAGGCCTCGTTATATGCCGGCCACCTGCTCTGCTTCCAGGCCTGCCCAAAGCAAAAAGATGGCTCAGATGGAGGAAAAGAAGCTTCAACAGTTGTGCTGGAAATACAGAGTAATGGTAATAGAAATTTTTGTGAGGATGAAAACATTCCATATTCATGCTGTCCATCTCAGAAGCCACCAGGTACAGGTGGCACTGAACATTTGACACGGGGCTAGTGCAACTGAAAAAAGAGAATTTGACATTTTATTTAATTCCTAGCAATTGAATTTTAATGTAAGCAGCCACGTGTGGCCAGGAGAGATTAGATGAACTGCACAGCTGTAGAGGGGGAAAAAATAGGTATGTCATGAGGTGGAAGTGTTGGAGAAAAGAAACATAGAGATCAGAGCTAACTCCACCCAGAGTAGAGGAGCTGATGTGTGCCCCTCACTGGCATCTCTCTGCTCCTCTGGGCCACTCGGGCAGCCTGGGTCCCTTCCTTGTGGCCTAGCCACGACTGCCCATGTCCCCTCAGTGGTGATCAACTCTGAGAGCCACATTTGGAGGCCGGACTCTCAGATCCTTCATGACAGATGAAGCTGCCTCTCTCCTTCCATCTCTCGCTGGCAGCCCCCACGGCACATCTTTCTCTCTTGTCCTTTTTTTCCATATCCTTCCAGTCCTTCCTTTCTCTCAGTCTTCTGTAAGCGTCACTCATCTTCCTCCGTCCTCTTTCTTTCCACCCCCTTTTCATGCCTACCCCTTCCTTCCACCTCTGCGTTCCCTGAGCCCCCTATGCCTTTGCCCGCCCTGCCCTGGCTCTCTTCCCTGCCGGCTCTGAGCCTCCACCCCACTCCCACATTTGGGGAGCTCCTGGTAGCGTCATCCCCTCCCCCTGTCCATGCACTGTCTAGTCCTCTGCCCTGCCCTGTCCTCAGCTCTCCCCGTCTTCTCTCATGGCCCTCCCCCACTGTTTCTCCATGCACAGATCTACGAGTATCGGAACGGCCACCAGGAGGTGGAGAGCCCCTTCCAGGGGCGCCTGCAGTGGAACGGGAGCAAAGACTTGCAGGACGTGTCCATCACCGTGCTCAACGTCACCCTGAATGACTCCGGCCTCTACACCTGTAATGTGTCCCGGGAGTTTGAGTTTGAGGCACATCGCCCCTTCGTGAAGACCACCCGGCTGATCCCCCTCCGTGTTACTGAGGAGGGTAAGGCTGGGGCACAGGCTCTCTCAGGGGAGGGAAGACAGTGGGTCTCCACACAAATAAGACCCTTGAAGAATGCAAACTCCCATGTATTTGGAGTGGTAAGATATAAAATTGCTACCGCTGGCTTGTCTTCCTGGAGTGGCCAGCTTACGGCAAGCTGCCCAAGAGCTTGCCTCTGTGCCTTTCCTTGAAGCAGAAAGGCTTGGGATGATAATGCAGGAGTCTTTACCTGGTCGTGGCCTCGCACCCTCAGAGAAAAAGGACAGCCTCTGCGAAGCCTGAAACGTCCAAGTCAGCTCCGTCTTCTCTGGCCTGTGTTGAATCTCTGATTCCATGGGCCCATAGAAATCTCCTGAGGATCCCTAGAGGTCATCTACCTTCCTGTCTGTGATCCATGCAGACCTCTAAACCAGTGGTCCGCAAACTTCAGCCAGCCTCAGATTTCCCTGCAAGACTTCTTAAACCCAACCTTTCTGATTCCATACACAGAGCCTGAGAATTTACGTGACTAACAAATTGGCAGGAAATACTGATGCTGGCGGGGACCACACTTTGAAAACCAGTGCTCCAAACCAAAATCTGACAGTCTTTGTCATCTGTCTCCCGCCACAGTAGTCATATGAGCAACCCCTCCTCCATGCGTGGTATCTCTCATTACATGACTTCATGTTCAGCTGGGAGAAGGGGAAAGATGTTTAGCTCTCTAGTCTTTACATTTTCTCAGATTTCCCCCAGGTGGTTTCTTGTTAGGCTGGGAAGTCCTTTCATCATTCTAACTCAAATGTTTGTTGCGATTAAGTCCAGAACCTTTCCGGTGAACTGAGAACGGTTCTTGTTCTGCTTTTAATAGACTCGTGTTTGGGGCACCATGGTTCCTCGCCCCTTGCAAATTTTCCTTCAGGTGTCAGCAAAGTGGTGTATGCATTTCCCTCTCTGTTTTCTCACCCAGGCAAAATGACGATGCCGTTGTACCTAGTTTTTCCTAGACCATCTATTTCCAGCACTTTCTCAGCACTTTGGCTGCCCCAAGATGCCGGACGGTGAACAGACAAAAGCTGTGAGGCAGGAGAGGTAGGAGAGGTCACATTAAAGCCAGGCTCTTCCTAGAAAAGGAAGCCAGGAATCCTGACTTCCAGGCCACAAACATATCATGGTATGGTGATAAAATTCATGACGCAAGGGAGTGAACAGCAAGAGTGAGGGATGTCATGGTTTAGTCATGATTTAGACTAGACTAAAATGGAAGGTAGGTCAATCCTGATGGTGCACAGGGATAATCAGGGCACTTGGCTCAGACTTGATGAACCACTTCCCCTCTGCAAGCCCATCTCTTCTTTGTGCTTGGAAGGGCTTGGGCTGAGACCTCCCTAAGGGATCCTCTTCTGTTTACACACTGGTGCTCCCTGGGGGAAGGGAGCCTGGCGCCCTCTACTGTTCACCATCGGGACTGTCGGCTGGTGACTGCCAGACGCTTGGAGGCTGCCTGTGTCTCGACCTCCTGCTCTCAAAGGTTTTGCCTCCAGAGTGGTGCAGCCAGTGGAAAGCGTGGCAAAGTGGGGCCTGTCTGCCTGCCAGGCACCAGAGCCAGCTTTGGGTAGGAGCAGAGGGAGAGTAAGTTTGTTATCAGAGCCACCGAGCCCCTCGGGCTCTCTTAGGGCTGGAAGGAAGCTTGGCTCTCTTTCAGTCTAGGGGTTCTAACCAAAGAACAAGCATTGAAATCCCCCAGGGGGCTTTCCTTCGGTGTAAATGGCTCTGCACNGGTAGGAGCAGAGGGAGAGTAAGTTTGTTATCAGAGCCACCGAGCCCCTCGGGCTCTCTTAGGGCTGGAAGGAAGCTTGGCTCTCTTTCAGTCTAGGGGTTCTAACCAAAGAACAAGCATTGAAATCCCCCAGGGGGCTTTCCTTCGGTGTAAATGGCTCTGCACCATTCCTGCGGTGTGAGTTCAACCTGTCGGGGTGCCGTCTGACGTATGTGAGTTGGAATGACTCTCCCGGTAATTGGAGGGTGCAGCTCTGGTCCACCATCCTGTGGCTGGGGGACAGAGCTCTGAAGAGGAAGGCTTGCCCACACATGAAGCATCTTAGCTCCAGAAGCAGGACTGCAGTCCAGATCTTTGCCTCTGTTTGCTCTATTTCCACTATGTCTTTTTCCCACAGCACCATCCCACTCTGCCACTTTTTCTTTCTTCCCCACCCTCGGTGGTCTTTGCCAGCCCCCTCCAGCCCACCCTCAGATATTCGCTGCTCTCATGCTGTCCCCCTCCACCATGACACACCCCCATGTCTGCTCCACCCCCGTGGTCCCAGACCTTCTCCCTTCTCTCTGCTCAAGCTGGACTGACCCTCACCTCCCAGCTCTAAGACAGAAAATTTTCTCTTCACCTAAAGGCTTCATTAAAGCTACTAAGGACAGCTTCCTACAGTACAACTGCTGGCTACTGCATTTTAAAAAAATTATTTATTTTTTACACAGACTCAGAGGCCGCACAAAATGTGGGACCTTAGTTTCCTGACCAGGATCCAAACCTGCGTCCTCTGCCTTAGAAGGCAGATTCTTCACCCCTGGACCACCAGGGAAGGCCCTGATTTCTTCACTTAAACAGAGATAGGGGACTTCCCTGGTGGTCCAGGGGTGAAGAATCTGCTTGCCAGTGCAGGGGACACAGGTTTCATCCTTGGACTGGGAAGATGCCGTATGCCGAGAAGCAACTAAGCCTGTGCATCAACAACTACCCAGCCCACGCTCTAGAACCCTCGAGCCGCAGCTACTGAGTTCTGGTGCTTCAGCTCTTGAAGCCTGTGCACCCTAGAGCCCATGCTATGCAAAAGAAACCACCACAACAAGAAGCCTATGCGCTGCAACTGAAGAGTAGCCCTCAGTTCAGTTCAGTCCAGTCGCTCAGTCGTGTCCGACTCTCTGTGACCCCATGGACTGCACACACCAGGCCTCCCTGTCCATCACCAACTCCTAGAGCTTACTCAAACTCATGTCCATCGAGTCAGTGATGCCATCCAGCCATCTCATCCTCTGTCGTCCCCTTCTCCTCCCCCCTTCAATCTTTCCCAGCATCAGGGTCTTTTCAAATGAGTCAGTTCTTTGCATTGGGTGGCCAAAGTATTGGAGTTTCAGCTTCAGCATCAGTCCTTCCAATGAATATTCAGGACTGATTTCCTTTAGGACTGACTGGTTTGATCTTCTTGCAGTCCAAGGGACTCTCAAGAGTCTTCTCCAGTACCACAGTTCAAAAGTATCAATTCTTCAGCACTCAGCTTTCTTTTATAGTCCAACTCTCACATCCATACATGACCACTGGAAAGACCATAGCTTTGACTAGACGGACCTTTGTTGGCTAAGTAATGTCTCTGCTTTTGAATATGCTGTCTAGGTTGGTTATAACTTTTCTTCTAAGGAGCAAGCATCTTTTAATTTCATGGCTGCAGTCACCACCTGTAGTGATTTTGGGGACCCCCAAAATAAAGTCTCTCACTGTTTCCATTGTTTCCCCATCTGTTTGCCATGAAACAATAGGACCAGATGCCATGATCTTAGTTTTCTGAATGTTGAGTTTTAAGCCAACTTTTTCACTGTCCTCTTTCACTTTCATTAAGAGTAGCCCTGGCTTGCCGCAACTAGAGAAAGCCCATTCGCAGCAAGGAAGACCCAGCGCAGCCGAGAGAGAGAGAGAGAGATCGGGTGCTTTGAGTCGAGCACATGGCAAACCAGGCTGTAGCCAGCCCATGAGAGGACATTTAATGTGTATGGCATTCTCCTGTGCCTCCAGCTCCAGTTAGAAAACTTGGGTGCTCCTGTAACACTTGGACTGCTTCTCTGAGCTGAAGGTCACGGCTGTGGGTATGCTGTGCTTTTAATGAGCTAAGCCTTAGGGATGACTTGGGTCCTATGAATAACCAAGGACCCTGAAACTAACTTGTTGCTGAGACCTAGCAAAGGGAGATCTGAGTGCAGCCTTCCTTCTCACTAGGAAGGAATACATATCAGGACATTTGGCATGTATCATGTTTTATTTTTTTTAATAAAAAAATTTTTTTTTGGCTGTGGCTTACAATTGCGGGATATTAGTTCCCTGATCAGGGATTGAATGGCAGGCTATGGTATTGAAAAGGCTGAGTCCTAACTACTGGACCACCAGGGAATCCCCAATCATGTTTTCATTGTCATTTTTTGGGTTAGGAAACATGGAAGATCAATATTTATTTATATTCTTTCATTCAACAGATACTTATTGAATAATTCAAGTATTCCAGGATTAGAGAACAGGCTGACAATTCAGAAATAAATATATTCTTAAAAAGCACACAGTCAGTACAGAAGAGTGATAAATACATCACAAAACCACCTGGGAAGTGTTATAATGGATGGAAAAGTGCCTGGAGAAGGACATGAGTGATCATTCTGCATGAGAAGTTGAGGAAGGCTTCACAGAGGTGGTGGCTTCTGTGGAGCCTAGAGGAATCTGTGGGACATTGAAAAACAGGAGACAATGTTGGCACAGAGGTAGCAGTGGGGTGTGAGATACAATCCAGGGAGAGGGAAGAGAAAGAAGAAATGTTCACAGATCCAGAAGACCACAGTGTGTATGAGTAGAGAGGTTTTTCTGGCCAAGAGAATGGAAATGAAGCAAGGAAGGCTTCATGGTGAGTGGCCTTGATTGAGCGCCCGTGGAGTGTTAATCGAGTCAGATCTCTGTCCGGAGGGAGATGTAGAACTCTGAAGACTTTTCAACAGGGATACAGCAGAATCAGATCCGTGTTCTGAGAACTTCCGTGGTGGTCCAGTGGCTAAGACTCCACACTTCCAATGCAGGGGGCCCAGGGTCTGATCCCTGGTCAGGGAACAAGAACCCACATGCTGCAGTAAAGACTGAAGAGCTCACGTGTTGCAGCTAAGACCCAGCACAGCCATGGAAATAAACAAACAC
>SJYA01002186.1:822634-902275 GCA_006410615.1 Neotragus moschatus
TCCCAGCATCAGGGTCTTTTCAAATGAGTCAGTTCTTTGCATTGGGTGGCCAAAGTATTGGAGTTTCAGCTTCAGCATCAGTCCTTCCAATGAATATTCAGGACTGATTTCCTTTAGGACTGACTGGTTTGATCTTCTTGCAGTCCAAGGGACTCTCAAGAGTCTTCTCCAGTACCACAGTTCAAAAGTATCAATTCTTCAGCACTCAGCTTTCTTTTATAGTCCAACTCTCACATCCATACATGACCACTGGAAAGACCATAGCTTTGACTAGACGGACCTTTGTTGGCTAAGTAATGTCTCTGCTTTTGAATATGCTGTCTAGGTTGGTTATAACTTTTCTTCTAAGGAGCAAGCATCTTTTAATTTCATGGCTGCAGTCACCACCTGTAGTGATTTTGGGGACCCCCAAAATAAAGTCTCTCACTGTTTCCATTGTTTCCCCATCTGTTTGCCATGAAACAATAGGACCAGATGCCATGATCTTAGTTTTCTGAATGTTGAGTTTTAAGCCAACTTTTTCACTGTCCTCTTTCACTTTCATTAAGAGTAGCCCTGGCTTGCCGCAACTAGAGAAAGCCCATTCGCAGCAAGGAAGACCCAGCGCAGCCGAGAGAGAGAGAGAGAGATCGGGTGCTTTGAGTCGAGCACATGGCAAACCAGGCTGTAGCCAGCCCATGAGAGGACATTTAATGTGTATGGCATTCTCCTGTGCCTCCAGCTCCAGTTAGAAAACTTGGGTGCTCCTGTAACACTTGGACTGCTTCTCTGAGCTGAAGGTCACGGCTGTGGGTATGCTGTGCTTTTAATGAGCTAAGCCTTAGGGATGACTTGGGTCCTATGAATAACCAAGGACCCTGAAACTAACTTGTTGCTGAGACCTAGCAAAGGGAGATCTGAGTGCAGCCTTCCTTCTCACTAGGAAGGAATACATATCAGGACATTTGGCATGTATCATGTTTTATTTTTTTTAATAAAAAAATTTTTTTTTGGCTGTGGCTTACAATTGCGGGATATTAGTTCCCTGATCAGGGATTGAATGGCAGGCTATGGTATTGAAAAGGCTGAGTCCTAACTACTGGACCACCAGGGAATCCCCAATCATGTTTTCATTGTCATTTTTTGGGTTAGGAAACATGGAAGATCAATATTTATTTATATTCTTTCATTCAACAGATACTTATTGAATAATTCAAGTATTCCAGGATTAGAGAACAGGCTGACAATTCAGAAATAAATATATTCTTAAAAAGCACACAGTCAGTACAGAAGAGTGATAAATACATCACAAAACCACCTGGGAAGTGTTATAATGGATGGAAAAGTGCCTGGAGAAGGACATGAGTGATCATTCTGCATGAGAAGTTGAGGAAGGCTTCACAGAGGTGGTGGCTTCTGTGGAGCCTAGAGGAATCTGTGGGACATTGAAAAACAGGAGACAATGTTGGCACAGAGGTAGCAGTGGGGTGTGAGATACAATCCAGGGAGAGGGAAGAGAAAGAAGAAATGTTCACAGATCCAGAAGACCACAGTGTGTATGAGTAGAGAGGTTTTTCTGGCCAAGAGAATGGAAATGAAGCAAGGAAGGCTTCATGGTGAGTGGCCTTGATTGAGCGCCCGTGGAGTGTTAATCGAGTCAGATCTCTGTCCGGAGGGAGATGTAGAACTCTGAAGACTTTTCAACAGGGATACAGCAGAATCAGATCCGTGTTCTGAGAACTTCCGTGGTGGTCCAGTGGCTAAGACTCCACACTTCCAATGCAGGGGGCCCAGGGTCTGATCCCTGGTCAGGGAACAAGAACCCACATGCTGCAGTAAAGACTGAAGAGCTCACGTGTTGCAGCTAAGACCCAGCACAGCCATGGAAATAAACAAACACTAAAAAAAAAAAAAAAAAAAAAAAAGTGTTCCAGAAGTAGAACTCTGGGGACAGCCTGGCTCATACACAGAATTCTCCAATCCTCATTTCTGTCTGGGTTTGGGATGACCCGAAAGGAAGCTGAGCAGAGGCCGTCCTTGTTTCTAATCCAGACTTGCAGAGAGCATGCCCAGGAGACTGGGTGGGTTGATGGCACTGGCCTTGTCCCTGTTTTCTGATACCCTGTGTCTCAGGACATGATGCTCTGGCCACCCCAAGTTCAGAGGATAGAGTCTGTAGACCTAGGACATGTGCCTCACACCTCTGCAGACTTTCACATATTATTTTTAAAGTTTTATTTATTTTCTTAGTTTTGGCTGTGCTGGGTCTTTGTTGCTGTGGGCTTTCTCTAGTTGTGGCGAGCGGGGGCTGCTGACTAGTTGCAGTGCACAGGCTTCTCTTTGCAGTGGCCGTTCTTGGTTGCGGAGCACGGGCTTTAGAGTAAGTGGGCTTCGGTAGCTGTGACACATGGGCTCAGTAGTTGCAGCTCCTGGGCTCGAGAGCACAGGCTCAATACTTGTGCAACATGGGTTTAGTTGCTCTGAGGCATGTGGGATCTTCCTGGACTGGGGATCGAACCCACGTCTCCTGCCTTGGCAGGCGTATTCTTTACCACTGAGCCACTAGGGAAACCCTTACATCTTACAGATATTCTTAAATACATTAGATGATGTATGGTGTGAATTCTTATCCTTACTTTACAAATTGAGAAGCTGAGTCTTAAATCAGGGAAACGACTATTCACACAGCAAGAAGTAGGAAAATGGGGACTCAGCTGTGCGGTGCATCTCATCCGGCTCCAGGATTCCTTCCACTGCTCTACGCCTTCTTCCCCAAGCCACCCTTCTCCCCCATGTCTCCCTCCAGAGCATCTGAAGAAAGTGAAAAAGCTGACAGACACAAGAGCTGGAGGATATTAAAGCTCTTTGATAACTTCTCAAGTTCCTTTAGACCGTTGCTTATTTAAGACTCACCTAAAAATAGGCCTCATACGTCTTGAAGCTCAGTGACAGCTCTGGGTTTGTTGGACTGCGCATTCTGAGTCTCATTCTCCCCCTTGCAGCTGGAGAGGACTTCACCTCTGTGGTCTCAGAGATCATGATGTACATCCTCCTGGTCTTCCTCACTCTGTGGCTGCTCATTGAGATGATATATTGCTACAGGAAGGTCTCGAAGGCCGAAGAGGCGGCCCAAGAAAATGCGTAAGTCCAAAGATGCCAAAATAGGGATAGCCTGCACCTTCAGAGCGCTTGCTCTCACGGGTGAGGTGGTGAGTGATTTACACAGTCCTCCACTTACCCTCACAACAACCTTTAAGGTATGCAGCAGGCATATACCCATTTTACAGATGTGAAAGTTGAGCCCGAGACCATTTGCCCCAGACCATTATAAGAAGCAAAGCAAAGTTTGACTTCATGCCTTTCATTCTTAGCCACCAGGTGAAGCCCATCAGTTGCCACCACAATCCCATAAAACTGCATTTTATGACCACTTTTTAANTATACCCATTTTACAGATGTGAAAGTTGAGCCCGAGACCATTTGCCCCAGACCATTATAAGAAGCAAAGCAAAGTTTGACTTCATGCCTTTCATTCTTAGCCACCAGGTGAAGCCCATCAGTTGCCACCACAATCCCATAAAACTGCATTTTATGACCACTTTTTAAATGCTGAAGCAGCTCACAGAGCCTAAGTGGTTTGCTGAGGCTGCACCTCAGCATGAGGTGGAGAGGAGAGGCTGGAATTTGAACTGAAGCCTGTCTAATGTCCATGCTCTTCCCATCACAGTCAGCTGTTTGCTGTAAACCACAGAGCTCATCGGGCTGCCTGGGCACTGCCCTTTATTAGCTAAGGAGCTCCAAACATGTTCTTCCCTTTGGAGCTTGGCAGAGACTGAATATCCAGAGAAGGGCTCTACCGCTTCAGTGTTCAGAGGGTGCCCGGGCCATTTCCACCAAGGCTCCAGTATATGGAACAAATGACGGGATCTGAGGGGCCACGTTGGCCTGTTATTTGGAGAGAGGAAAGAGAAAATAACCCTCACAGATGTACATAGCTGAGGTGATAATCAAAGTCTAGGCTACTGTCACCTGGAAATGCTTGATAAGATAAAGTACCATTTTTCATGATATCTGTCATCTTGGGAAAGTAAAAAATTACAACTGACCAAGATATAAAGATGGAAAGAAATGATATGCTGGGGGGGCTGTCATTCCTGGTGACCTAGGCGATCAGATTTTAGTGCCTGAGCATAGTAAGTGGCCACATCTGGACAGGAAGTCCCACACCTGGACAGGAAGTCCCACACCTGGACAGGAAGTGGCCACCCTTGGACATGAGGTGCCCACAGTTGGGCTGGCATAAGAAACAGAGTTGGAACTGAGGTCACCAGAAGAGCTAGGATCCTCAAAGGGTTACAACTCGTGCAAAGTACTGATCACAAAATAATCAGTGCACCAGCCCAGGAAAAGCCAAGGAAACATGTCTACTTGGCCTGACTCCAAGTACAATCATAAAAGATTCTTGAGAATTGATAACCATGATCCTGCTCTCACCGTGTTTGGGATTTAAATTTATACTGCCCACATGATCCAGGAGCCTCTAAGCTGAGAAAGTCAATAAAAAATTTAGTCCCCAGACAGTGATAACTGTGTAAAAACAAATGAAAAACTATCCTAAAGGGACCCACTTTCAGTTGAGGCTTAATAGTGCTCTTCTTATAAAGCACTGCTGAATCTGATTCTACAATCTGATCCAAAACTGTTAAGACACAGCAGGAAGCAATTCAGCTCGAGCAAGAGAAATAACAAATGGCAGGATTAAATCCCAGGAACTTCAGACATAAGAAGGATCTGGTAAAATACAGAAAATAAGTTTGTTTGAAAGAATTAAAACAATAAGAGGAGGAACCAAAGCGTAAGATTAGAATCAGTTGCTGAGAAAAAGGAACAAGCCTTTCTCTCCCAGATTAATCTGCAAATGCTGTAAAATTCCAATCACAATACCCACTGGATTGTTCAAGGACCTCGATAAGCTGATCTTAAAAGTCATACAGAAGCCCAAAAGCTAAAACTAGTTTTAAGCCAGAGGATGGCCAGGTAGTAAATATTTCAGGCTTTGCAGGCTACAGAGGGTCTCTTCACCTACTGCTCTTTCGTTTTGTGTGCGACTCTTTAAACAAGTAACAACCATTATTAGCTCATGGACTATAGTTTGCCTATTTCAAAGAGAAAGTTTTGGGGAAGGATAGGACTCTTCCTATGAGATACAAAGGTTACTTATAGAGCTGGACTGACAGACATACGACAGGGACAAACAGAAAAGGCAGAGAGCCCCCAAAAGATTAATATCTATATAATAATAATAGTAAAACCCCATTGGGACTTCCTTGGTGGTCCAGTGGCTAAGACTCCAGGCTCCCAATGCAGGGGGCCTGGGTTCTATCCTTAGTCAGGGGACTAGATCCTACATGCCACAAATAAGACCTGGTGCAGCCAAATAAATAAATATTTTTTAAAAACTGAAGGAAGAATGAACTGTCCAGTAAATGGTATAAGGACAATCCTTTATCCATGTAGAAAATAAAACAGACTAAACAAAAATAAGTTGTGAGAGGATTTCAAGACAAGATAAAATGTAAAACTATAAAATTCTATTAGGGAATACAAGTGCATGCACGCTATGGTGCTTCAGTCATGTCTGGCTCTTTGCGACCCCATGAACTATAGCCTGCCAGGCTCCTCTGTCTGGGATTTTCCAGGCAAGTGCAGTGGGTTGCCAAGCCCTCCTCCAGGGGTCTTCCCCACCCAAGGATCAAACTTACATCTCTTATGCCTCCTGCATTGGCAGGGGGGTTCTTTACCACTAGTGCCACCTGGGAAGCCCTTCGGGGATGTAAGAAAATATCTTTATTACCTTAGAAGATAGAATTTCTTAAAATACAAAAGACACAAATCAGAGAGGGGAAAAATGATAATTTTTATTACGCTGTAAGTAAAGACAGTCAACAGACTGGGAGAAGATATTTTTAGGACATGAAACCATCAAGAAAAAAGATAAATATCTCAGAAGAAAACCTGGGAAAGCAAATGAACAGTCATATCACAGAAGTACACACCCACATTGCTTATAAGCTTATGAAAAATGTGCCCAACATCACCAATAGTCAGGAAAATGAAAACATCTATAAAATATAGTTTCCCATCCATCAGTTTGACTGGTTTAATCTAAAAGTACTAAGTCTTGAGAACAATGTGGATAAATGAGAAGACTCGTGCATTGCTTATGGGAGGGAAAAAAACAAAACTCTTGATTCTGGTCTGCTGCAAGGGCCATTCTTCTTTTCTCTTGGGTAACACGGCCAGAAGGAGATGCAGAGACCTCCTGTTCTAGAGGCATTCTTGTTCCTAGGCCCTCGCTCCTTCCCTTTTCCTGTGTTTCCACCTCTGAATACAAAATGCACTGATTTTCTTCCCTGTCTCTCCTCCAATAGGTCTGACTACCTGGCCATCCCATCGGAGAACAAAGAGAACTCTGCAGTCCCAGTGGAGGAATAGAAGGGGTCAGCTTGAGGTGATGTACAGGGCAAGGAGGGGCAGGTAGACAAGGAGGCAGGTGTACAAGTGACCTTGTTATGCACAAACCAAGGTGACTTGAGATTTGGTCCCTTAGATTTCTACTCTACATAGAGTCTCCATCCTTAGGCTCCATCTTAAAGTTGATGCCCAAGTCATAAAGCTCTGTGTGAACTTCAAGTCCTTCAAAAGGTGAATTGCTTTGGCCTGTGTGTTGGGGGCAACTTGAATTCCTTACACACAGTGACGGAAAGTAATTCCCCTTCTCCCTCCTATATAAGGATCGTGGATTAGGTCAAGGCCTTTGGCTGGGATAGACTGGGCTGGCAATTCTCAGTGAGCTGTTTTATCACTGGTAGGTGGCCTGAACACTGAAGGGCTGGCTGCCCCAGGTCCAGTGATGTCAACTGCGTGAGGAGGGTGGCCCAGGGACCACATCATTTCCCTTCGCGCATCCATCCTTTCAGTTCATTCTTCATACATCCACTCACCTCTGAATTCACCTCTGCCTTGTTAACTCCATCAGACCTCTGCACACCTCAAGACTTTGCCAGAACTGAGGAACCAACATTTCTACATGATTCACTCTCAGCCTGCCCTCACTTTCAAGCAAGTGGCTCTCATGCCAACTGGACCCCTCCCCTGTGCTCCATTCAACTTAGAACATGTGCTGGAGGTGGATACGTGCATCGGCTCCCTCTGGCTAGAGCGGGCTTGCTCTCCCATTGCTGCAAGTGAATGGATGTCTTCACGGAAGGAAGCGGGAGTGATGGATTTGGGTTAAAGCAAGAGTGTCATGAAGTGAGACTTCTTGAAGGAGACTTGGGAAGTCATACAGTGTGTTCATGACCCTCCTGGGGGATAGTATGCGTGTATCTTCCCAGGTGAGCACACCAACTGAGATGGCTGGGTGGTAGTGGGCACTGGGAGTGAAATCTCAAAGTTCTTCTCAAAACTTCTAGTATTATCACGCATTTTATAGGGGACACCCGAGACTCAGACAAGACTCAGCTCTAAGAGACCTTCAAGGATAAACTGAAGCAGATATAAGCCCAAGGCACTGTCCACTTTACGCTTCCCGAGATGGGATAATTTTATGAAAAGACTTCGAAATTGAATTTGGCCATGACCCTCTTTCAGAAGCACAGAACTGGGTGGATTACCTGGCTGAGGTGAAGTCTGATTCAGGTTAACTAGAAACTGGCCAGAAAGGCAGAGAGAAGGACATGAAGTGGACTTGAAGAATTCCTTTAGTGAAAAGATTTGTGAATCTGAGACATCTTCCAGGACAGTGGATCTGGGAATGGTATTGAACTAAGAAATGTGTTTTCAGTCTGAGATGGATGATGGCAAATGAGCGAGGTGATAGGAGGGGGGCTAACCTGGGAATTCATAATGTCCAGGTTTTTTTTTTTTTTCCCCCCCTAGGTGTTAGGAGAGCAGATGAACACTGCAGAAATCTTAGTCAATATCTCATGTTTCACTTTGAATGAATGCTTATGTGTGATATCCTTCAGCACTCTGTGATGGGAGGGAGAAGCACGCTTTGGGGTGGGTGGTGAGATGAAATGACTGGGCTCTGATGAACAAGATATCCCCCAGATCAGAGGGAACTTCTGGGGGGGAAGATCCTGCTCCCTTGGCCTTGGGTCTCACCTGAGAAACTCAGCTCATCTCTGTCATCCCAGGGAAGAGAACCTAAAATAAGTCCTTGTTCACCTATTTGAGTGTTGGATTTTATTGAAGAAAACACATTCCATAAATTCAAGGCCCTTCTCATTGGTAATTTCCCACACAACCCCTCTGAAATAGGGGACAGAATATAGATTTTCCTTACTCTATAGTGAGGAAAATAGGCCTGGATTACTGTGAGGTTTTCTAGTCATGTGGCTGGTGCATAGAAGCTCCTTTTGACCATGCATCTAACCTGTGATCTAGAGTGCACGTTTGCCTTTTTTTCCTTTTCAAAAGCCCAACTCAGCTATTCCGTGAGTGAATTTTAATGAAGTTGAATGGTACCTCCTTTTTCCTTATTTATCCTTGCAAGTAGTCTTCTCCTAATTTCTCATCTTTAATACTTTATTAGGTTATATGATTTACCAGGCATTTTAATTTCAGTTATCTTATGTCTCTTCCATAACTAGTTCTGTGAGGTGGATACTGCAAGTACTTTAACAAATGAAGGAATGGGCTGCCTAAGGCTGACAAGCTTTACCAAACCATAAGTTCATACAGGTGGTAATGAACTAGAACCTGGAGAATGAACCTGGAGAACCAGAATCCAGGTCTTCTGAGCTCCCTGCCCAACCATCTTTCCATGGAGACTATAGCTGTGTCCTTTCCTCTCAGCTCTTTACTTCGACCTAATCTTTGCTTCTCCTGCACGTCCTAAGATATTAAACATCTCTCATCCCTAGTCCCACTCAAGCGCTCCTCTACCACTTGGCTTCTTGAGCCATGCTAGAAATGTGTTTTCACAGGCTATCTCATTTTGCTTTTCCCCTTTTTGTTGGTGTGTACCCCATTATTTCTTCTGAGTTGCAATTAAACTCCTTCCTGGGAGCCTTGATCACGACTATATATCCACAAGATACTGTGACCACCAGCCTACTTCAAATCCTCACCCACTTCCTGTTTCACCACATATTCCTACAAAGGACTCAGATAAACGTGCATTGCTCTGGAAGTTTTACCTGGCATGCTGTTCTTATTAAAGGGCTTAGAAATGTTCTCAAGGGCTATCATCACTCTAGGAACCCCATCTGTTGTATTGGTGCTGGATACTTCCCGTGACTAATCCTTAATACAGTTCACTCATGGCCAGTTAGGCTTGGTGTGGTTTTCCCTTTCCTTAACAGCCAGTGAACTTCACTGCTCAACTCGGTTGGCCCTGTAAGCACCTTGCCCTACTGACTTTTACCAACAGCTCAGCCTTGCCTCACAGCCCCAGCTCCTGTGTGGAAAGAACCTTGAAGGTCTGTTCCCATATCAGCCTTTATTTTCAGTCCATTTAAAAGCATTATCCTTCAGCGTCACCACCTCTCCAAACACGCACACACCCAGATTTCTGATTCTCTGAGTTTCTGGTTTCTCCTTAGAGGCCAAACTAGAAATGTTAGTTGGAATTTTTCAAAGCAGGAACAGGCTGGAAATATGTTATCGAGCTAAGAATGGTTAACAGAAGAGATAGCTCCTTTTCTTCCCCCCAAATTACTATATCAAAAAGGAAAATACACCCATCTCAGAATGTGACAAAAATCAGAGAGGAAAGATCATATATCTTGGCAGGAAGAAGCAAGGAGCTAGGTACGTTTCAGAATATATCTTGGTTTCCCTTCCTTTGGGGACCTTGGGCTTCCCTGGTAGCTCAGATGGTGAAGAATCTGCCTACAATGCAGGAGACCACGGTTCAATCCCTGGGTTGGGAAGATCCCCTGGAGAACAGAATGGGAACCCTCTCCAGTATTCTTGCCTAGAGAATTCCATTGACAGACCATGGGGTTGCAGAGTCAGACATGACTGAGTGACCAACACACCCCTTCCCAAGTTAAGTGGAAAGGAAAAATAAAAAAGCACCGTCTTCGCCCCTCCTTTTGTAAATGAAAACCCCCTAACCCTGTGAATCCTCCTAGTTACTGCAAATGTATCCAGATAGTATAGGACCTGGGGCATCATTATGCCCACCATCCACTCATCTGCATTTCAGCACCCACTCTGCATCGAGTACCGAGAGAGCCCCTGAGTGTGCCCTGTGCTCCTTTTTTTAAAAATCACCGCTCAGGCCTTTCCTAATCTCTAAATCTCCACCGTGGTAGATGATTCGTGTCTAGCTGCCCCTCCCTTTCCTTGAGTCTGCGGTAGGACCCAGGAGATGAGCACTTGAAGCAAGTCTGAACTGTAGATCAGACTTAACCCCTCTCCTAGCCCAGCTAAGCCTCAAAGCTGGTGCTATTCTTTTCTTCCCCGTGTGGCAAGAGGTGTGGCTGACGGGCAGTGTGTGACAGGGAGGGAGGCGCTGAAGGGTGAGTGCTTGTAGGCTTGTGAGGCACCATCAAACACCGTCAGCAAGCCCGTGCAGCCGTGGACCTGATGGAACTTGTTACCACGTTATCAGCTTTGCGTGGCTTTTTCGTGATTTTCCACAGCCAATCTTTCTCCGAACTCTAGAAACGTTCTTCCTGACCACTCAAGATTTCAACAACCTCATGCCTGTTGGTGGTGTTTTTCAGTAAACTCCTTGTTCATGTCAATAAAGTGTCTCTAAACATGGCTCGCTTTGGTTTTGCTTCACTGTGTCTGCTACACACATTCCGGCTTCTACCTGCTCTCCCAGCCTGCATCAATTCTTGAACTCAAAATCACTGGATACAAGCCCAGAGAATGCAAACTACATTTAACAGTCTAGAATTAAACGCATCATCTCCCCATCTCCCTTCCTTCCCTATCTACCCAAATACACAGGAATCCAAGTCTGTGTTCTCACCTAAATGACATCACACAAGTTTTCTGCCAGGTGGTGGAGGGGTTCCCAGAAAGGAAGACCTAGTAAAGGAGGGCCCCCTCTTACCCGGTTATCTAACATAAAGAAAGAAAGTAAAGCTGTCCGCCAATGTCCATCTTCCTAGAAGGGCCAAGGCCCCCAAAGGGAGAAGTTACACAAGAAATTATCATTGGTATTCAGTCTATCATATGCTTCTGTAATAACAATAGTACTGATTAATAATGAAATCAATATAAAATTACCTTACTATAGTACTAGCCACTATATCAAGAAACACACATACATATACACCAATGTATTTTATATTATCTCAAAATAAACAGGCTTAGAATAATGGCTGAGGCCCAAGAACAAGCCTGATAAATAGTGATGCTTCAATCTGGACTCAGATCAGATTCCCAGACTTCTTCTCCATTCCACTTCACGAGGCTGCCGCCCTCCCCTTGGAAGGACGCCTTAGATGCTGAGTGGCTGGCAGTGCACCTGTGTCTGAGTGAAGTGGTCCCCAACCTTTTTGGCACCAGGCCATTGAAGACGATTTTTCCATGGACTGGGTGGGGATGGTTTCAGGATGCCTCAAGTGCATTACATTTATTGTGCATTTTATATCTATTATTTTTCCATCAGCTCCACCTCAGAGCATCAAACATTAGATCCCAGAGCCTGGGAGCCCTTGTCTGAGCTTGTCTGCAAACAGACGTCTTCCAGGCTTTCGATAGCACCTGGGAAGACCAAAAACATCTGGGACAACAAGCACTGATCAATCAAGCAATGAACACACACACCATTAATGATTCGTAGTTCAGTATTTTTTTCTTTTAATTCATACTGTACTTCCATGGCTCTAGCTACTTTACATTAAGATTGGACNTCTTCCAGGCTTTCGATAGCACCTGGGAAGACCAAAAACATCTGGGACAACAAGCACTGATCAATCAAGCAATGAACACACACACCATTAATGATTCGTAGTTCAGTATTTTTTTCTTTTAATTCATACTGTACTTCCATGGCTCTAGCTACTTTACATTAAGATTGGACCGGGAAGCCTTGACTGTTTCTAGGTAATAGCAGTAAGTTTTCAGACCTTGCGCACAGCGCCAGGCAAAGTAAGTTACAGATCCAAATGCGGATGGCCAGAGAATTCGACTGCAGTCAACCTGCATTCCTTCCCTTGTATGGCCCAGTGCAGGTGTTGGGGGCTGCTCCCTCTGCCTCACCCCACTCCACCCCAGGTCAGGATTATCCAGGGCCGCGGTGGCCTCTGACCCATCCCTCCCCACCTTGGAGTCCAGGTTGAGTCAGGGGGAAAGCACCATGGGTTTGGGAAGCTGATCTCATCCATGCAGAGAGTGGTCTGGCCCTAGAGTGCAGCACAGAGAAATGTGGGGGCTACACACTGTTGGCGACGAGGGCTGCTTTCATTCCGCAATCTCGGCGCGCGGCACCCCAGCCTAGGGCCTACTCCCCAGACGGAGTCAGCTGTTCCCGCCTGGAGCAGAGGCCCCGCTTTGCTCCTGCAGCGTCTCCTCATGTTGAGAGAAGTAGGCAGGGCCGAGGGGCAGAAGTGACAACGTCCTTTTCGCCTTCACATGTCGGGTAGATCGTCCGGCACCGCACTCCGAGCAGGCAAGGTGCTTCTCGCCAGCAGCCGAGGCTCCAATCCGGGCTCCCAGGCCTGCTGAGGGCCTCAAGTCACAACAGAAAACAATGCCCAAGACCCCTGAGCTTCACACAGAACATCGGAACCAGGAGCTGGCTGGGCCCGTCACAGGCGTGGCCGGAGCAGGAGTGAGGTAACGAGGTGGGCAGAGAGGTGCGGGGGGAGCTCTCTACACCATGTGCAAGTTCCTGCTCCACATCAGGAACGCAGGGGCGTAAAACGACGGCCTTCCAGAAAAACGTTCCTCCCGGACCCCAAACCGCATCTTCTGGAAGAAAACTAGAGGTGGAGGGGAGCGGGGCCAGCCCTGCTGGAAGTTGGGGGATGAGGGCAGAGGATGCAAGTGGTGGATGGGGTGATTGTCCCACTGCCTAGAGACGAAGGCTGGAGGAGGAGAGAGTCAGGAAGAGAGGTTCTCAAGCTTCCTAGTGGAGTGGGCAGGTGCAGTCAGGGGATGCCCTGCCACCGGGAGGGAGAGAGGAGAGTGCTAGTTCTCCTGAGGCCCCAGGAGGATGCGCTGGCCTTGGCTGCTCTGCAGAGCTAAAGATGAAGCAGAGGGCACAGGAAAGATCCTGCTGAGACCACACAGTCCAGAAAGATCCTTCCCCTAATCCCGCCTCTAAGGTTTCACCCTAGAGATGCTGCCTGCAAACTTATGGACACGGTCAAGCTTGTGTCATGGAGAGACACTTCTCCCAAAGCATTCCTCTAGGTTTCCTGGTCCTTTGCCTTCCTGGTAATCCCAGGTTCTTAGTGGCAGCATTCTAAGGCAACCCAAGGATTTTAGCCAAAGCTCCATACTCAATCCAAACCCCAGTGAGGTTAGAGACAAAAGAGAGGTGGTCGAATCAGGAATGACTTCTCCCACCTTTTGCTCTAGCAAAGAGAAAGAAGGATGGACAGATGAAAGGCTTCACAGCCTAAGCATGGAAGACAAGGTTAGTCCAAGATGGTGCCCTTCTTCCTACCCTCCTCCTCTTCCCAGCTCAGAAAAGTGCCAAGGAAGGAACTCTCCCAAACTAAGACTAGGCCAACAGAGGAAGAAACACCCTCCCAGGTTAACACTGAACAACACAGCAAGCTTGAGCTCTCTTTCTCATCTCCCTCTCCCACTCATTCAGTGGACCTCCCTAGTCCTCTTAGCCCTTGGAATAAAGTTTTACTACCCTGGATTTCCCAGGAATCCAGATACTACCCTATGACTCATCCAACCGCCAGAGAAGCTCTTGTCCAGAAGGCCTGTCTTCTCTTGGCAGGGTGCCTTCCAAGTTTGAGAAAGCCCAGCCTGGCCAGGCTCTGACCCAGCCTCCAAGACCATGTGAAAGCTAGAGCTGACCCTAGGGTAGTCTAGGTCAGGCCCTGAAGCTTAGAGGGTGGGTGTGTATGTGTGTGTGACTTGTCCAACGGCAGGGCCAGGACTCAGGCCCAGGTCTCCTGATCCTCTCAGACCAGTGCTGTTACTGAGAGCTCCAAACTGCTGATCCTACTGTTCTGCAAAGTTACCCCTTTGTCCCAGGATGGGGACGGGGTAGCAGAGAATCATAGATGTGGCTGGCCTCGCCAACACCAACCTCGTCAATTTCCCCCCCAGTCAGTGGGAGTGGACTGCAAACCTTACTACTGTTCTCACCTGTCCAGAAACTGCAAAACCTTTTGCAGAAAGTGCAAACACTCACACGTCTCACTACATGATGCAGAAAGACTCCTGTATGACTGAGTTCTTATGTAGGAAAGGAAAAAAAAAGCCCTGGCAGGGAGAAATAACATAGACATGGCAGTTTTAACACTTCCTTACAAGCCAGGCTGCCAGCCACGAGTTACCATGTCATTTACATGTCTTACTCCCAGACTGATCTGCAAGGGTGAGGTCCCTTCTCTTTGACAGGTTACTGAGTAAAAGGGAACAGCTTTTGACTGGGAGTGAACAGAGGTGTTGGTTTTCTCCTGGTTTGAGAAAATGCCTATAAATGATCCAAGATTCTTAGAAATGAGGCAAGCCAAGAGACGCTTCCCATGTGTACACACTGTCTCCTGCCCAAACCCCCAGAAATCCAGAGGGTTCCTCGCAGAGTTCCCTGTCACTGCTTCTGCCTGAGAAGGGCCTGTGAGATGAAGCCAAAGTAAAACAATCCCACAGAGTCAGGCCTACCTCCACCACTTTATTGCCAGCGAATAGCCCTTTTAAAGTCACCCTGAAGGTCCCAATACACTACTTTTAATAACTGAATAATTAAATAAATATGCATGGAATACATTAGAGAATTTACCATTTGTCCTTTCAAAGGTTTCTGAGAATACTTTTGACTTCCAGCTACTCCAACAAGAAAGTTCTTAGCAGCCTGCACTCTGCCTTCTCCTTTGGCTTGGGTCCCATAAGCTTTGACACTCATCAGGGTCTCCCATTCAAAATCCTGGTCAGGGCTGATCTTGACCGGCTGGCCTGTGGGCACATGCACCCTTCACAAGGATTCCATGCAACTCCATTTCCTTGTATCTCCTTTTCT
This sequence comes from Neotragus moschatus, assembly GCA_006410615.1. Taxonomy (NCBI): domain Eukaryota; kingdom Metazoa; phylum Chordata; class Mammalia; order Artiodactyla; family Bovidae; genus Neotragus; species Neotragus moschatus. Next base: position 837,795 of record SJYA01002186.1, read on the forward strand.
AAATGAGGGCCATCAGTTCCAGATGACCTTCATGGAACCTTCTCATCCTACCTGGCTGCGGCATCTTTCTGTCTTCTCTTCCTATCCTTAGGGCAATAACAAGAACCTCTTTTTCAGACAGAATGAAAAGTTAAAAACTTCTTTTAATTGCCAGAGTGGGATGCTCAGGCCAGTCCAAGAGAATATAATATAGCTCTTCTTTTTGGCTAGGTGAGTGATCAACTCTCCCTTCCCTCTGCCTATTCCATTAAGAGGTCTGCTAGAAAAAGAAATCTGGAAGAGCTCTCCTTGCCAAATTGGTATAATCCTTTCCTGATAAGAATCTCTACAAGCCCTGCCCGGGGCTGGCCGGATTCCTTGGGTCATCACAGGAAGAAATAGCAGTTAGTGCTAAGGACGCTAAGCATGGGCAGCAGGGCCCGATGAGGCCAGAAGAATCACGGGTTCTGTAAGCCAGCCCCCAAAGGCCCTCGACGGCTCACTCTCCTAACCCATGGCCTTCCTACTCCTTAGTGATCTCATACCTCTCTGAGGCCAGAGGCCAGCGAAGGCTTTGCTCCTCCTGCTAGAACTTCCATTCCTAACTCAGAGAAGCAGGGTCTGGAACGGCCCCCAGTGGGGCAGACTTGATTGGCTTTTTCCTGCCCAAACCCATGCACCGGGGCCAAATTCATTCCCTCCAAGGCTTAGGTCTTCTTTCATGGGCAAAGTATCTCATAGTCATCTCCCTTGACTAAGTTGGTTCCTCACCGAGAGGAAATGATGCTGGCAGCCAGAAAGTGCATGGATGTTGGTGCTAACTACTCAGAGGAGCTCTGTGGTGAGACCCTCCACTCCGTCCACAGCTAATACATTCACCTTCTCAAACCCTGGAGGTCCTAGAACACCCTGATTCACCCTAGAAATCAAATGACAGCTCAAAGGGAAGGGGTTAGAGCCACAGACCCGACTTGCTTACAATCACTAAAAGAGAAGTTTAACAAGATCAAAAACGCTCCACCCTGACTAATAAACAATGTGCTCTTAGGGCACAGAGGAAAATAGGGCTTTAGGCACTACAAGTTACACTTCACCCAGATCCAGCCTGGGAAAAGACCAGAGAGAGGGGGGTGGGGTGGGAAAGGGAGAGACCCCCACCCTTACTGGGTCCACACCCCACGCAGGTTAGAGGAAGGTGCAGGGGGTGATGGAGGAGGATGCCCTTCATCAGAACACCAGCCCTTAGGAGCCTGCAGCCACGAAGCCCAAACCCTTCAGAGACGCCTGCCCAGCCGGCCTGCGGGGGACCTTCACCGGACTCGTGGTGCGCGGTCCATGCACGTGGGGCGGCCTTGTACAGTGGAGCTTAGATCGGGCTCCTGCCCTGGACGCTTCCTCTTTCCCAAGAGAACATCTTGGGGGAAGCATGGGGTAGGGGAGAAAAGATTCTCTTCTGTTTTGGAAACAAACCAAAAGGGGATTCGGGAATGAAGCACCTTAAGCAATGCCCGCCTTGAGACCTCTTCTCGCGACCCCAGGGTCTTCACAGGCATGACTTTGGCTCGACATCTCCCTTCTCAGAGCCGAGAGTGGTCAGCAAGGAAAAGGGTGGGGGCGACAGGATGGGGAGCAGGAGGGTTGGGGGAGGTCGGTGCTGAGAAGCGGTCCCTGCCCTCCTCGGTGCTCCGCCGGCCAGCGCAGGGGTGGCCCTGCTCCTTCTCCCTGGTACATAGGCATTAGCTCTTTTTAAAATCTGTATATAATATATATATTTATATCTGTATATATATATATTTATATATATATGTATATGGTCTCTGTACATGTATTGCACAGGCCTCCTGCAGACACCCCAGCTCCTGCCTTGTCAGTGGTACCGGTTCCTCTTGTCTTCGCTTTCTGACGTGTAGTCTCGGGACCTGATGCCATTCTGAAGATTGATGAGTGAGTCCTTCATCTGTAAGACAAGGAAGGGCACCCCAGCCCAGGTTGGTGTCCTCAAGTGGGCTGCTCCAGCCAGCAGCACCCACCACGCCCGAGTATGGGAGGTTCCCTGCCACGCTAGGGAGCTGAAGGGGGCAGGCTCCTAAAACAGGGTGGTTCTCCAGGGACACAGTCTCAGGGCAAAGGGGGACAGCTGATCTATTAATAGCATTGGGCACCTCCAGGGTAAGGGTTGCTGTGTCATTGAGTCTCCTCCCCACCCCCCTGCATGGTCCTCGTTGCTTTGAATTAAGAATTCTCTCAAAGTTCCCACTGCTATCGGGACCTGCATACAAGGCCACTGGCTTGGCTGGCTTGGTCTACTCAGCTTGGCTTCCCGCTGATCCCAAGTCTATTGCCCTGGAACAGCTGCCACACTGTCCTCCCCAGCTCAAACACTTCTCTCTTGCCCATCAATCTTATGCATCTACTATTTTTTTTATAAAGTTTTTTTATATGGACCACTTTTAAAGTCTTTATTGAATTTGTTACAGTATCACTTCTGGGGACTTCCCTGGTTGTCCAGTGGCTAAGACTCCGCACTCCCCAGGCAGGGAGCCTGGGTTCGATCCCTGGTCAGGGAACTTGATCCCGCACGCCCCAACTAAGACCCAGCACAGCTAAACAATTAAACAAATAAAAGTAAATATTTTAAAAAATATATTGTTTCTGTTTTGTTTCTTGGTTTCTGTGCCATGAGGCATGCAGGATCTTACCTCCCTGACCAGGGATCGAATCCTGTACTCCCTGCGCTGAAAGGAAAAGTCTTAACCGCTAGACTACCAGTGAGGTCCTTCACCCATCTACTGTGAAGGAAGGCCCAGAACAAACCCAAACTCTCTCGCTCACAGCCATCTCTCTCTGTCCTGGCCTTTCATGTACCACTCCCTAGGGTTCTACACTGTGGTCGTCTTTAATGCCTTTGTTTCAGGCGTGTTGAGACTGAATTGTCCTATCCTTCCTTTATTCACCATGAGTGCCACGCAGGGAGCTGAGAAGGCTCCTGGCTGTACCCATATCACTGAATTAACAGAATCTTAACTGAATTTCTTAACTTCCTGTAAGAAACACACACATCCCACATCACAGAATGGAGTCTACATGGGGCAATTCCAGCGACAGAACCCTAAAATGAGGTCTACCACAACCCAGCATGTTTCAACCCTGGCTCTGGATAAGCTGCTTTGTTATAGCCCAGGACAGAGAACATTTCATGGGTAAATAGTTAAGGATTTTGAGAACCTCTGATTTCTCTGCTTAATCCACTATTTTCTTCTCTTTAGTTCTCCTGTATCCTCTGTTCAGTAGGGATGAGGGGCTCCTTAATGTTCTTTTCAAGGGACACAACTGAGCGACTGAACTGAACTGAAGGGGAATGGGATGATGGGAATCCCCTGGTGGTCCAGTGGTTAGGATTTGGTGCTTTCACTGCCAGGACCTGAGTTCAATCCCTGGCTGGGGAACTAAGATCCTGCAATCCACAAAGAGTGGCTAAAAAAAAAGGGGAAAAAAAAAAGAGGGGAACAGAACAAGACACTGATTTTTTTTTTAAGATTTTTTAATGTGGACCATTTTTAAAGTCTTTATTGAGTTGCTTCTATGTTTTGGATTTTTGGCTGCAAGGCATGTGGGATCTTAGTTCCTTGATCAGGAATGGAACCCATAGCCTCTGCATTTGAAGGTGAAGTCTTAACCACTGAAACACCAGAGAAGTTCCGAAACACCAATCTTAATGCTTGTAGAGTCAAATCTGCACACATACTAAGTCGCTCAGTCGTGTCCGACTCTGGGAGCCCATGGACGGTAGCCCTCCAGTCTCCTCTGTCCACGGGATTCTCCAGGCAAGAATACTGGAGTGGGCTGCCATTTCCTCCTCCAGAGAATCTTCCTGACCCAGAGACTGAACCTGCACCTCTTATGTCTCCTTCACTGGAAGGCAGGCTCTTTACCATTAGCACCACCAGGGAAGCCCATAGAGTCAAGTCTACCGGGCTACAGATCTGACAGCCCCAAGCTCCTCCTGAAGGAGACCTGCCCTGAACAGGATTCCACGGCTGGAGGAGGATCAGGTCATCCAGTAACTTCCCCTTTAATCCCCAAGTCCCTCACCCCACGCCTCACCTCGCCACCCTGGGAGCACTTTCAGAGACAGAACCGCAGTCCTTCGAAGCAGCCCGTTCCATTTCTGGGCTGCTCTAACCTGAGGAGTCTGCTTCTAGTTGATGACTCAGAAATTTGATACCCTGTAACTTCTGGCCCTAGTTCAGTTCCCTGGAGGTTCACAAGCAGTCTAGCTCTTCTAGCTGTTAGAGCCCAACCTCTGAGACTGTCCTCTTCTGCTCACCCACCCAGTCTTCCCTGTTCCCGAGTACATCTTTAATTCTATCAATCTTCCTGATGTGCCAGAGTTCCAGACTCCTTGCTATGCTGTCTACCCTCTTTTGATTAAAAAAAAGCCTTCCTTAAACGTGGCTCCAGTGCTCTAACACGTGATACTTTAAACCCACTGGGGCTTCCCAGGTGACACAGTGGTAAAGAATCTGCCTGCCAATGTCGGAGATGCAGGAGACTGGGGTTCAGTCCCTGGATTGGGAAGATCCTCTGGAGAATGAAGTGGCACAGATTCTTGTGGAATCCAGTATTCTTGCCTGGAAAAGTCCATGCACAGAGGAGCCTGGTGGGCTACAGTCCATGGGGTCACAAAGAGTCAGACACAACTGAGCACAGGTTAAACCCATTAAACTGGATCCTGGGAGTTGAATTAAAATTCTCTCTCCTTAATTGAGAACTAAGAGATCAAACCATGAAGGAGAAAGAAAATTTAATATTAATGGCTGCCTGTGTGCCATCAGAGCAAATGTGACAGCAATTTCATGAAGCAACGATTACAATTTCCATTTTATAGATGAAGAAATGGAAGGTCACCGATACAAAATCCTTAAGGTCAAAAAACTAGTTAGTGGCAAGGGGAGGACCCCACCTCTGTCGGATGAAATGGAGTTAATGATTTCGCCCCAGGAGGACTTTCTTAAATAGATGCATTCAGTTTTCAGATAGCAGGAAGAAGCAGGAAGATGTTACAAAAGGAAGACACAGAACCACCTTTTCGGACTCACAGCACAGCCTCTGAGGAGAAGCCATGTCCTGAATGCTGGGTGTTGTTGTGTCTGTGTTTTGAGGGCAACAGGTGGTGGAGGACGGATGGAACACATCAAAAGCAACTAGAAAGACATGCCCTCTGGGAAGAGAAATCTCAGTAAAAAGGGAGCTATCTCTTTAAACGCCTGTCAGATGGCTGTGGCTTACCAAGAAAAAAAAAAAAGCTCTCCTTCCATCTAATCTATAGTTTTTTCCTCTTGCAAATCCACTGTGTGATTTCACTGATGTAACGTTGGGGAACTCGGGTGTTTCCAACAGCTCACTCAAGCATGGCTCTACGAGAACCATGGCTGGCCTGGAGAAGAACAGAGGGAGGGGCTCTGGGGGAGGGAGATGGTGCTCCTCTCAGAGCGCAGGGAAGACAGGTCCGCAAGCCTGGGGCAAGGAGGGCAGGTAGGGGCATCTCACCTGGTCAAGAAGCATCACCGAGGATTTAATGATCTCCCTCCATTTCTGGAGCTCAGAATCGTGGTACTTTTGCTGGGATTCTAAGAGCTGGGCCCACTCTGTCTGGGACTGGGGTAACCTGTGGGGTAGGAGAAGGGGTACCCCAGCAGCTGGAGTTATGTCCTGTGCGCCCAGACCCCACATCAGAGTGCTCTGTCCTTCGCAGGTTGTCCTGTGCCCCAAATCAGAAACAGACTAAACTTCAGGGGCAGCTGTCAGAGCTCATCCATGGACTCATTCCCAAGGGTTACCCAACCCCACCCCACCAAGGGCAGCAGGGCCGTCCCAGAGATGGAGAGGCGGGCACTGGGACACAGCAGGGGGCAGGGAGGGGAGCAAGGGAAGAGGCTGGGGTTACCTTTCCTGGAGCCGGAGACCCTGCCAGGCAGTGAGGGTCTGAGTGGTGTACTCCAGCATCCAGAGTTTGTAGAAGAGCATCATATTGAGGATGACCAGCAGCACCAGACTGAGGAGGAGATGGGGGGAGGGGGGCAGGGGGTGGAGACAGCAGCCGTGAGATGGAATCTAGGAGGGCACCCTCCCTCTCAGAGGCAGGGATGCAGCCCGCCCCAGAGGCCACCGTCCTTGACTGCTGGGTCACCTGAAGCATTGCAGTGAGTGAGTGAGCGAGCTGGGGGAGGTGGAGAGAGGAATGCAGCAAGCGGGGGCAGGAGAGAGAGAGACGCACTCTCACCTGCAGGGGCTGGGGCACAGCAGGAGGACCACGGAGGGGTGTGTGGGGTGAAGGCCTCAGGAAGGACAGACACACAATCACCCAGAAGTGGGTGCTGGGGGAAGAGAGGTGGATGGAGAGGAAAAGAGATGAGGGGGTGAAAGAAGCGATCAGACAGTCAGTACCTGAAACAGATCCTAATGGGAGCAAGGAAGAAAAGTGGGGAGGAGGCAGAGGTTAGAGACAGACTTGTGTGGGGAAGGGGAGGCTGCGCTTAACTCGAGCCAGAGAGAGAGTGAGAGAGAAATACCAGGAGCAGAGAAAACAGCAGATGAGGACAGGGGGCAAGGAAGGGATGGGGGCAACTGTAAGTGGACCTTTGGTATCTCAAGGGAGGTCAACTGAGACGAGGTTCCTCCTACCAACCCGAGCCGAGGGAGGAATTTCAAGGGGGTTCCCAGCTCTGACCCCCGACACCTCCTAGGTGTTAGCACAGCTGCCCGAGAGCTCCTGGCTCCTCCGTGAATCTGCCAGAGCCCCACCAGGGGCACGGGGACCAGTCGAGGCTTCCCAGGCATAGGCCGGAGCTACAAGGAGACACGGAGCTGGGAGGACAACCAGGGGTCGGACCCAGTAGGGAATGGAGAGTCACTGAGGGCCTGAGAATTCTCTCCTCTTGGCCTCAGCGGCCTCAAGGTTCATGGAATGGAGAGATGAAGACTCTGGGACAGATAGGACGTAGACACGCAGAACTGGGCACAAAGCCTGGCTCTCGGCTTTGAAGCCTCTTAACTTCCTATCAAGTTTCCCAATAATACTCACGCTACTGGGGTGACTCTGTGCACAGAGGGGGTGTATGTGAAGCCCCCCATGGAAGGGATATATGTGAAACCCCTCACGAGGGGTGTGGTTACTTTCATTAAAGGAGGAGGTCCAGACACAGAGGAAAAGGAATGACAAAAATGGGAAGATAAATAGATGGAAAAAAGACCAACAAAGAAAAGAAAATCCTTGCCACGTCTCTGACCTTTCAAAATGTGTGATACGTGCGGCATGTGTTTCTGTGTTTCTCACTCTGGCTTCCAGCACTCTGGAAGGCTGTCTTCCTTAAAGGGGCGGCTACAAATCCCTGGGGCTACTCAGCTGTGTTCTTGGGGCTCTCTGAGCTCTCCACAAGGACTTCTAAGTGAGGTGCTGAATCTCAACGATACCACCTTAATTGCACCAGACACTTGGATCTTCTGAAAGCCGCCTCTTCAAGGTGCCCTACAACCACCTCAGCACCTGCATTTGGGACTGTGCTTACCGTCTGGTCTGTGCTCAGCGGAGGCCAAGGGACATCCCTTGATGTGGCTCAAGTGAAGGCCTAAGGGTGGTCTAAACAAAGAAAAGACGCAAGGGGTGGACGGCCACAGGGCAGGCTTACGGTGGCGTGGGCCACTTAGACAGACACCCTGCACTGTTCTCGAAGGTTCCACTTGCACGCTGGGAGCAGACCCACTGCCCAGATGCTCTAAGATTGAAAGGTGAGGTCTGAATATCTTACACTATCAGAGCTCCAACGTGACTTAATCCACTATACAATTTACTTAGGCCACCTGATCTTCTCTACTTACAACAAAACACAGAAAGAGCTGGAACAGAGCTAACCCAAGTTAGAGTTTTCTGTTAAGCAAACCCCACATCAGAGATTCACTTTTGACAGTGGTAGGAATGACATTAAAATGCTGCTGCTGAAAGTGGATTTTCACTGCTTTTACAGTTGTCTTTGTATTTACTTTTATAAAAATATGTGGGCTGCTGATGCCATAGTCATAGTCAGAAGACTTGCATCTATTTTTATGTTACATATTTAGATGCGGTGAACAAGAGCGCCTCCCTCCTGACACTCACAGGCCCCCTCTTGCCACCTGGTCCTCGGCCTGTCCTCAGCCCATCTCCCCTCTCAGGCTCCATACTCGCCGCCATGATGATCTCGTGCACACCATGGCTTTGATGCTACCGACAAATGAATCCGCAACTGCAGCCTAAACTGCCCCTCTAAGCTCCAGGTCCACACTGACAGCTATCTATCTGTCATGGCCATGTGGACAACCTCAGAAACACTGGGGACTGACAGCATCTTCCACAACATCTTTTCACGAAGTTCCAGGTTTCTGTCCAGGACACAACCCTCACAGGCATGTGGATTCGAAAGTCCTCATCTTTAGCTACATAACCAGGTGGCACAAGCCTTAACCTCTGGGCCTCCCAGCCCCCAGCCCTCATCTCAGCCCAACCAGCCCCTCCTGCTGAGATCACTGCCATCTGCTCCACTGGCCTCCCCACCTCCCGCCTGTTCTTGTCTATTCTATACACAATGCTGCCATCAGAGTGATTACTTTTTTAAGTGCAAATCCAACCATGTCAGTCCAGGACTTCTTTCCCAGTTTCCTGTGGGCAGAGCTGTGTGCCTGCTTCTGTGTTTCTGAAAATGTCTCAGTGAAGGCATGGAGGCTGGGGCGTGAGTTGGGCGTCACAGAGCAGGACAGAGCTATGGACGGTCTAGTGCCTGGTGCACCCCTGAGGGGGCAGCATCTGGGCAGCTCCTGAGTCCCCAACTCCCTCAGCTGTGCCCCCACATCCCCAGCACAGCCCCAGGCAGAAAGGGCCAGGCTGTCAGGCAGTGGCCCAACCAAGTGGAGGTGCGGTCGGCACTCAGCTATCTGAGCTGCTCCTGCCCAAGGTGTACGAAAGTCCTTAGAGCAGGCTCTGGGCTTACAGGTCAGAGAGCTGTGTCTCCCACTTCGCGTGTGTCAGTTACTCAGTTGTGTCCAACTCTTTGCAACCCCATGAACTGTAACCAGCCAGGCTCCTCTGTCCATGGGATCTCCCAGGAGTGGGTAGCCACTCCCTTCTCCAAGGGATCTTCCCTACCCAGGAATCAAACCCAGGTCTCCTGCATGGCAGGCAGATTCTCTACCGTCTGAGCCACCAGGGAAGCCCTCCCACCTTACATTCTCCTTTCTCTCAATGAACTTCCTGTGCAAGTTACTGAGCCCACAGTTTATAGCTTGTGGCAGTAAGTATACACTGCTTACAATAAAATAAGCACGCACTTTTCCTGGACTCCAAAGTCCTGGACTTTGTCTGGCCACCCAGTCAAGGCTGGGCCCATAAGTGCACAGTCCCAATGCCCAGCACAGAGCAGACACCCAGAACACCAGTCACACACAAAAGAGTGGGCTCCTAAAACGTCTGTAGCATCTCTGTATTAGCATTTATCCAACACTGCTGCTGCTGCTAAGTCACTTCAGTCATNTGGCCACCCAGTCAAGGCTGGGCCCATAAGTGCACAGTCCCAATGCCCAGCACAGAGCAGACACCCAGAACACCAGTCACACACAAAAGAGTGGGCTCCTAAAACGTCTGTAGCATCTCTGTATTAGCATTTATCCAACACTGCTGCTGCTGCTAAGTCACTTCAGTCATGTCCGACGCTGTGAGACCCCATAGACGGCAACCCATCAGGTTCCCCCGTCCCTGGGATTCTCCAGGCAAGAACACTGGAGTGGGTTGCCATTCCCTTCTCCAATGCATGAAAGTGAAGAGTGAAAGTGAAGTCACTCAGTAGTGCTCGACTCTTAGCAACCTCATGGACTGCAGCCCACCAGGCTCCTCCATCCATGCGATTTTCCAGGCAAGAGTACTGGAGTGGGTTGCCATCACCTTCTCCGATCCAACACTGCAGTAACCATCAATTCCTGCCCGTCTGACCCACTGGAAGTTGAGTTCCTATCACGGATGCTGTATGCAGTGTTTTCTTCTGAGTCCTGAAAGCCTAGCACACAGTGAAGCACTGAATAAAACAAAAAAAGCAGCAAAGAGGCAAGGAGTGACAGACAGAGCAACCGGTCTGGAGAGAGACTAGAGGAGAAAGCAAGAACCGGGGCAGCAGCGAGGCTGTCTGGATGCCTGAGGAAGACAGATGGAGAGGAGGCAGCAGGCGAGAAAGGAAGGGGCGAGGGCAGGGCTGGGAGAGACTGGAGTCCCTTACACACAGCTGATAACCAGCAGCAGCTTGGACACACTCTGCAGATGGAAACCGTTGGGGCTGTCCTCAGGGATGTGCCGCGTCTGCGTGGAACCTGTGGGGAGAAGGAAGAGGCCATCATCACACAGCCCGTGAGCCCACCACCAGCTGGCACGGGGCCGGTCCTGCACAGAGCTATCCATGCTGCTGCTGTCTCAGAGACCACGTGCTTCGGGGATAGCCCTCTGCCCTCTGAAACTAGAAGGGAAGTAACTGAACGGACCAGAAAACCACCTGACCCCTGTAGCTGGGACCTGCAGATGCAGGACAAAGATACCCGTAGCCGTGGAAGGCAAACAGCACTGGGCTGGCCAGAGGCAGCTTTCAGCGCTGGCTTTATCCCTAACCGGCCACGTGATGCTGAGAAAGTCACGTGAACACTGAGGGTCAGTTTATTCAAATGGGAAGTTAGCCAGAAGTCTTGTGTGTAAAACACACAAATAAGATGGGAGTGCTCTGGCTAAAGCTGGTCAAGGGACATGGAAGGCTGACAACCCCTCCTCCCCCTGCCCTGATCAACACCCCAATATCCGGGGAGGGAAGGGCAGAGCACAGTCTGAGAAAACCCCTGCTGCAGGTTTCCACAACTGAGCAAAGACAGGAGAATGTGAACAGCTCCATGGGAGGAGGGAGACACACCGAAGAGAGGGCCACCGTGGACCCCCTGACCTGTTAGGAGGTAACATTGGAGTCTGAGCTTCAGCTTCTCTGGGAGCCTTTGCTGAGAACGCGGAAGCTTCAGGCTCAAGCTCATTCAGAGAGCCATGGAGCTCAGGGAACATGGAGGCAAAAACTCAAAGACACTTTCTGTTCAACAGAGCACATAAGGGGTACAGCAGGGGCTGGGGAGCTTAAGAGCAAAAGGAAATAGCAGAGCAAGGGTCCCCAGCCTCTGAGATCTAATGCCTGATGTTCTGAGATGGAGCTGATGTAATAACAGTAGAAATAAAGTGCACAATAAATGCAATGAGCTTGAATCGTTCTGAAACCACCCCGCCCTGCACCCCAGTCCATGGAAAAATTGTCTTCCATGAAACCGGGGCCTGGTGCCAAAAAGGTTGAAGACCACTGCAGTACAGCATCCAGAGCCAGTCACACCCAGTCTATCCCAGGCTGCAAGGTGAGTGTGCCTGTGTGCCTGGTACAGGCAAGGAGCTCTGCCCACAGCCCCGAGACATCCACCCGCCCCCACCCGGCACGCACCTGCCACATGTTTGATCCTGTGGCCCACGTCCTCATCAGTGGGCGTGGTGACGGGGCTCATCACCTCCTCCAGGTGTGGCACCCGCAGGTGGGCGTGGGGCCGTTTTCTCCGCCGCACTGTCGGGGGCTTGCTGGCCTTCTCTTTAGGAGACTGTCTGTGCATCTCCGCCAGGTAGGTGCTCTCGGTTTTGGTCAGCTCACTCTCTGTCAGGGTCAAAAGACCACGTAAGAGGCCACGTGCCCTTGCCTCCCACCTAACATACTGACCTCTGGAGCAGCTCTGTCCACTCCTAGCTGAATGCCCTCTTAAAAGTACCATGTTCCCATACTGGACTCTGGGGTGTTGCCTGGAGGGCGGGGGTCCCTCAGGGATGCCCCTGAGCCCTAGAAAGTTATCCTGAGACTCAGCCCAGCCCAAAGCCCTTTTCTGGATCATTCAACAGTGTGTAGACAATGGCTTCCAATGCATACCCTCACATATGCAGCCCAGGGCACGTCACACTTCCCAGTGGATGCCTTCGATGGCTCTTTCCTTCTCATAACAGTATTACCACCAGTGTATCTAGATCTCAGGCTCATTCTGGGGGGTAGATCTCAGGCTCATTCTGGGGGGGTCACGGATCCTTTCAATTGTGGTTTAGTTGCTAAGTTGTGCGCGACTCTTTCGTGACCCCATGGACTACAGCCCTTCATGGTCCTTTGTCCATAGGATTCCCCAGGCAAGAATACCAAAGTGGCTTCTCCTCCAGGGAATCTTCCTGACCAAGGGATCAAACCCATGTCTCCTGCATTGGCAAGCAGACTCTTTACCACTGAGCCACCAGGGAAGCCCACCCATCATGATTACAATCTATAAAGGCCGCAGTCGGAGTCTCTTGAATGTGCACACGTTCACATCAGTTCAGTTCAGTTGCTCAGTCATGTCCGACTCTTTGCAACCCCATGAATTGCAGCACGCCAGGTGTCCCTGTCCAACACCAACTCCCGGAGTTCACTCAGACGCACGTCCATCGAGTCAGTGGTGCCATCCAGCCATCTCATCTTTTGTCGTCCCCTTCTCCTCCTGCTCCCAATCCCTCCCAGCATCAGAGTCTTTTCCAATGAGTCAACTCTTCGCATGAGGTGGCCAAAGTACTGGAGTTTCAGCTTCAGCATCATTCCCTCCAAAGAAATCCCAGGGCTGATCTCCTTCAGAATGGACTGGTTGGATCTCCTTGCAGTCCAAGGGACTCTCAAGAGTCTTCTCCAACACCACAGTTCAAAAGCATCGATTCTTCAGCACTCAGCCTTCTTCACAGTCCAACTCTCACAGCTACACATGACTACTGGAAAAACCATAGCCTTGACTAGACGGACTTTAGTCGGCAAAGTAACGTCTCTGCTTTTGAATATGCTATCTAGGTTGGTCATAACTTTTCTTCCAAGGAGTAAGCGTCTTTTAATTTCATGGCTGCAGTCACCATCTGCAGTGACTTTGGAGCCCAAAAAATTAAAGTCTGACACTGTTTCCACTGTTTGCCCATCTACTTCCTATGAAGTGATGGGACCGGATGCCATGATCTTCGTTTTCTGAATGTTGAGCTTTAAGCCAACTTTTTCACTCTCCTCTTTCACTTTCATCAAGAGGCTTTTGAGTTCCTCTTCACTTTCTGCCATAAGGGTGGTGTCATCTGCATATCTGAGGTTATTGATATTTCTCCTGGCAATCTTGATTCCAGCTTGTGTTTCTCCCAGTCCACACGTTCACATACATGGACCCNTTCCATTTATCTTACATTGAAAAGCCTGTTATTTCAATCTTTAATGCTATTTAGAGTATGGAGTGAACATTCCTCATGGTAGCTGTCAGTGAGGGTATATTTTATGTTTTCATGATAGTTCTCCTATAGCTGTGTTTTAGCCTCTCTGATGTGGTATTCGCTAGTCTTTGATAAATAGACTGTATTGTGTGTTTTTTTTCATTGAGAGAATGATGGAGTTAAAAATAATCACAATAATAATTTTAAAAGAACTTGCTGACATTTAGATCTAAAGACTTTTTCCTCTGGGCTATGAAGTCTTAAAAGTAGGTCACACTTTGGATTTAAACTCTGAACAGATACTTGCTCTCTGTATTAGCTTACCTTTTGATCCTAAAGCAGCACTTCTTCTTGACTTCAGTAAGTTTTAAATTATCCTAAATTTGGAAATATTTATGAAGTGAAGAATCACCATTTAAAGGAGACAAGTAAATAAACAAGTTTGTACTTTTCTGTTCTGTCCCGTTGAAGAATTAGAACTTTTTTTTTTCAATCAGTGATTTAATATGAGAAATATTAGGCCTTGTAAAAGTCTGGAAGTTCATGCTCCACATTAATAAATGAAGTATAGGATATTCTTTTGAATATGTGAAATCCTTAAAATTCTCTGTAATGTTCCCTTTCATTAAACAGAGGACAGTAGAGTAGGAGCGTGTGTGTAGGCTGTACCCTAAGCATAGCCTGTTTCACTGAGCGAGCATAATTGGCGATTCACTTGTTTCCCAATAAGCTATTCATTGCAGCGGAACTGCTGTGAGTCTTTTGAACTGTTTGTCTGCAGTTCCACCACCAACCACCGAAGAACGTGACCTCCAGCCTTTTTTAGTTTCTCTGATTTGTTCTGTACTTTCTTAGAATTTCTCTTCTAGATTCTCTTTCGTATACTGCCTAGCCCAGTAAATATAACCTCACACTCACGTCTCTGCTACAGGTACTGATCATTGAAACCCTTGTTTTTGAAAACTGACTTCTCTTGTTCTATAGTAGCATTTAGATGTGAGTTATGTTGAAAAGGCATATTTAATGATAAGAGCAGATTAATATGGCTTGAGGTATAATTTAAGTTTGAATACTCTAGATCTAGTAACTCAGTGTGATACTTGATTTAAATATACTTCAAAAGCATGATTGCTGAAAGTGTGCTGTCTACCTGGAGTAGGTATGCTGTGCTGTGCTTAGTTGCTCAGTCGTGTCTCACTCTTTGTGACCCTATGGGCTGTAGTCCACCAGGCTCCTCTGTCCATGGGATTCTCCAGGCAAGAATACTTCAGTGGTTTGCCATGTTCTCCTCCAGGGGACCTTCCCAACCCAGGGATAAAACTCAGGTTTCCCATGTTGCAGGTGGATTCTTTATCTTCTGAGCCACCAGGGAAGCCCAAGCATACTTGGGCAGCCTATCCTTTCTCTAGGGAATCTTCCCAACGCAAGAATCAAAGTGGGGACTCCTGCATTGCAGGTGGATTCTTTACCAGCTGAGCTACCGTGGAAGCCCTTGGAGTAGGTATCCCTTATTATAAACTCCCTATAGTTATATAAAGGTAACAAGTTGCTTATTTCACAGTTCACTTCTGCTGGTACTGTTACTGTCTCTTCATAGCATTACTCGATCTATTCTTCTGTTCCTCTTTATATTAACTCTAGTTTATCTTCCCAAATGAGTTATTTCTTTCCTTTCCTTTTCGATCTCTTGTCTTATTATGAAAAATAATATTAATAGTTAACTAAATGAAGTTCAGAACATCAGAATTGCATTCTTCATCTTGCGATTATATATACTTGACATTATAATCTTGATTTACTTTGCAAGATTTAAAACAGGAGCACTGCTGCTGCTGCTGCTGCTAAGTCGCTTCACTTGTGTCCGACTCTGTGCGACCCCATGGGCTGCAGCCCACCAGGCTCCTCCGTCCATGGGATTCTCCAGGCAAGAGCACTGAGACAGTTGAAAATGAGCATGTAGGGTACAATCCTATATCCAGATATTTAAGGGGTTCCATTTAAGATGAACTAAAAGAGAATATTTTTGGCATGAAACTGTCCAGAGAAGACACATACCAGGTGTTTATGACAACCAGGAAATGGAGGAAATATAATTAGAAAAGAGAACCCTTTGGAGGCACAGTGCCTGAGTATATACAGTGAGCATGCATGTTATACAGATTCACAGATTACTGAAAGTAAAAAGGCTTTATCCTGCTTATCTCAGAATGCAGAGGAAGTAAAAGGAAGAGTAGCATAAGGGAACAAAGAACATAAAAAGAAAAAAAAATAAAAGGTCAACCTGTAGATATCTTTATGTCTCCAGTTTTTTGTTTTGTTTTTACTGCCAGCTTCTGGTTAATTTCATCAGATTTTCATAAGTAGTGAAAATAACCCAATGTCCTCAATTCGACTAATATGTATTTGATAAATATATTGCTGGGTCCATTATTCCATAACATTATGATCTAGCACAAAGTATGAAAACAATTCAACCATGAAAAGAGAAAACAAACTAGCAACCTCATTTCAACTAATGATTATTACATAAGTACTCTTATTTCATAAGATTACAATCCACATAAAAGAATGAAAATAATTCAAAGCTGACCAGAATTATATATATGCATTTTTTAGGTTTGTTTGTTTGTTTTCTTGGTGAGCAATAAGTAAGTGATGTATTTTCCTAAAGAGAATGAAACTTCATTTGCCAGTGAATTAATAAACCCTGAAGTATTTTGAACTTCTCATGACAGTTCTTTCTTCTATTAAACATAGATTAGATAAATGATGAAGCATTATTGTTCCTCAGGAAATGAACATTATACTTTCAAAAAAATTTATCAAGTTTCAATTTTTCATAGCTTCCTTGGGCATTTAGGGAAGTAATTTTTAGATTTTCTAAAATATTTTAACCTTTACTCAAAAAGATAAAATAATAAATAATTCCTTTTTCACTCTTTAAACTTATGACCCTATGGACTGTAGCCTACCAGGCTCCTGTGTCCATTGGATTCTCCAGGCAAGAATATTGGAGTGAGTTGTCATGCCCTGCTCCAGGGGATCTTTTGGATCCAGGGATCAAACTTGCATCCCTCATGTCTCCTGCATTGGCAAGCAGGTTCTCTACCACTACCACCACCTGGGAAGCCCAATAGAAAAACTAGAGCTTTGTTATTGTGTTTGTTGCTACTAAACAGTTGCAGAATATACTGAAATAGGTGGCATCTTTCCTAACAGCATTTTATAGAATGTGACTATCATGATGCTATACATACTGTAACCAGATATGTCCAGCAGAAGGCCACCTGAATCTTGTGAAATTTCTCTGAAATCTGAGCTGATTCTTGTTCATCTAGGTAGCTCATGATTTATAAGAGTAAAACAACAGTTCTGATTTTTGATAACCTCTGATATTTCTGGCTTTACTAAACTATGCCCGAGGTTAACATGAATTTAGGCACAACTGAAATTTATTTTAAAAACCTTGTTGATCAGTAGAATAAATATATTGTCTTTTCTTCTGCATTGTGTGTGTGCTACTCTTGAACTCATTTGGCCGTTTTTCCTAGTTCATTTTTCTATAGCAACGGTATCCAAAAGTCTATATGTTAACTGTGTGACATGAAATTGTAAGTATCAGTGCTTGTCTCATGAAAAGAGATTATATTTTTAGATCTGAGTGCCTCAGACACAGTTCAGTTCAGTCGCGTAGTCGTGTCTGACTCTTTGTGACCCCATGAATTGCAGCAGGCCAGGCCTCCCTGTCCATCACATCTCCTGGAGTTCGCTCAGACTCAAGTGCATCGAGTCCGTGATGCCATCCAGCCATCTCATCCTCTGTCATCCCCTTCTCCTCCTGCGCCCAATCCTTCCCAGCATCAAAGTCTTCTCCAATGAGTCAACTCTTAACATGAGGTGGCCAAAGTACTGGAGCTTCAGCTTTAGCATCATTTCTTCCAAAGAAATCCCAGGGCTGATCTCCTTCAGAATGGACTGGTTGGATCTCCTTGCAGTCCAAGGGACTCTCAAGAGTCTTCTCCAACACCACAGTTCAAAAGCATCAATTCTGCGGCACTCAGCCTTCTTCACAGTCCAACTCTCACATCCATACATAACGACTGGAAAAACCATAGCCTTGACTAGATGGACCTTATTTGGCAAAGTAATGTCTCTGCTTTTGAATATGCTGTCTAGGTTGGTCATAACTTTTCTTCCAAGGAGTAAGCGTCTTTTAATTTCATGGCTGCAGTCACCATCTGCAGTGATTTTGGAGCCCCCCAAAATAAAGTCTGACACTGTTTCCCCGTCTATTTCCCATGAAGTGATGGGACCAGATACAAGAGACACTTAATAAATATTATTGACAGACTGAAATGTGTAAAAGAGAGGAGGTTTCAAAAATATAAAACAGTTGTATCATGGGAACACACTAGTTTTCCAGTCAACCTGGAATTAGTTTTCTTCCCTCAACCCGTCAACTCCCAATACAAAAGAAAACAAAACAAAATCTTACCAGTAAATATATAGAAAGGTCAAGTGAAAAATGTTGATTGTGAGGGGCTCCCCTGGTTTCTCACTGTAATGAATCTGCCTGCAATGCAGGTGATCCAGGTTCAATCTCTGGGTCGGAAAGATCTGCTGCAGAAGGAAAATAGTAACCCATTCCAGTATTTTTGCCTGGGAAATCCCACAGACAGAGGAGCATAGCAGCCTACAGTCCATGGCAAGAGTCAGAATTGAATTAGTGACTAAACAACCACCACCACCTAATAAAAAGTATTCTTCAGTATCTGTGTTTGCTTTACTTGCTTGACCTAGGTGGTAATAATGACTGCAATGTATGAAGAACCCTTGGGTTCTACTCCAAAAAGACCATGTCTTTCAGGCATGTTGGATTTCCTTCTGTTTTCATTTAAATTTATGAAACCACTCCACTATAAACTGGAATGCCATAATTTAGAAACTCACTGTGATTAATCCTCATATTTATTGGAGCTAGTTAATAGCATTTTAGAAAAAGTAATATTTTTTAGAGAGAGGAAAATATTTTATTCATAATAATCTGTCAGTAGCTAAATTGTCACAAGTCACTATAAAACAGGATATCAGCAAACCAAACATGCTTGGTACTCTTTACCAATTTTTTTTTTTTTGAAATGTAGTTGATTTACAATGTTCTCTTCAATTCTTTGTCATCTGGAATTTATGGACAAAATAGTGGTTTGAGGTATTTCTCTGGCTTTGAGCAAAGTGATACAGTGAAATTGAGGACTTCTTACCTTGTAGTTTGCTGTTCATGGGATTTTCAATTAGAACTCAAATAAATGTGTTTTCTTAATGGAGAGAAAGTAACTGAATTTTTCAAATACTAAGATTTTTCATATATTTTATTTTTTAATAAAGAAATTATGGTGTATATGAACTGGAATGTTCACTTCAGTTCAGTTCAGTTGCTCAGTCATATGTGACTCTTTGCAACCCCATGTATCGCAGCACACCAGGCCTCCCTGTCCATCACCAACTCCCAGGGTTCACTCAAACTCAACGTCCATCGAGTTGGTGATGCCATCCAGCTGTCTCATCCTCTGTCGTCCCCTTCTCCTCCTGCCACCAATCAGCATCAGAATCTTTTCCAAGGAGTCAACTCTTCGCATCAGGTGGCCAAAGTACTGGAGTTTCAGCTTTAGCATCATTCCNGACCAAGGGATCAAACCCATGTCTCCTGCATTGGCAAGCAGACTCTTTACCACTGAGCCACCAGGGAAGCCCACCCATCATGATTACAATCTATAAAGGCCGCAGTCGGAGTCTCTTGAATGTGCACACGTTCACATCAGTTCAGTTCAGTTGCTCAGTCATGTCCGACTCTTTGCAACCCCATGAATTGCAGCACGCCAGGTGTCCCTGTCCAACACCAACTCCCGGAGTTCACTCAGACGCACGTCCATCGAGTCAGTGGTGCCATCCAGCCATCTCATCTTTTGTCGTCCCCTTCTCCTCCTGCTCCCAATCCCTCCCAGCATCAGAGTCTTTTCCAATGAGTCAACTCTTCGCATGAGGTGGCCAAAGTACTGGAGTTTCAGCTTCAGCATCATTCCCTCCAAAGAAATCCCAGGGCTGATCTCCTTCAGAATGGACTGGTTGGATCTCCTTGCAGTCCAAGGGACTCTCAAGAGTCTTCTCCAACACCACAGTTCAAAAGCATCGATTCTTCAGCACTCAGCCTTCTTCACAGTCCAACTCTCACAGCTACACATGACTACTGGAAAAACCATAGCCTTGACTAGACGGACTTTAGTCGGCAAAGTAACGTCTCTGCTTTTGAATATGCTATCTAGGTTGGTCATAACTTTTCTTCCAAGGAGTAAGCGTCTTTTAATTTCATGGCTGCAGTCACCATCTGCAGTGACTTTGGAGCCCAAAAAATTAAAGTCTGACACTGTTTCCACTGTTTGCCCATCTACTTCCTATGAAGTGATGGGACCGGATGCCATGATCTTCGTTTTCTGAATGTTGAGCTTTAAGCCAACTTTTTCACTCTCCTCTTTCACTTTCATCAAGAGGCTTTTGAGTTCCTCTTCACTTTCTGCCATAAGGGTGGTGTCATCTGCATATCTGAGGTTATTGATATTTCTCCTGGCAATCTTGATTCCAGCTTGTGTTTCTCCCAGTCCACACGTTCACATACATGGACCCATTTCTGGGCAGACTCAGGGACCCCATGAAGCCCCCCTCACCTCCTCCATCTCTCCCTTGCCCCAGGCCCCCTCCCCTGCCTGAATGGGGACAGCGGGTTGGTTCACTCAGCAGCATCGGCAGGTGCTCACCCAGGTGGCGGAAGTAGTCCTCCAGCCCACTCCAGAAGTTCTTCTCAATGAACGTTTTCACCAGCCCCCAGGGCTGTTTCCGATAGCGCAGCTC
Organism: Neotragus moschatus; assembly: GCA_006410615.1. NCBI lineage: Eukaryota > Metazoa > Chordata > Mammalia > Artiodactyla > Bovidae > Neotragus > Neotragus moschatus. Next base: position 858,013 of record SJYA01002186.1, read on the forward strand.
CGTGGAGACCCTGAAGAACAAGCCAGAACCAAGATCAGCCCTTTCCTGGGTGGACCCTCCTCTGCTGGGAACAGGAAACTTCAGGTTTAAGGTCTAAGCAGCCTCATGCTGCCCTTTACAGGTTTTCATCCATGACATCATGGGATTTCCCTGGGCACCCCGGGAGGCAGGTGAAGCTAGTGGGGTTATCCTCATTTTAGGGATGGGGAAACCGAGTCTGAGAATTTGTAAGCAGACCAAAGACTAACATGAAGGGCCCCGACTCTCAGCTCAGAGCTCACTCGTGACACCATGGAGCCTCCTCCTGGGAGGGCCCAGGGCCCTTCTCTCTGTCTCCAGAGACTTCCAAAGAAATCCCAGGGCTATGAAGTCTTGGGCTTCATAGCTTCCACCGGTAAGAGTTTCACTGGCTACCACTCGCCTCCTGCCTTTCCACCTCCCGCCTCCCGCCTTTCCACCTCCCGCCTCCTGCCTTTCCACCTCCCCGCCTCCTGCCTTTCCACCTCCCCGCCTCCTGCCTTTCCACCTCCCCAGCACTTTGCCAGCTCCTGCTCTGCCCGTGGGCCTCTCGCTGCCTGGTCTCCTGCAGCATCAGCTTCTTCTGCTCCTGCTCGGCCGCTGCTCTGCTCTCCTGAAGGTTCACTTTTACTCCCCACACTCCCCACGTCCCAAGGCTGCCGGCTCTGCCCTCATGAGGAAGAAGAAGGGACCCCACCCCAGTCCGATGTGCGCACGCCCATGGCCCCTCACCCTGCTCCCAGCAACCACTTCCTGGACTAAGGGTGGGCTCTGTGGGGATCTAGCTGGACAAGCAGCTACCTCTAAGGGAGCTGGGCAGAAAGGACATCCAGTTGGAAGACACCCCCCACAAGGAATCTGGAAGCAAGGAACACAGACCCTGCAGGAGAGGAAGGAGGGAGGTGAAAGAAGGGAGAGGGCAGGAAAGGGAGGACAAAAGGAAGAAGGACGGGAGAAGAGAAGGGAGCAGGGAGGGAGAAGAGGAGGAGGAAAAAGAGAAGAGTGGGATGGGAGGGGTTGCTCACAGAAGCCAAAAAGGATTTTCTTTTAATAAGACGACGAGAAAGATTCGGACCCTTTTCCAAAGTGTGGGTATTCACTTGATCTTCCTGACTCCCCAAAGACCCCTCTGCAACCTTTTACCAAATTCCTATTCTATTTGAAAGACACGAATGAATTTCTGCTCTGTAAAAGATTTTGGTTTAAGATACAGGTACACAGCCCAGTTATTCTCAGATGGGTATGTGTCTTGGCTTTTCAATCCAACCAATGGGCAAGCTTCTTGAAATGTCAGAGTCTAAATTTCTTCCATCCTCGAAATGCACATCCAGTGCCCTGGACAGCCAGAAACAGCATCAGACTAATCACTCAATCAACACTTTCTAACTCCGCTGTGTGCAGGCCCCATCCTGGGTGCTGAGAATAGAGTGATGGGTGGGCTCCTGCTGGCCTGGATGGCTGGAGTTACTGCCATCAGGAAGATGCCTGGAAACTTGCAATGGGCCCAGCATTCAGCAGGACAGGAAGGGCAAAGATTCGCTTCTCTAAGACCTGGGTTTCAGTGCTTGTGACTCTTGGAAAAGTTACTCATCTTGTAATGACCCTCAGTTTTCTTACCTGAAAAGTGAGGACAAACTCACCTCCTTGGGTTACTCTAAAGAGTCCAGTTCATGGAGGTGAAGTAACTACACAAGACTTAAGAACTGCAGACAATCACTAAATAGCAGTGACTCTGATACTTTAGGAACGAGAGACACAGAGACCTCCCTAGTGGTCCAGTGGCCAAGACTCCTCCCTCTCAGGGCAGGAGCCCGGGTTTGATCCCTGGTCAGGGAACTAGATCCCACACGCTGCATCTAAGAAAAGATCTTGCCTGCCACAACTAATCATGGTGCATGCTGCAACTAAGGCCTGGTGCAGCCAAATAAATCTTTCAAAACAAAAGAGACAGAGATACACAGAGGGGTGAAGGAAACATGTGGTGGAGAAGTAGGAGCTGTCAGGTTGGGGGGAGGGCGTGGGGTGGGTCTTGACGTATTCAGAGAAAAGACAGAATAAAGAATGAGCCCACAGCCAACAACCCCCCCACCCTCCTCCCCCTCAGGAGCACATCAGCGCTGTCCGATGCAGGGTCCCCCGGGAACACCAGGGACTTGCTCTGAACCTGCCCGCCCGCAGAGACAGCACCTGAGTCGACTCTTGTTGCGGGCCACGCGGGTGAGCGTGTAGCGGTTGATGGTGTAGAAGTAGTCGTGATACGGCACGTCGTGCGTGAGGACCTCGGCGTCGATCACATAGCACTCGCTCTCCTGGCTGGCCTTGTACATGGTCTGCAGGGAAGAAAGGGCGGGGGGACGGAGCTGAAGAGGAGCAAGTCAGGAGAAACCCCTCCTTCCCGATGACCTCCCCCAGCCCGCTCCTGACTTCTGAGCGGGGACCCAGAACCCAGGGAAACGCAGCATCTAGGCACTGTTTCAGGCTGCACATCACTGCCGACCAGGTGTTCATCCTGACATCTCCCTCCTGAATCCTCTACAGCAGAGCAGAGGCCGTCCCTGCCTGACCTCAGCTCACCTGTGTCTCCCTGACGGTGGCCGTTTTGGGAGCCAGAGGGTTGCTAAGGGTGATGGTGTAAAGGATCACTCGGCTCTGGTTTCCATTCTCCTCCTTCTTCCACGGATGGAAGATGATATCTGCGGGGAGAGGGGAGCCAGGGGATGAGGGAAGGAGAAAGGCCTGCTGTCCCCACCTCTGAGTGGCCCCGTCCAGTGACCTTCTCTCGGCTGCACTGGTTGCCAACTGGCCCCCCACAAAGGAAGTCAAAGGGCTGGGGGAGGAGGCTGAGAGGAAGGGGCGTCCGAGCAGAAAGAGGCTCATTGTAGACTGGCCAAGGACCTACACAGGCTCTGGAATGTGGATTGTTCTGGACTAGGGCAGGAGGTCCTGGGGGCCACCTACAGGGGTGCTGGCAACACTGGAGCTACTGTGATGGGGGCCTGGGATCCTCGGGAAGAAGCCCTTTGCTCTGAGACACGACCTCCCATTGCCCTCAGCACGCCCCTCCTCCTGGCAGAGGGCTGCGCTGGTGCCTAAGGGCTCCTCCACAGGCTTGGACACTGAGCAGCCTTACTGGTCCCCGGGGAGCTGCAGGGCAGGAGCAAGGAGCATCCGGTGCAAAGCACTGACTCTGAGAGCCAGAGGTTTGAATCCCATCTGGGTCCCTTCTCAGCTGCATGATCTTAGGCAGGTAACAGGGGGTCTGAGATCCACCGCCCTCCCTGGTATCATGGGGACCACAATACCAGCACTCAGGCAGACTGGACGATTGAATGAGACAAGACAGAGTCATGAGCCTGGTGGGTGGCATGTGCCAACCAGGACATGGCAGCTGCTGCTCTCGGCTAGATGGTGAGCCCTGGGGGTTCCTGTTTGCTGCTGAGCCTTTGGGGGCTGGCACTGAAGGTCCGGCTGCAGAGGACAAGTACAGCCACAGTGGCGTGGGGAGGAGCAGCTGGCAGGGCCCTGGAGAGCTCCAGAACCAAGTGCAGCCAGAGAGGGAGCGCCCTGGGCCATCAGGTGGCTGGGAAAAGGAGGGTGCATTGGAGGGGAGGAGAGGAAAGCAGAGCAGACAGAGCGGGAAGGGGTGGGAGGCACCAGCCTGGGCAGGGGCACGGACCTGAGAAGCGTCGCTGCTCCATGAAGTCCCGCTGGAAGGGTGAGTCAGTGAACAGGAGGTCATAGAGCTTGTCCACGCTGAAGTTGAAGACTTCATTCACGTACTGCCGTCCGCTCAAGTCCTCGTAGAAGGCCTGGACCTCCCCTGCACAGAGAGGATGAGGAGGGTAGGCAGGGAAGGTGAGGGACACCCCAGGGACACCCCCAGAGCACTTATGTCTCTGTGGCTAATATGGGAATGGCCGCCAAGGCTCAAAGGAGGCCTTGGGTGGGGTGGGGGAGCCCTGGCCTCCACCGTTTGTGGCTTCGTGTCAACTGGCCTCATTCCTCGGCTGGCATGTGCACTGGATGCCAGTGGGCCTCTAGTTGCATCCCATTCACTCATCCTTTACAAAGAGCTCATGAATCCACTGTTTGCCCTTACACGTTCAGCTTTCCAAATTAAAGTGGTCTTTTAGACTAAAGTTTAAATATAATACATGACTACTCCCTGGGCCTGCCGGATGGAACCCAGAAGATCATTTATCAACTGTCTGTAAGTTAAACCACAAGTGACAGCAAATGTCATCGCAGCCCAGGGCACAGGTGTGCCCAGGGACGCTTATGAGTCTGTTTATATAAAAGCTTCAGGCTGGACTACAGGGTGGTGATCTGTGATGTGTAAGGTCTGCTCTCCTTCCATAAAGCAGCCTCTACCCCCATGACTTCAGTAAATTTGATTTTCTACAGGAAGAAAGTTTCAGAGTACAGGTGTATGCATGCTCAGTTGCTCAGGCATGTCCGACTCTGCAATCCCATGTATATATAGACTATAGCCAGCCAGGCTCCTCCATCCATGGGACTTTCCAAGCAAGAATATAAAACGTGTTGCCATTTCCTTCTCCAGGGGATCTTCCCGACCCAGGGATCAAACCCATGTATCCTGCATAGGCAGGCGGATTCTTTCTCGCTGAGCCATGCAGGAAGTCCCTCAGAGCACAGGAGAGTTGCTCAAACCTCAGCACTCCTCCTGAGCCCTCAGCACTGCCCAGGCCCTGATCGAGGGACCCGCAAGGGCTGGAGTCTGATCTCAAGTGGGACGCTGACATTTCTGGCACCCCTGTGGCCCTGAAAAGGCCAGGGCATCCTGGAGGGTCCATGCCCACGACTGTGCAGGATCAGGACTGTGGAGCACAGTTGGGAGGGGCACTCCCTTCTCAGTTTACAAGAGTGGCACCCCAGTTATCACACAGCGACCACCCGTGCAGCCCTAGACGGCCGTGGCAAACCAACCACAGGTGGGGCACTGCTATAGGTGACTCACAGGAGAGACTGCCCAGACGGAGGAGTGGGCACTGCTGGCCCAGCCTCACAAGTCCGACCCCGCCACCAACTCACAGTGCTCACCAGCCACACTCATGAACACTGAGCATCTGGCCTCTCGCCCCGAACGTAAGAAGCAGTGTGTTCCTGGGCGAGGGTGAGAGGCCAGCCCTCTGCAGGAGGCCACCTACTTAGAAATGTCAGAGAGGCACCGTCTCCACAGTCTATCTGACGGCAACAGACTGGGTCTGAAACCCTCATGTTGGAGTCAAAGCAGGTGTCTATTAAAACCTAACTATTTTCCAGGGGCTTCCCTGGTGGTTCAGGTGGTAAAGAATCCGCCTGCCAATCCAGGAGGTGCCAGTTTGATCCTTGGGTCCGGAAGATCCCCTGGAGGAGGAAATGGCAACCCACTCCAGTATTCTTGCCCGGGAAATCCCACGGACAGAGGAGTCTGGGGGGCTTCAGTCCATGGGGTTGCAAAAGAGTCGGTCATGACTGAGTGACTAACTTTCTCCACCGAGAGTGTTTTTTTCAAGGCTGCCACTAAATCCCACTGTCAGCTCCTATGGTTGATCCTGTTTGAACGCTTTCTACTCTTAGTCTCTAGGAAAACAGGCTCTTAGGTCACGGCTACTTCTTCTCCATCTCTTTGTTGGTTGGACACGACTTAAGTGACTAAACAACCACCATGAATTTCCAGGGGCTGGTACTTTGCTGGTGGCATAAACACTGATGGGCAGAGCTGCAGGAAAACCAGTGCCAACATGCAATGACAAGACTAAATGGCAGGATAAAGCATTACCCACTGAGCAAAGACAGACAGCTATGAAACAACAAGATCCTACAGTGAGTACCCCAAGAAAGGGATATTTGCTAATAACAAGAGTATCTTTTTTCAAAAAGAACTCTATTACCCACCCACCCTTCTGCCGGGAAGTCAGACTGACTCCCGTCTCCATTATGGGAACATCTGTTAAGCCTTCAAAACGTCTGGAGAGAGGAAGGGTCACTCTGCCCCCACTGTGGACGCCCACCTTCATCGTGGGTGTCGGAAGAGTCACTGAGCTCAGTGGGGATGTCCTCGTTGTCGTTGAAGTCCAGCGAAGGGGAGTTCACGGGCGCGATGATCTCAGTCTTCTCCCCAATGATGTTGTCAATGGCGAGCTCCTTCTCCAGAGACCCGTCGCCCTCTAGCACCTCCTCCTCCAGGGGCAGGCCGTCAAACTGGGGTGGAGACAGAGCGGTCAGCCTGGTTTCCTCTCCAGGGGGAGGTCAAAGAGCTGGTCGAGGGGGCCTGCATGTTCGGAATGCTCAGGAACTGGGGTGTGGGGGCCAGGGTTCTCCCCAGTTCTGCTGTGGAAGACAGAACCCAGCAGGAAGCCCTGTCCTTCTCCTGACCCCAAGCTCCACGTGTGGGCACAGCCGGATCCTTTAGTCCAGCTCTTCTCCTGGGCCCAGGCTTCCACCATCTGTCACCACGCGAGCCTGTCTCCCCTACTGCCTGTTTCCTGCGAGGTTCGAAAGGGTTCTTAAGCACTATTTGATTCATTCTCCCTTTAGCCCTGTGAGGGAACAGGTACACCTCCTTACATTTTAAAGTGAACCTCAGGGACTCTCCTGGTGGGCCAGCAGTCAAGAATCTGCCTTCTAATGCAGAGAATGTGGGTTCAATCCCTGGTCAGGATACTAAGCTACCACATGCCTCCTCGGAGCACCTAAGCCCACACGCTGAAACTAGAGCTCACACGCCACAACTACGGAGCCTGTATGCCGCAACAAAGACCAGTGCCAGTCAAAAAAAAAACAAAAACCCAGACACAATAGCTTAAAAAAACAAGTTAACTTCAGAGATAGAAAATGCAGACTAGGCATTGAGTGGATGTTTTCATTCTAAGGTCAAGTGGTCTGACTCCTAAACCACTAGAACACAAGGCTCCCTTCTCTGAGAGCCCTTTCTTGTACCTGCCAGCTCACACCCGGACACTTCCTTCATCCAGCTTCTACCTGCTCCATCTCCCAGTCCCAGAGGACAGACTCCTTCTTCCTTACTGTTAGGTCTTTTGCAAATCCAGTGCAGCAGGTAGGCAGCAAGGAAGGGAGCCTTGAGGGGCTCCATCGCGATTTACGGGATGAATGAACAGAGCGGTTGTGCAGTCCTGTACTCATGTATGACTTTGACTTCAGATCAAGGCAGTGACAAGAAGACCTGGAATAGTTCTCCACCGGCGGGCTGATCACGGCAGGCCACCAAGGGCAAAACTCATACAACGGACTTGGAATGATTCTCATCTGCTAAGCCAACAAACTCTGGTACCCAACACACCGAGAACCCAGCTCTAGATTCTACACGCATTTGAATGTGGAGCCCATCTGCATAAACTGGCCATGGTATAACAAGCCTCCCCTCCACCTGTTCCCCAGGCTGGGAAACACCATCACTGGGCTGGGGTGGAAGCAGGGTGGGGTCCCTGCCTGTACCGAGACGGGCGCTTCACTGCTCCCCGTGGACGTCAGTGTGCTGTTGGTGATGGATTTCTTGGGCAGCTGTGGACTGGCATCCGGCTTGGTCTCTATGCTGCTTTTGGACGAGCTGTCGTTCACTTCATTCTCCTCTACGGGGATCTCCTCACAGTAGCTGGAAAGAAAGGCAACGTGAACCTATGTTAACCTCGGCGGCCAAGACAGCCAGCTCACGAGAAACTCACACTCCTACAACTATCTGGGCACGTCTGTTTCTTTGCTGTGTCCATGGCCTTCCTCTTTCCACTACTTGCCTGTGAACTGCCCTTCTAAAGCCTCCTTCCCACCTTACCCCTCCTTCCCGTGGTAAAATCTCTATCCCCAAATTCACCTTTTCCTGGCATTCTCTTAAATGTGACCATTATTTGTCTTAAAATTCCTTTTTTGCCCACTGGCGCCCCATCCTACCCCAACCCGGCCATTTAATCAACCATCTGTGCTCTGACCATACATCTGATTTCTCATAGTGACTAGGACAGGACTCTGAACGAGTGTCCTTTGCTGGTGCTGCCCAGATTCTGGATCATAAATAGCAAACTTCTCTGCATCACACACTGAGGAAAAACCCTCTTTGAGATAAAGGCAGGCACCCTTCTGTGGACACCGCAGGTATGCCATTGTAGCTTCTCCCAAGGCAGAGACCATCATCACCATTCTCACTGGCGTCTAACCTCTACACGTTACCACATCTGGATGCGTTACAACTCCGCCACTAAAATGCGTATCATAATTTATGCAATCAAGGAGATACACAGTGAAGTGACAATACTATTCAGTGTGAGAAGCGGAACCTGAGGGCAGGCCCACGCACTGCACATCTGATGCTCTTTCCTTGCAGTCTGTTCTTCTGTTCCTCTCACACGACCGTGACACCTCTAGCTCAAGCCTGCTTGCACCGCTTTAACCATCAGTAGCACATGGTACCGCAATAGCCCCTTCTCTTCACAGTGTCCGTCCCTTGGCTTCCAGCACACGAAATTGCTGGCATCCTCCCACCTCAGTGGATGTTCTTTTGTGTTTTCTTTTGCTGCCTCTTTCCCAGGCCCAGTCCCGGAGCTGCTTCTTATGTTAATTCAGTCACCTGGTGATCTCAGCCACTAATAACCTCCAAGGTTATGGCCCGAGCCCAGACCTCCCCACACTCACACAAGCACCCACGTGACATCTCCACATGGCTAACAGTCATCCCAAACTCAACTTGCCCAACATCAAGCTCCCAATTTTCCCTCACAGCAGCTCTGCACCTAGTATTGTCCATCTCAGTTCAGAACAGCTCTATCCTTCCAGCTGGTGGATCCTTAAAGGCACTTGTGAGTCCTTTCTGCCTCATCAGCAAATCCTCCAAAATATGTTGGTTCTGTCTTCCAAATATATTCAGAAACTAACCACTTACTGCTGTTTCTACAGCTACCCTCCTGGTCCAAACCACTACCACCTCTCATCTAAAGGATCTAAATTATTCAGCAGCCTCTTAGCCAGTCTGCCCTGGTTCCCCTTCAGCCTATCTTCAACCCAGGAGACAGACTGATGTTAAAATGTTAAGTCTCATCAATTATCTATTTGAAGCCTTCCCTGGCTTCTCATCCTCCTCTGAGGAAATCATGCTGGCCCAGCAGCCCTCAGAGTCCAGCCTGACCTCCCGCTTCCCACCTGGCCTTGGCTGGCTGGCCCAGCCACCCGCTTCCTCCATCTGGGAGGAAGCCCCGTCCCGGGTGCCCCCTCACTTCCCTCAGGGCCTGAGTTAGACGCCAGTCTCTGACCATCCTCGCCCCCCTGGAAGGGCTCCCCACAGGCGGCCTGCCCCCTGCCTCGCTCACCCCATCGTGTTGAAGTCGTCATCGGGGGGCACGTAGTCCTCGTCGTCACTGGTCAGGCCCAGCTCGTTCCCGTAGCACTGGTGGACGAAGTGCCATAGCTCCTTGGGGCACAGTGGCTGCAGGGGACAGCAGAGAGGCTTGACCCTCCCTTCCTCGGGACTCCACTCTCCACAGAGGCACTGAGTTTACCTGGACTCTCTCGAGGGATGAGAAGCCAAAGTCTACTTTCCTCGGCTGGATAAGTGGAGAGCGACAGCTCCATGAAAACCCCACCCCTGCCCTGCCCTCTTCCCTGGATCTCAGCTTTTCCCCTAAGAACAAAGCCAGGAACGTGACCTGTTCCCTCTGTTCAGGTCTGCACAGCAGAGGTGATGGGCCCTTGAGCTGCCCACCTCCTGCTCCTGTGGGTGAGGCCCGGCATTAGGCAGCATAAACCAAGATACTCTGGGGCCAAAATGATCACAGAGCTTCTGGGATGGACTCAGAATGAGACAATGGAATCTCCTGATACTAACAGTGGCCTCCCTGGCCCCAGTGGATCAGATCCAGGAATGAGGTGTGACACCTCCGAGGTGGCCCATTCCTCAGCTGGGCAGTTCCTGTGCTTGGAGAGAAGCTGACATTCTCACAGCTTCAGGGGCCTCAAAGGTCACTGCATCCAACTCTCTCTTCACTGCCTGAATACTTCTTTCTTTATCCTTAATTACAATCAGTTCGCCTATAGTATGTATAACTCCATATACAGTTTTTCTCATTTCACTGGATGTCTACATATTCTTCTTAAAAGCACTGTCCTAAGAAAAGTTAGCTCTCATTGAGGTTCAGAGTTTCAGGCAAGAGGCAACAGAATGTCAAAGAATGAAGGTCAAAGGTCATGGATGGGTCCTGGTTTGCGGGGAGGGAGAGATGCTGGGAGGGATACATATGGGAAAAAGAAAAGCGTTCAGAAACAGTAAAGAACGTTCTCACCAACAGATCTGATAAGGAATTGGAGCCTTCTTTTGATGTCACCCTTTTAAGGTATGGGCTTCCCTTGTAGCTCAGTCAGTAAAGAATCTGCCTGAAATGCAGGAGACCCAGGTTTGATTCCTGGGTTGGGAAGATCCCCTGGAGAAGGAAATGGCAACCAACTCCAGTACTCTTGCCTGGAGAATCCCATGGATAGAGAAGCCTGGAAGGCTATAGTCCATGGGGTCACAAGAGTCGGACACATCTTAGCGACTAAACCACCACCAGTTTTAAGGTACAGTTTAAGAANTGCAAAGCTCTGTCCTCTTTCTCAGTCATATGTCTGCCAGACATGCCAGGCCACTCCACAGGACTGGCACCATCCCTCTTCCCCCTGGACAGCCAGCATCACCCCAACCTGGGCCAGCAGGCAACTTGGGCCCAAAGCCTCAGGGCAGCCACCAGGGTCTGGGCTCCTTCCCTGGGTTGCCTGCAGACAACTGATTCCAGCAAAGAGGCAAGGCAGGTGAGAAAGCCTCTGTCTACCTGGAGCACCAGGAAGAGACTTCTGTGACTTGGCTTCCCCCAAGATTTGAGTCTGCTACATCCAGCAGGGCCATCTTATTCCCCATCCTATCCCCAATTCTCCCCTTGGCTCCCTGTTTCAGCTTATCCCCCAAACTAGGAGCCTTGACTAATAAAACTGCGGTGGTCAATGGTGGGTCTGGGGGGTGGGGAGCAGAAGAGGGGGACTCAGGGGCAGTAGATGTGATCAGCCCTGGGAGGGACTCAGGGCAGCTGCCGACAGCCCCCCCTTCAAGTCCCACTCTTTTGGGCCATGCTGCAGAGCATGTGGATCTTAGTTCCCTGACCAGGTATCGAACCCACGGCCCCTGCCCTGGGAAGTGCAGAGTCCTAACTGGAAAGCCAGGGAAGTCCCTCAAACCCCACTCTTGATCTGAAGAGCCCTTGCTGGAGACCAGAGGCTCTTGTCTCAGCCTTTCCATGTCTCCCTGGGGTCCAAACACCACCTTCCATGGGACCCACTCTTTATAAACGCCAAGGTGGTTTGTCACCATGGTGGCAGTTCCTCCCTGGATAAACAGATAGAAGAAGAAAATGCAGAAGCGAGGCAGTAGAGGCGGAGGCTGGGGCAGAGGGCAGGGAGGCGCTGGGTTGGCCTCCTCTCTTATCAGACCCAGGCCATGCCAACAGGCTGGAGACATTCTTGCAGCAGTCAGCAAGTCTGTGCTGACCCTCCCGTGTCCGGATCCGGCCAGGCACTTCTAATTGTCCCCGGGGCTGAGGATGACAAGGCCTTTGCTCAGCCAAAGGACTTCCAGAACCAACAATGGAGCCTTGGGCAGCAGAGCAGCTGGAGAGTCACCACCGTCAGGAGAGGGGCCAGGGAGGGCTGAGGGCGGAGCTGAGGGGGAGACACCGGCTCCTTCCTGATGGTCCGAGTCTAGCCGCCTCAGGGCAACGCAGAGGTGACATGGGAGGGCCAAGTAGATGCAGCAAAAAGAGAACTGGGCCAGAGCAACAGAGGCCCAGCAAGCACCTCCTGAGAAACCAGGAATGGAACACGGGGAAGTGCTGGGGAGACGGTGTTGAAGGGAAGCTCCTTGGTGGGGCCTCGGCACGCAGGCACTGACACGGCACAGTGGTCCGCGGGGGAAGGGGCCTGGCACGCCTGTGTGCATGGGCTCAGGAGGCTGAGCTCAGGCTCCAGTGGGGGAAGCCCCCAGGACCTGGCTTCCTGATCGAGCCAGACCATTCGGCCTAGGAGCACAGCCACACTCAGGCTGTGCCCGTGGATAAGCACGCTGGTGCAGCTGGGTGGGCTTCCCAGGTGGCTCAGTGGTGAAGACTCTGTCTGCCCAGCTCTGCCACCTCTCACTCAACTGCCAGCAGAACCCCCTGACCCCCAGAGCGGCTGGCCCACCTCCACCATCCAGCCCAGCAGCAGCACCTATTTCTAGCCTGTTGCGCTGCTGAGGGCTCAGACACCAGGTCTTCTGAGCGGGGCTGAGGGGAGATTAGAGGTGAGAGGGTGGGAGAGAGGAAAATCCGGTAGAATCAGAGAGAAAGAGACAGCCAGTCGGATAACCGAGCCAGAAAGGAGCGGCAAGCGGAGGCGGAGAGACGAAAATGGGGCCAGAGAAGGGGAGGGAAGCACTCTGGGGAAGGCAGCACGAGAAAGAACGGAAAAGCCTACTGGAAAGAAAAGAGAGGAGCAGGGGAGGGGAGTGCAACAGGGACGAGGCCCTGCGTGTCCAAACTCGGTCATTTTAACGGTCTCACGGGTCTGCAGCCACATGTTTCCTGGTCCCCTGTGAGGCACCAATTTTACAGTATCTCCCCCACCCCCACCCCGGGTGGTGGAAGATTCTGTGAGGGAAAGGATGCTGGAGGTCCCACCCACTCCCAGGAAAGCATTCTCCAGCCTCACCTCCTCCCACAGACAGTGAGCTCCTCTCCCCACTGGGATGTCAGCCCTAAGCCATGGGGCAGCCGTGAGCCCAGGTGAAGACCACAGTTGGCCCAGGGGGCTAAGGGGCTGCAGCCCCAGGCAGGCCGTCTCAGCCCTCCACTCCTCTCCCACCCGCGCAGCCCAACTTTCTCCTGGTCTGTGCCGTTGTGATGCCAAGGTGGGGATATAACAGTCCTATCTCAGGGCCAGGCCCCTGAGCAGCAGCAGGTAAGGAAGCTACAGGGCTGACTGCTGGCTGCTTGATTCTGGGGGAACTGCTGAGCCGTGTGGGAAAACACACCCCCCCGCCCCCCGCCCGCCACACACATACACAGTGACTCTGACCGGAGCGTCTACATGAAACCCAAGCCTCTCCCCTCCTCCTCTGTACCAGAGCATCCTCCAAGTCTGTCTCTCAGCCGCCCACTCCCACGTCATCCCTAGGTCCACCATGCAACCTGCCCTGGTGTCAGGGGAGTGGGGAAGATGTGTCCACAGGACTGGGGAAGCTCGGGGAAGAGCAGGCTCCAGGATGGAAGACAGTGGCTGGAGACCAGTTGGTGGCTGTGAACTACCCATCCATCCACAGGGCAGGAGGGTGCAGCAGGATGGGGCAGGTGGCTGAGACTTCAGCCTGTGGCTCTTCAGGGGCGAGTTCGAGACCCTTGGCCCTAGCTCTGAGACCCAGAGGCTGTGGCCTCTGCAGGGGTTGCTTACTCCATAATTGGCCTCTCAGTAGGAGCTCCTGGCTGGAGGGCCCCCAGGGACAGGGATGTGTTCTGGGTGGAGCATGGTGGGGGCGACTGAGGTGACTCTGGGGCAGGAGTCACATTCTGTTACATAAGCCAGCCTCTGCTAAACGAAAAGGTTTCCGGCTGCTGTTCCTCCAAATGTCTTAGTAAAAGGAAGGAAAACTTGGCCTTAAGATCAGGCCCCAGGATGGTGGTCCCCGTCCCAAGTCCTGTCTGCCCTTCGCAGGGGCGGGGGGAGAGGGGGCTCCCCAGCCTGGTCTCCTCCATCAGGGCTGGAGGGTGTCCAGGATCCAGGGGTGGGGGTAGGGGTTTGGGGAGACAGTCCATCCCTGCGTGGTCTCCAGGAATTGTAACACCCCCCACCTCACCAGTAGTCCTGCCCTGCTACAGAAGGTAACTGTGCTCTGGTTTTTGAGGGAGGGCTCTGGTCAAGGGCAAAGCCCACTGTTCTAGGCTCCAAGCCCACAGGGAGACCACAGTGCGCCCCCACGACTCCATCCCCTAAGCACAGCCATCCCCACCCACGTGCCCAATAAGAAGAGAAAAGGGATACTTACATTATACCAGCTCTGGCTTTTCTGAAAGAACAAAGTAAAAGAGAAGCAAAGTTAGTGGGGGGAGAGGTGGCAGGAGCGGCCAGAGTACTCCTGGCTCCAGGGGGAAGGTACACAGACAGCGGAGGGCGGGTGGGGAGGAGGAACCCCAAGGCAGCTCAAGGCCCCCGTGTTGCTGCTCGGGGTGGGGCGCAAGGGTCCTCCTTTCTCAAGACAGTTCCCGAAAGGAGGCCCGGGGAGCAGTCCATGCTGGAAGCCCCCGTGGCTGGGGTGGCAGGCAGCGCAGCACCAGCGAGAGCTTGACTGGGAGGGAGTCGACCCCATCACAAGGCTCTTCTGATGGGGGTGGGGGTGGGGGGAGGGATGCACTGCAGGCATCCGAGACCCAGTCCCCAATGGTCCCTGATCAGAAGCAAAGTACCCACGGAGACTAACAGCCGTCTGCTCCACGTCAGCCCCTCGGAAAGGCTGGGCGGGACCTTCTGGGGTCGGGGATCCAAGGGATCACTAGAAACTTCCCTCCAACTGGGCAAATTCCTCCTTCTGCCCAACTGGCTGATCCGCAAAGACAGAGTAGCCAAGGAGTGGTTGGGGCTCTGCCTTGGGAGGACAGGTGAAGCACGTAATTGCTACAGGTCCTTCCTGACTTCGTGAGGCTCTAAGTCAATACCAACACATCGGGTCCGACTCAACCCCACCGTGCAGGTGCCCTCCGTTCCCAGCCCTGCTAGAAAGGCTGCTCATTTTCACGGGAATGGGAAGTTTTTTAGGGAAAGGGCAGGGATGAGTAAGATTGTGCCTGGTCCATCTTCCATCTCACAGGCCAGGAGTCCCTCATACATGGCCCACTTGAAGACAGACAGACAGGCAGACGGAGATAGACAAACGCACACCTGCCTAGACCCCCTGCCTCGAGGGGGTGATCCGACAGGTTCAGCTTGGGTAGACTGGAGTATTTCCAGTTTTAGAAACTTTGCCAAGGGTGTGGTTCAGGAGGAGAATGGCTGGGTGCAAGGAAGCTTTGTCTGCGGGTCCACATCTTAACTACACACACATCTTGTTTAATTGCACTTTGAAGATATTGCATTTTTTTTTTAACAAATTGAAGGTGTATGGCAGTCCCATGTCTAACAAGTCTATTGATGTCATTTTGCCTACAGCATTACATTTTAATTAACATTTTATTTTTAATTATAATTTAATTAAACGTACACTGCTATTTTAAACAGAATGCTATTGTATACTCGACAGGATGAGGTACAGGGTAAACGTAACTTTTATACGCACTGGTAAATGAGAAAAGCCACACGACTTGCTGGACTGTAACCTTTGCTTCACTGTGGTGGGCCCTCCGAGGTAGGGCTGTGCACGCAGAGGTGTGGACCCTGGGTGCACTTGGCAACCTCTATCCCGTCCACCTCGTCCTACGGGGTCTGACTCATAAGGGAAGGAGGAGGCAGCCAATGTCCCAGGAGGTCTGCTGTCTGGTGGAGTCCAGGGGTGAGTGTGACTGCAGAGATGAAGCCTGGCCATGCCATCGCTCCCTCTGCTGGCGACCCTGTCCTGCCAGAACTCCGTGGAGCTCTTCACCTTCACTCTGAAGAGGAAGAGTGTCAGCAGGGGAAGGACAGGCATTGCGGGGGTGCCGCCTCTCAGTGGCTCTGCTCATCTCCACACCCTATCTCAATGGCCAGGGGGCAGATGGCAGGGCAGAATCTCAGCTCTCTTCTCTCTGCAGGATGCTCTCATAGTCATCTTCCGACAAAAGCTGTCCCCATGGCCCCATCTGGGAGTCACATATTCCCACTACAGCCTTGTCTTCTCCTCCAACCCAAGTCCAAATGTTCAAAACCAATGTTTCCATCATCAAGGGAGTTATTACCACAAGGGAACCATGGACTGAAACTTAGCCTCTAGTCATCCTGGAGGAGAGAGGATGGGGCAAGGAGGCTGTGTCAGACTTGACCTGCACCTTGTTGTTGTCTAGTTGCTAAGTCATGTCCAACTCTTTGTGACCCCATGTACTGTAGCTCACCAGGCTCCTCTGTCCACGGGATTTTCCAGGCAAGAATACCGGGGTGGGTTGCCATTTCCTTCTCCAGGGGATCTTCCAGACCCAGGGACTGAACCCACGTCTGCACTGCAGGTGGATTCTTTACCTGCATCTTAGGGCACCGAAAATTCCTGGGTCCTGATTCTGAGCTCACAGGGCATGAGGCTGTGCAAGTATCCACGAGAATGCCTCTCAATAGTGAAAAGGCACATTCTAGGAGCCGCTGGCCTCAAGTGCCCGCAGTTCACCAAACCAACCCTTCTGAATCTGTCTAGAACAAGGAGATTCAGGACAACTGAGAGCCTGCACCAGGGAAGCCGGGCCCCTCTCTTGTCTCGCTGGGTGGCACCTCTGTATGTGTTACCTGCTTGTGTAAATTGGGGATAAGAATATGGGTTCGCAGGTACTGCCATGTCAGATACACAGAGCAAGGACTTTTGTCCCTCTAAGACTCTGCCTCCATCCAGCAATCTCTGGGCAGCTGGTTACTCGTCACCACTGAGGGTGTCCACCCCTCTGGCCAAATCCACAGCAGCCCCTGGGAAGAGCCATGTGGGCGTGAGTCTTTGAACTCCAATCAGCCTTGCAAGGGCAAGTTCAACCTCCGTGGCTCTGCTTTTGAGGACCGAGTACTAAAGGAGCTGCTGGGTCAGGAGGGCCTGACTCACAGGGCAGAGAGGCCAGGCCCAGTGGACCTGGCGAGTGTCCCCTGGCACCCGTGAGGTCACCGGCCAGCAGGTTCTCAGCCCCCTCTGTCCTCCTGTGCAGAGAGGGCTGGGGGCGGGGGAAGAACAGAACGAAGCAGTGGGCAAGGGCTTTCTAACAGGTTACGTATTAGTGGATTTAGCCAGGAGGGGAGGAGGGGACATCAGGAAAACTGCCCCAAAGACAGTTGCTGGGTGAGGGTTGAGCTGAGCAGGCTTCTATACTTTTCCTAGAAGTCTGCAGAGCATGCCCTTGGGGGACCCCAAGGCCCCTGGAAACAGCGACTTCCTTACACATCTCCCCAGTGCAAAGGCCCAGGAGTCTGGAGATGGGATGGGGGCAGGGGAGGGACAGGGGAGCGCTACAGTTCTAGGAGTAGGGAGCAAAGAACAGTTTCTTACTTTGATCAGGTAAAGTCTGTCGTACTGGAAAGGAAACCACAAAAATTAGGATCGAAAAAGAGGGCAAGAGTCAAAGGCACACCAGAGCCACAGAGCCCATGACGTCGCACACCCAGCGCAGGGAGCCACAATGCGGGGCCAGGCAGGGACCAGCCTGGGTCCTACCAGACAGTGAGGTACCCAGTTCAGGAGCTGGTGGGGCAGGCTACAGCTGCGGGGCTCCCCCTGGTGGCCGCAGGTCAGCACTACAGAGCGGAAGCTGGGCCGTGGTACCAACTAAACGGTCCTGCCTGTAACAGAACTGGGCCTGATGTCCAGCCCTGGGCTCCAGGCAGGGCTGCCCCAGCCAGGGCCAGCTGCAGCAGGATAGCTACAGAGTCACAGGAGCAAGACGTCCCCGGCTACCTCGTCCAACTCCAACGCATTCACACACAAGGAAATGGGGGTGCGGGGAAGGGGAGACAGACACTGTGAGTGAAGTCTGGCTCCAGGGAAAAGTGGGGGCACAATCCAGTCCTTCTGAAGAGTATGTGAGGTCATCTCCCCTAAAAGGTGCAGGTGACACAGAGAGAGGTGGCCTGGCCGTGAGAACAGTGACGACAGCTCTAGCCGCCAGGCCCCTCCCTGTGGGTAGACGTGGTCAACCTGAGAAAATGCTCCATGGGGGGATGGGGTGTTCCCACCACAAGGCCCTCCTCCTCTCTTTCTCTCCCCCTTGTAGCTTTCCCTCACTCTCTGCTCCAGGCCCCGACCTGTGCAGAACCTGATTTCTATACTGGTCCTCATGAGTCATCTTCGAAGTCTGTCCCAGACAGACCACGGCGGCAACCACGTCCCCCTGGGGTGGCAGGGTACCCTCCCCCCATAAGTCAGTCCTTGTTAACTGCTGGGATGCCAGTGATGAATGGGATGGGGAGGCGGGGAGCTCGTTCGTTCCCCCTTCAGCTCCTCAGCAGGAAAGGGGCTGAGATGCACTCTGGGTTTACACTCAAGTCCCAGTCTCTTCTGAGGCCCCACTGTGCCCTTCCACAACCCTACTGGGAGTTCTAGCCCAGCTCTGGGCACCAGCTCCCTGCCTCAGACATGAGCTCCCCTGCCTTTGAATTCACAGAGCATCCCAGCTACTCCTGTGGTCCTTAACGTCAGGTTTGGTTTGTGGATAATCTGGGAACAAACACTGTAGATAATCTGTGTTTCTTATCTCTTCCCAGACTGGACGCTGCCTGGGGGTGGGAATCTGGTCTTCATACTCCTTTCTTACAGAAGATCCACCGCTTATAAGCTTTACAAATCCTCGTTATTGGATGCTCCTTCCAACCTCATCACCTGACCAAATGAGGCACTTGGTGAGTGCTATCGACCGTAAGAAAGTGCTCTGCTCACTGAGTGCCTTGGCACAGGGGTAAGAGGGTGAGGAAGCTCGGAGCTTGACCTCAAGATGGCAAAGGTACACACCCTGTGGCCAGAGGCAGAGGAACAATAACCAGATGCCTTGTCCAGCAATATCTGCTCTCTCCCCAGCCAATGGGGTGAGGCATTCTGGAGGGGTGGACAGAGGTCATCTCCAGACCCCGTCCGACACACACAGCCCTGCACCGTTAAGCTCCCAAACCCACAGCAGACTCCTGGGGGCCTGCTCAGTACAGGCACAGTTTCCTCCTCCTGCCCACAGCGACCAGCCATTGTTCAAAATCCTTAGAGCTAAGATGAGCTTTTACCCTCAAGGTCACAGACTGCAGGATTAGCCCTGTAACCTCTCGTTCACCCCTCAGGAAGCGGAACAGCTGTTCATCCGGCTGCTCCCCAAAACAGAGGCTGGAGACTATGATTAAGTTCACCTCTCAGCTCTTTTCTCCAGGCTGTAGCCACCCGCTTCCCCTGTGGGTATCATTTCCTGAGCCCCGCTGTTCAGAAACACCTACTATTCACTCTCCACTCCCTGAGTTCTCCTCAGGCCTCTCAAAACCTGGGGTCCTGGGTAGACTCTTGGCACAGGCTCCTTGACCTGGTCATATCTATGCAGGGCCTGGCAGGGGCTGTCTATGTCCATGACCTTCCAGTGTTGGCACCACGCCCTCTGGGAAAAACGTTCCCCTCTGATCACGAGCCAGGATCCTAAGACCACCACGAGCTGCAGGCTGGACAGTGGGTGGAAGCAGTAAGGGGCGCTCAGGCTGAGCAAGCAGAAGGAAGGAGTGGCTAAGGTGAGCTCCTAGGGTCACTCTACTGCATCAGGGAAGTCACGTAGGCAATCTGTGAGCCTCAATCAACTCACCTGAGCAGCGGGCATCAGGTCCCACTGCTCCACCAGATCCAGAGCCTCCCTTCCCCAATGGAATGAAACTAAGCCCCGGCAGACTCTGCTTCTCAACGGCACCATGTAAGGAGGCAGACTCCGCGCCGAGGCAGTGTTTGGGGAGCAGGCAGAGACGGGGTTAGGGGTGGGGTGGGGAGGATGGGGGCGGGTCTGTTCTCCGACTCCGGGTGCAGTGGGAATGGTCCCTTGGTGACCTCAGCCAGCCTGCCACGGGCAGTGGGGCTGGCCCTTCTGGGAAAGGGACCAAGCAAGACACATGGGCCAAACTGGGCAGGGGGCGGAGGGTGGGGTGCGGAGCACTACAGACAGTTCAACACCGGAGGGGAGACCGAAGACAGAGACAAAAGATGGCTTACTTTTGAGAGGCGCTTGTGAGACTAAGACCATGCATGCAAAGAAGGTATTTGGGGGGTGTGGGGAAGAAGAGGAAGAACAAGAAATCAAAAGACAAATTCAGCTGGGATGCCAGCTCCCGAGCCTCCCGGGGGTCTCCTCCCCTCCCCAGGGCCTGTGAGTCAAGAGGGAAAGAGAAGCTCTTTTAAGGAGCATCAAGGCAGAGATATCGTCTGCCTCCCAAAGGACTAAAGGCGAGGGCGGACGACTCTTTGTGGAAGCATAAGTAGCCCAGGTCCCCTTAGGCAAACGGGGGCTCAGGTGGTAACAAGGACATACTTGGGAGGGGTGGACAGCCCTGTCGCCCTCTTCTTGGCCAGGTGGGTACCAGGTGGGTTATTACCGAAGGTAAAGCTGGGTGATGGCCAAGGCCAAGGTCAATACAGCATTCTGCAACGGTCCCTGAGGGCTCCCTTCCCTGCAACTGTATTTGTCCCAAATAATGTTCCCTTCCACACCAAATTTGGAAAAGGCAGCAGTGCTGAAGAGACGACTCCCCTAACCCCCAGAGTTCCCCTCCTCCAAATCTCAAGGCTTGTGAGCCTCCCTCGCCCCTAATGAGAGACAGTGGTAATTGTGGAATCCTTTTACTAGCTCCCGGGGCCTCCCTGAGGGCTAAGCTAAGAAGATCAAGATTTAATAGGGGTTCTCCCCTGCCTCCCACTCTCACCTCACAGAACAGAGGCTCTCTCTGGGACACTAGGGCTGGTCGATCATGTCAGGTCCCTCCACGAAGGGGGTTCTCTACCTCACTGTTCCCCCAACACCAGCCTCCCTGCAGCCAGCTAATGAGCAAGGACAGAGTGGCCAGCAAGTCAGGCTCACCTTGGAGTTTTTGCCACCACTGCGGCCAGACTGCGAGGAGCAGCTGCGCTGCACGCCCTGCTCCGGAGTGGACGGCGACTTGTCCGAGGAGTGATCTGAGCCCTTCTCCACCATGGTGTCTCCGTCTACGTTCTGCGGGGTTGGTGAGCGAGACCGCTTCCGGAGGATCGGGGAGCAGGCTGGCGTGCTGCGGTTGGAGTTACTGGCAGTGCTGCAGGGGCAGATGGAGAGAGGGAGTGGGGTGACAGGGAAGGGCAGGAAAGACAAGCTGTCAGTAATTGAGGGCCAAAGACAGGTCCCAAGGAGCCAGCTCAGGNGAGTGCAGGCTGGGGAACAATGCCATTTGCGTGAAGATCCAGCTGCAACCTCAGATGGCCCACTGGATCCACTTGCAACGAAAACCATCCCCTTTGGGCAGAACCTTCCACCTGGGGATCCTCGGCAGAGAGGACAGGAGGTGAGCCCCAAAGCCCCAATCAGCAAGTGTGGGAGGAGGGCAGCAGCGGGGCGAGGGTGAACCTTTGACTCCTGGAAGGAAGCTGATGCAGAGAAGAAACAAAAGGGAAAAACAAATTGCGAGAGGATGTATGGAGACACATGTGGCCCAATGCTGTGCTTTATCCCCAAACAGAATTTTAAACTCATTACAGTACCAACAACAACAACTAGGATTTACAACAAGCGGCAATTCCAGGTCTCACCACATTCCCAACATCCTTACCCTCTGCTTCTAAACTCATCCACTACGACAAAACCTGGAGGAAGGAAATGACGTTCCTTTCCCTCAGCTGGAAAAGCCGAACATTAGAACAGTGGCAAGTGGTTTCTTGGACCCGTCCAAAGAGCAGACTCAGACACTCATCTCCCTGGGGCAGCCCCCTTTCTCTCGAGCCAATTTCAACCCACGGCTAAGTACTCCAGGGCTGACACCATCTCCTAGGACTGCTCTGCTGTAACGTCAGCCTGTTAGGAACCCTGTCCCTAACCTCAACCAGTGTGCTCAGAGAAGGACTAACTAGAGGGTGGATGACACCCTGCGCAAGCCTATCTCAGACACGTGAACCCACAGGTGGGCTCCCGTCTTTTTCTGAGATAAGGGACATCCTCACACACAGTCATTCCAGCCTTGGGAATAGAAAGGAGGTCCCTTTATCCTTCCTCAGACTCTGCATCCCTGCTGATAAGTGGCTGTTGAGGAAAGATACAAGCAAGGGCTGGGCAAAAAAATCCCAACCTGGAGGAAACGTACCCCCAACTATCCAAAACCTCATGACTCTCAGGGACCCAGGATGGACATATCCATGAGATGTCCTCCACCCTTAGTGATCCCATGTCAGCTGACCCTCCATATGCCACCCAAAGATGCTGCTCCCAACATGTCGATCAACAGACAGTTTACATGCTCATGTGCCACTTCCATCTCTGCGCTTATAAGGCTGTTGATCATCTGTGTTGCTCTTGAAAATCTCTTCCCTTCTTCCTGATGACACACACCTCTCCTATTCCTCTTCCTGTCTCAGCAATTAGTTCCACTCTCGCCTTTCTGCCTGCAATTCAGTTCCTCCCTAAAGGTGGGCTCTTCACCGCCCAAGCCATTTCCTGTTTTCGGTGACTTCAACTATGCCTGGAACCAAAGGACTCCTCTATCTGTTTCTGACCCAAATCACACCTGTTAGCTTCAGCCCAACAACCTGCTGCCAACATGACAGCTCCTCTAAACAGGTATCTCACGAGCACCTCAGATTCAGAGCAGGTGGTCTCTCTTCCCAAGCCTCCTCCCACTACTGCCCGTCCTCAGTGGCACCACCATTTCCTAGACTCTCAGGCTGCAAAACCACCCCTTCTGTGTCCCCCCACAAAAGGTGAGTCACTGAATCCCATCAATTCCATTTCCTTAAAGTTCTGTAATGCGTCCTTTCCTTCTTTTCCCAGGGTCCTAGTTCAAGTTCTCAATGCTTCTGCCCTAGAGTTTTCTAATAACCTTCTAAGTGGTTTTCTTCTTGCCTTCCCCCTTTTGTGACCATTCCTACCTTTGTCCTTAAAAGTCTTTCTAAATAAAAGCTTGATACTATCTATCTGCCCTCTTACTGACATTCATATTAAAGTCTCAAATCCTCAGAATGGAATTCAAAGTTCTCTACCAAAAATCCTTTCACCATTACCTAGGCCTCAATAGTTTCTCTTTGTATTCACTTATCAAGAGTCCCCACTGGACTTCCTTGGTGGTCCAGTGGTTAAGAATCCACCTGCCAATGCAGGGGACATGGATTTGATCCCTGGGCTAGGAAGACTCCACATGCCTCAAGGTCACTAAGCTCAAGAGTCCCAACTATTGAAACCTGAGCACCTAGAGCCCGTGCTCTGCACCGAGAGAAGCCACAGCAATAAGAAGCCCGCACGTCACAAGAGAGAGAAACCCCTGCTCAATGCAACTAGAGAAAGCCTGAGTGCAGCAACGAAGACCCAGTGCAGCCAGAAAGAAACAAGAGTTCCTCTCTTCCAGGCCTGCTTATCTCCCCCTAGTTTTCTTAGCATGCATCCTCCTTCTGACTCCCCACCTGTTTACCACTTGTGCAGGAAGCACACTCTCCTTTCACATCTACCCAACGGAGTCCCATTCATCCTTTAGGACCCAATTCAACGCCACCTTCTCCAAAAGCCTTTTCTAAATCTCCACCAATGAACTGACCAAAGCACTGATCACTCTCTGCCTGGTGTTAAAGTGAAGACCTGCATACACCTGGGGGCACGTGCCTTTGCCCCTCCCTCACCGTTCACCAGGATACTCTGTAAGTATTAACAGCATGAGCTCAGCTAACATCTGCACCGAGTCTCCTTCCGGGGCAGGTCTCCACACCACCCACGGCTTTACCAACCCTCAGGATCACGACAGCTCCCACATTTGTACCGCCAACCTGCTACTNCACCGTTCACCAGGATGCTCTGTAAGTATTAACAGCATGAGCTCAGCTAACATCTGCACCGAGTCTCCTTCCGGGGCAGGTCTCCACACCACCCACGGCTTTACCAACCCTCAGGATCACGACAGCTCCCACATTTGTACCGCCAACCTGCTACTATGAATACAAATAGCTAAGTTTATGAACGTTTATGAGCTCCTGGCATAATGGCAAGCGCTTATCAAGCATTATCTAATTTAATCTTCCCCACCACCCTGCCAAGTATTCAGGGGTATTACTGGTCCTACTTTTCAGGTGCTAAGTTGAACAACCGACAGAGTAAGTAGTTTGCCCAGCGTCACACAGATGGGTAAGGGGCAGGAGAGGCCTAATCAAATGTGGGCCTGCTGTTACAGAGCTTGTTCTCAGAGCAATGCTGCTTGTTCGCTGAGTAAAGCGGATGAAGGGTAGATCACGAGGACTGACGGTGAGCTGGGTGAATGGAAAGAGAGAAGAATCAACTTTCTGCCTCCAGGCTTCCATCCGTTCTCTATGTTGCTGTCAAAATGAACTTTTTACAAAAAGTAAAGCTGTCGTTTTTAGCCGCCCTCCCCTCTCTGGTTAAAGCCCTCTGGGTTTCTACCCTTCTTGGAATAATGTGAACTTCAAACTATGGTCAGAAACTCCCCAACTGTCACCTCCAAGTACCCTTGAGAGCTCCTGCTTGGCCGCTCCCCTCTACAAATGCTTTGCCTCAGCCCTCGAGGCCTGTCCCCAGATCCCTCCCTTACGCGGCCACCCTACACCAGACCTTCCCACACAATGCCTATGCTCAAGACGAGCCCCCAAACCATTCTTGCCCCCTACTCCACGCTCCTCCTTCACTCTGATCCCTCACTAAATGAGAAGAAAATGCTTGCAGCGACTAGAGGCCTAACTCAGCAAAATCACCACTAGATTTGCTAGACTGGAAGGACTGATGCTGAAGCTGAAGCTCCAATACTCTGGCCACCTGATGTGAAGAGCCAATTGACTAATTAAAAAAGACCCTGATGCTGGGAAAGATGGAAGGCAGGAGGAGAAGGGGATGTCAGAGGATGAGATGGTNATCCCTCACTAAATGAGAAGAAAATGCTTGCAGCGACTAGAGGCCTAACTCAGCAAAATCACCACTAGATTTGCTAGACTGGAAGGACTGATGCTGAAGCTGAAGCTCCAATACTCTGGCCACCTGATGTGAAGAGCCAATTGACTAATTAAAAAAGACCCTGATGCTGGGAAAGATGGAAGGCAGGAGGAGAAGGGGATGTCAGAGGATGAGAGGGTTGGCTGGCATCCCGACTCAGTGGACATGAGTTTGAGCAAGCTCCAGGGATGGTGAAGGACAGGGAAGCCTGGCATGCTGCAGTCCACGAGGTCGCTAAGAGTCCATGGGGTCACAACTGAGCGACTGAACTGCAACAACAAAACTCTTTTACTAAGCTTCCCCCTCCCCCTCGCCCTCACTTTGGCCACACTGTGTGGCTTGTAAGATCTTAGTTCCTTGACCAGAGATTGAACCCAGGCCCTTAGCAGAAAAACTGCTAAGTCCTGATCACTGGACTGCCAGGAAATTCCTCCTAAAACTCTTATTTTTTTAAAAAAGTTTTTACTGGAGTATAGCTGCTTTATAATATGTTTCTGCTGTAGAGCAAAGTGAATCAGCTATACATATACACAATCCCTCTTTTTATGGATTTCTTTCCTATTCAGGTCACCACAGATCATTTAGCAGAGCTCCCCCTGCTTTGCAGTAGGTTCTCATTAGTTATCTGTTTTTTACATAGTATCACTAATGCATATCTGTCAATCCCGATTCATCGCACCCCGCTTCCCCCGCCTCGGTGTCAATGCATTTGTTCCCTATGTCCGCGTCTGTTTCTGCTTTGTAAATAAGACCATCTATATCAATGTTTTCAGATCCCACATACATGCATTAATACACGATATTTGGTTTTCCCCCTATAACTCTTTTAAAGGCACTCCATTCTATAGATTCAGCTGTCCTGCTGAGCAAATAAAACCTATTCTGACGAATTTTATAACCTGTAATATTGTCTTTCCAACAAACTCTACCATTCACCTTTAATCTGATTCGGCCATCCTTATTAACAACAGTAATACATTATATTTCAAAATCTGCAGGTTTTAAAGCTAAACATTGCTTCTCATAATCCTTCTTCCTTGCATTGTCACATATTCGGGTTTCCTTATTTTTGGGGTGTGGATGCTCAGGGAAATTCAGGGGGAATCCCTGAAATCCGAATCGCCTTGCCCATCGGATTTCTGCCACGTGACCGTTTCACGGGTGGGATTCCCACGCTGGCCCCCGGCAATTCATGACTGTAGATTTGCTGTAGAAAGAAAAGGAAGACAAGGATTGGAGGACCTAGAGGACTAAGAACTCCCCTTGTAGATTTTCAAGTTAATATAACCAACTCTTAATTTCATGTAAGAAACCTGAGAAATAGAGGTTAAGTGCCTGGCCTAGGTGACAGAACTTATTATCTGGGTCTTCTGTTCTGCAGACATACACTGAGCACCTGGCATAATCCTAGGCGTTCAAGTTCAAGTTCACACTGGTGAGTGAGAAAGGATCTTTATGCTTGGGACACTGTCATCAGGAAGAGCTAGACACATGTTCCTCTCATTTTAAAAAAAGCAGCAAGCAGTGTGACAGGAAAGAGGAAAGGCGTCTTAGACAGGGATCCATAAGCTGCCTTGAAGATATGGTCCTTGGGACTTAAGCTGGGTCCTGGAAAATGTGGCAGAGTGAGCCAGGTGAAGGGCATGGTAGTAGGAAGGAAGAGAAGGGTCCTAAAAAATCAAAATAGTAAATAAATAAGCCAAAACATCAGCAAGAACAAAGGTATGAAAGCCTAAAATATAAGAGAGTATGGCGTATAAAGCACATTACAAGGGACTGTGTACCTCTGAAGCATGATGTACGTAAGCAAATACTTAAAAAAAGATTCTTGTCATCATCAGCTTTCCCCAATATTAGGTCAGCTGAGACGACCTCCCCTAGTCACTTTTAACCCATTGCAAGGGGCCCAGAAGTCATTCACTCACTTCCCATCTCTCCTGTTCTAAAAACTCCAACAAGACTATGTTACTCCTCTCCCGGTTACCTTGCTAACAAACAGTGCTTCCTAAAGTCTGACCACAGTCCCACATGCTTTAGTTTGGTCCTGGCTTCCCACAGTTAGGTCTGCCTGAAGTCCCCAAGAAACAGGGGCCCAGGGAAAGAGGACCAAGGCCTTTGGCTTTCTGAGGCGACTTTCCTGGCTGCATCTCCCACCCCTACTGGAGACACTGGAGCCACAGCCTCCGTCTGTTTGGCATCCTGTTCCCACCCTCCCGCCTGGTGTGGTCATGTTGGCCCAGGTAGACAGTGCCAGCAATCCAGCTTCCTGATCAGCCACCCACACAGTCTCAGATCCCTGAGCAGAACAGGTCCGGTGCTCCTCATCTAGGTTAACTTGTCTGCTTGCAGTGAAGTCAACTATTTCTACCCCAGAGATTTCAAGGTATGTACTGGCCNAATCCAGCTTCCTGATCAGCCACCCACACAGTCTCAGATCCCTGAGCAGAACAGGTCCGGTGCTCCTCATCTAGGTTAACTTGTCTGCTTGCAGTGAAGTCAACTGTTTCTACCCCAGAGATTTCAAGGTATGTACTGGCCACCCCACCCCCAGCAGCCCCATCTGGGCTCTCTGGCCACAGAGCCTTCCAGCCCTGGCTCATCCCCAGTCAGACCCCTCCTCCCCACCCTCAGATTCTTCATCTTCACTTTCCCGTTCCCCCTGGGCCCAGTTCTGCAAATACCTGGCTGATCAACTTAACGGCTGTCACAGTTTCAATGTGGTGTATAGGCAATTTTTAAAAGACTGCCTGATACATTCCAGGGCACCCTACCCTGATGCAGCATTGGATCAGAAGTTTAGAAAGCCAGTTTCAACTGAAACAGTTTGCCAAAGGCCTGCCTGGGCCCTGCAGACTCAGGATTAATGCCAGTGTGTGGAGTCAGCAGGCTCAGGGTTGAGGCACAGCTCTGTAACTTACTGTACAAACCTGGCCCCTAAGCCTTATTTTCCTCATGGGACAAATGAAAAACATGGATACCTATCTCAGAGGACTGTTGTGTTACATGAAATATCACAAGTGACACAGATCTTTAGTGCAGTGCCTGATACACAATGAATGCTCAACAAATATTTCTGANCTGTACAAACCTGGCCCCTAAGCCTTATTTTCCTCATGGGACAAATGAAAAACATGGATACCTATCTCAGAGGACTGTTGTGTTACATGAAATATCACAAGTGACACAGATCTTTAGTGCAGTGCCTGATACACAATGAATGCTCAACAAATATTTCTGAGCTGATAGTATTAAGAAGGTTTTTGTTCCTCTCTGCAAAAACTGGAATAATTATTCTTGCCCTTTTCCCTCAGAGTGGTCTATGTACATGCTTTGAATCCTCCCAAATATTACTTCCTATCAAAGTGAAAGTGTTAGCTGCTCAATCATGTCCGACTCTTTGCGACCCCATGGAGTGTAGCCCTCCAGGCTCCCCTGTCCATGGGAGTCTTCAGGCAAGAATACTGGAGTAGGTAGCCATTCCCGTCTCCAGGGGATCTTCCTGACCCAGGGACTGAACCCGGGTTTTCTACATTGCAGGCGGATTCTTTCCCGTCTGAGTCACCATGGAAGCCCTACCACTTCCTAGTGAAAATCGCTCAGTCATGCTAGTTTATTTGCGACCCCATGGACTATACAGTCCATGGAACTGTCCAGGCCAGAATACTGAAGTGGGTAGCCTTTCCCTTCTGCAAGGGATCTTCCTAAGTGGGAACCAAATCTAACTGGGATGCTTCCTTGAAGTGCAAAATCCAAACTGCACCCTGCTCAATACATGACAGTTTCCAGGAAACCGTCTTGTGAATCTGCACTGGAAATAAGCACCACAGCTCATTCTGACACACTCCAGAATTTGGGAACGAGTGTTCCCATGGACTAATCATGTAAGTACCAAGGGATAAATCTGCTTATAACTCTCTTTAGTATATTAGCTGTTCAGTGTCTACTGGGTGGTTGGACTCGCTGGAACAGAAAATCAGTTGAGCTTGTCAGAGGAGCTGCCAATGGAGAAGACCCCAGGGTTGCTGGGGACTGGGCATGAAGGTGTGGTTCTCAAAACTATGGACCTCCCTAGTGGCTCAGTGTTAAAGAATCTGCCTGCCAATACAGGAGATACAGGTACGATCCCTGGGTTGGGAAGATCCCCTAGAAAAGGAAATGGCAATGCCTTCCAGTATTCTTGCCTGGGAAATCACATGGACAGAGAAGCCTGGTGGGCTACAGTCCATGGAGTCACAAGAAGTCAGACACAACTTAGCGACTAACCAATAACATGACACAACACGCCTTCTTTTGGTGTAGGAGTTTGACAATTAATCATGAGATCCCTGCCCACAGCCATACTACAAGCAGCTTATCCTTCCCTGCCCTTAGTACCATGAGTTAAAGCTGATTCTGATATCCAGTTGTCCCTAATTCCCAACAGCTGACCACTCTGTTCACCAGCCATGCACCTCCCGTCCCCATGACAATTCGGAAGTCTCATCAGTACTGCAAATATCCATGCAAATTAGCCAGCTCCACTTTGAATTTTCCTATAGCACATGTTCGAGTGTCTGAGACAGGAAGGCCCACAGCTGTATTTGCATAACATTTGCATGAACTTTCCACGCTACCTGCAAATGCCTCCATTAGATCTGTCCACCTAAAATGGATCCAAATTCAGAGTTTGGGAGAATTCCCTGAAGATGGTTGACTTTCGATTCCTCTCTGTGTTCCTGCTTGTCACGCAGTGGCTCTGTACCCATAAATGCACACAGCACAGAAGATGGGAAGGGCAGACCCAATCAGAACTTTGTAGGGGAAGAAAAATGGCCCAAATCACAAATCCTAATTGGGCTCCATGCTCCCCTTGGGCTCTCCTCCCTGGACAGCAAAATACCAAGTCATTTAGGAAAAACAAAAACAAAAACAAAAAACTTCCCAGGCTTGCTCAGTTCTTGTTACAATGTCCTGGAGCTCCTGGTCTTGGCTTCCTTTACCCATGAATACAAAACCACAGTCTCAGGGATGACTGTTCCAGAGAAAGAGTCAGAAGGGCTCATCTGATCCAGTCCTCTCTGCTATGGATGAAGCCCAGGTCCAGAGAGATGATGTGACTGTCCACCAAGGGGTTAGCAGGAAGCNGGCTTCCTTTACCCATGAATACAAAACCACAGTCTCAGGGATGACTGTTCCAGAGAAAGAGTCAGAAGGGCTCATCTGATCCAGTCCTCTCTGCTATGGATGAAGCCCAGGTCCAGAGAGATGATGTGACTGTCCACCAAGGGGTTAGCAGGAAGCTGGATGGGGTGCTCAGTAGGGGAAGTCTCAGTGGCATTCCCCCCTCCCCACGCAGATGGGGTGGGATTTTGAAAGGACAGAAAATGTACTACAGTTCCCCTAAGAGGACCACCTGGTGACCATGTACAGGGCTCACTCTGAGAGCCTAGCACTTAGAACCTAGACTTGGCAACAGCTTTGCCACTGGGTCCAACTCCTTGTTTAAGGGAGAAAAAGCCAGCGGGGCCTTATGTGTCACACTGGGATTACCTGGTTGAAGAGAGGGGCCAGACGGCCTCTAAAGAGATGCCCTTTTGTTGCTCTTGGCACTTCTTGCTGGTCTATTTTATTCTTGCCTGGAGAATCCCATGCACAGAAGGAGAGCCTGGTGGGCTGCAGTCAACAGGGTCACAGAATGGGACACAACTGAAGCAACTGAGCATACACTGCATGCATGTTCATGGCATAGAGGCTCTCTTCCCAACTTACGCTAAAGCAGGTCTCTCTCAGCCTGGTTCCAGCACACCACACTTTGGCCGGAATGTAGCATCACGCTACCTTTCAGCAAGGTTTAAGGATAATGCTCTTCCTTCCTATTACAATTCATACAACGCAGCTTCAGAGCGTGACACAGAGTGGGTCTCCCTCCACTGCCAGAAGACCAAGATTCTGACAGAGAGGAACAGCTCGTTCCTTCTTCTCTGTTCTAGTAACTTGCTGAAATGGCCCGGGGGCTTTCCAAGTTGGGCCTTTGGGTGAAACAGACACAGTGTTCAGGGACAGGTTCTGTTTGAAATTTGGAACCAAGAACTCAGAACTAGATTGCTGTCAGATCGGACCAAGGGCAGGGACACCTTACAAACGGAAGCTCGACAATTCTCCAGACTCACTATCTGGCCAATGGTTACCCCAGTATTGGCTCAAAGGGTCCACATGGCCCAGCCCCCTCCCCCTCTCTGCACCCTGTCCCTCACTGGTCCCCGTCTCTGTAGCTACTGTGTAGATAATTCAGGGCACTTTTTATGGCCAA
Organism: Neotragus moschatus; assembly: GCA_006410615.1. Classification (NCBI taxonomy): domain Eukaryota; kingdom Metazoa; phylum Chordata; class Mammalia; order Artiodactyla; family Bovidae; genus Neotragus; species Neotragus moschatus. The sequence goes on from SJYA01002186.1 coordinate 889,144, forward strand.
CAATTTCCACTGACTGATTCTTCCATCCCTATCTTGTTCAAGTACCTATGGAAAGTTAAATTTTTTTTTTAAATCTTACAAAAGGAATGAAAGGTAGTAGAGCCCATCCAAAACATCTGCAGCCAGCTGTCTAAGGCCTTCTAGGTACATACTAGACTGGGGCTTCCCAGGTGATGCGTGGTAATGAATCCACCTGCAGATGCAGGAGACTTGGGTTTGATCCCTGGATCAGGAAGGTCCCCTGGAGGAGGAAATGGCAACCCACTTCAGTATTCTTGCCTGGGAAATCCCACGGACAGAGGAGCCTGGCGGGCTGCAGTCTGTGCGGTTGCAAAGAGTAGGACACGAGTCAGCACACAGCAGGTGCATACTAGATACATTCTCATTNTCCCCTGGAGGAGGAAATGGCAACCCACTTCAGTATTCTTGCCTGGGAAATCCCACGGACAGAGGAGCCTGGCGGGCTGCAGTCTGTGCGGTTGCAAAGAGTAGGACACGAGTCAGCACACAGCAGGTGCATACTAGATACATTCTCATTAGGGAGTTAACTTAAGCCTGGAAGAAATTACTTGTGGAGAAGATCTTAGCAGTGACTTCAGTTGTTGATGAATTTATTAATTGACCAATTAACAAAAAAGCAAGGTTCATAGAAAGTCTTTGGCCAAGGAGAAAGGCAGAAGGGTATCAGTTACCCTTTTACTGGTGTTTCTGGTCCAGAGAGGTGATAGGCAAAGAGGGGGCCAGAGACTGGGCAAAGGTTGCCTGCCTTTTCCAACACAAGCCAAGGAGGACAGATTTCTCATCACAGTGGCCACAGGCTCCATCCACCCCACTCCCCACTCTCTGGCTTTCCTGAAGCTTCTGTTCAGCCCAGAGTTTGGAATTCAATCCAGGAACAGGCATGACAAACACTATTTTTCATTTCCATGGAGACCAGGGCCTGCAATAGAACCAGGACTCCATGCCTGAAATGCCAAAACAGCCTGACCCACTTTCCCCCTTCCGACAAAAACAAAGTAAGTTCATTTGAGTCCTGCCAGAGCTGAGGGACAAGCCAGAGCTCCAGTTATCTCTGTGGATATTTCAAAGAGGAGCAAATGATGGTAATTGAAAAGTGATGACGCTACAGAACCAGTGGACATGAACTGTTTTGCCCAAAGGGTGCACAGGCTACACCAAACCATTCTGAGTCCTTGTCCTCACCTGCCGGAGGGATGGACTTGATGACCAGCAATCCACTCCTGGGATCCACACTCAGGGATCTATCTACTCCCTCAACTTCTCTTGTACCACTTTCTCCTTCCCTCTATTCTGGCCTCCTTGGATCTTTCTGTTCCTCAAACACACCAAGTTCACCCCTGCCCCAGAACTCTCCCCCTGCAGTTCTGAACTCTGATTCCTTTTCAATCCTTAAGTCAAAATTCAAATGTCTCCTCCCTAGAGTCGCCTGTCTTGAAGAACCACTGCATCGACTGTGCCCTCCCTGTCTCCAGGCGGTTGTCCTCACATCATTCCATTTCCCCACTCCGTGGCCCTTGTCAGGAGTGGGAGTTGTCTTTATTTGCTGCTGTTGTTGTTCAGTTGCTTACACTGGACTGAACACTCCATGGGGGCTGGGGCCTTGTCTATTGTGTGGTTCCCCAGTGCCTCTGGCTCAGTGGGATCACAGATATGTATTGCATGAATAAAGGAATGAGCTCTTTCAACAACCACTGTTCAGCTACTCCGTTAAGAGCTTTCTTTCTCAAGCTTGCCCCAGACCTGCCTTCTGAGACTACCAGCCCATTGGTTCTTATTCTGATTTCTGGATCCATGAAAACTGAAATGTGACATCACTTCCAGACTTTGCTGGCCTGGTCACTTTGTCTAGACATAAGTGTACATGTCTGAGTTTAAATTCTGTGCTGTTTCGTGTACCCTTGAGAAAAGCCCCTTTATCTTTCTATGTATCTGTGTTCCTTGCCTGTTGGATGATCACAACCTAGCTTACTAGGATGGGAGAGAGAAGCTTAAAAATAAAAAAAGGCAGCACATCCCCAAAGTAAAGGGGTCCCTACAATCTGTTTATGGAGGGAAAAGAGGGGTAGAAGTAGGGAGTGAATTTCCAGTTAAGGAACTGCATCCTGTGTCCACGAAGCAAAGACAAGGAGTTTTGTCTGCTGCTATTCACATCTTTAGCTAGCCCCCACTTCCACACGGCTAGGAGGATAAGGCCTTAACATGAAGCAGAAGATGCTGAAATGAAACACAGGCACTTACTGATGATGGACAATTTCCTTTCTGAGGCTATTCACAGCAGGACAAACCTAAAGTCTGGGAGAGAGTCCTGCGGGCTTGCAGGCAGTGCTGGCTGAATTGATCTATAATGACAGTCTGCAGCCTTAGTGGTCATGCAATCCCACCTCCCACTGGATGCAGGAATTCCCTCTTCGAGGCCCTGACAACAGCCACACAATCCCCACATTTCAGGTTTCCAAGGAGAGAGCACCCACTAGGGGGCTGCGTACATGTTAGAACAGCTCCAAAGTTTTAAGCACCATGGTCCTTAGTTCTCCACGATTCTTGGTGATCATTTTCCATCCAGCTATCTCTGAGCTTTACAGTCTTTAGAAATTAAGCGAAGTTTGTTGATTGGGTGTCGTTAAGCCAGCAATTACTGAACACCTACTACGTATGTGTCTCCTACTGTGTTTTACATATTCACCCTGAGGGCCCCATGGGACAGCAGCTGTGTTGTGGTTCTTTGTAGATACACAAGGATTAAATACACAGTATTAAACATGATACTGAATACACAAGAGGAACTTAATACATTTACACTTGACTATCAATCCCAATCACACATAAGTACAATCCCACTCAAAATATTTCGGAAGCCTCAATACCACAAACCACTGGGACAAGGCAGGGAATCCAACTGAATAGAACTTCTAGCTTCTTCTAAGTTTGCTCCACAGGGGCCCCATCCCCAACTTCTGCAAGAGAAATGTTGCTACTAAAACTACAAGGAGCTTGTGCAGAATCCATCCATTCCTTCATCTGTTCATCCATCCATCCTTCCGTCCAATCAACAGCTGAAGAGACATACTCCAAGCCAGATAATGCTCTAGGCATGAGGGACTCAGGCTTTGCCTCTAAGGAATCTATCACCTGTGAGAGAGACAGACGTGTAATTAACTAACCCTCCGGTAAGAGCTACATGGAGTCAATCAAAACAGTTCCCCCAGTCACCTGTCAAGGAAGCCAGGCAGTCCTAGTTCGGCTTCTTCCCTATGTGTGAAGTGAAGACTGCTCAGTCGTGTCTGACTCTTTGCGACCCCATGGACTATATAGTCCATGGAATTCTCCTGGCCAGAATACTGGAGTGGATAGCTTTTCCCTTCTCCAGGGAATCTTCCCAACCCAGGGACTGAATCCAGGTCTCCTGCATTGCAGGCAGATTCTTTACGAGCTGAGCTGAGCCACAAGGGAAGCCCAAGAATACTGGAGTGGGTAGCCTATCCTTTCTCTAGCCGATCTTCCTGACCCAGGAATCTTTCTCTAGTGGATCTTCCTGACCCAGGAATCAAACTGGGGTCTCCTGCATTGCAGGTGGATTCTTTACCAATTGAGCTATCAGGGAAGCCCTCCCTGTGTGTGATCTGGGAGCAAATCCCTCCTCTCTGCACTTCGGCTTCAGCCTGTGAGAAGATTAAGTGTGAACGTGGCCTAGCCCCCCACAGTGAAGCGGGGCGGGGTGACAAAAAGCATATACAGGACACACTGTGAACTCCTGAGAGCAGAGCATTCTCTCAGACAGAGGAACCCAGATCTAAATCCAGCAAAGGATCCAGAAACAGGATGCAGGCAGTCTGGTGTGTGTGTGTGTGTTAGTCGCTCTCCGCAATCCTGTGGACTGAAGTCCACTTAGGCTCCTTTGTCCACGGGATTTTCCAGGCCAGAATACTGGACTGGGTTGCAAGTTCCTTCTTCAGGGGATCTTCCCGACCCAGGGACTGAACCCAGGTCTCCCACAATGCAAGCAGACTCTTTTATCATCTGAGCCATCAGGCAGTCTAGGCCCCTAGTTATTTCAGCATCACCAGCTTTCCCTCTGGTCAGGGCCACGCTACTGGAAGCACCAGAGGCTGGGGCTGGCTGTCAGTAGAAAGTCCCAACCAGGCAGGCAGTTGAGGGGGTGTGCAAAGTGTAGGTGCACAGGGGTACAGGGCAGCATTCGGCCTATCTTTCCCTTCTGCGGCTCCTTCCTAACCTCGCTATCTGAGCTAACCAAGTGGCTAAACCTCTTCAGACTCTGTGGATTCAAACGCAGTTCTGACTCACTTTCTGCTAGAGAACAAACAGAAACAGAGCTGAAGAAGAACCATTACGTTGGGCCTCTCAAGTGGCTTAGTGGGTAAAGAACCTGCCTGCAATGCAGGAGACACAAGAGACGCAGGTTCGATCCCTAGGTTTGGGAAGATCCCCTGGAGAAGGGCATGGCAACCCACTCTAGTCTTCTTGCCTGGAGAGTCCCGTGGACAGAGGAGCCTGGCGGGCTGGAGTCCATCGGGTTGCAAAGAGTCGGATACGACTAAAAAGACTGAAGCAAGTAAGATCATAGAAATTTTAGAACCAAGAGGTCTGTAGGAGGCTCAGCCAATCTGTCCATTTGCAGGCAGACATCTATGCCACCCAGAGAGGCTGTACCCTCATATAAATATATTCAGAAGGGGAACGGGAGGGGCTCCTCAGATGCTCACAACAGCTTTGTATCCTGGGTCTTGCTTGGAGGTCCAATGATGAGGACTTCGCCTTCCAACGCAGGGGGTGCAGGTTCGATCCCTGGTCAGGGAGCTAAGATCTCAGAGGTTTCATGGCCCCCAAAACAAAAACATAAACAACAGAAGCAATGCTGTAACAGATTCAACAAAGGCTTTAAAAAGGGTCCACATTAAAAAAATCTTAAATGTACCTTGAGCTGGTGCTGGTTACACAGGTGTATTTAGTTTGCAAAAATTTATCAAGCTCTATGATATGTGCAATTTTCTGCATATATGTGTGTGTATATTATACTTCAATAAAAAGTTTTAAGCACACAAAATTTTAATTAAAAGAATTTTTTTTTTTTTTTTTGGCTGAGCCACGTGGCTTGCAAGATCTTGGCTCCTTGACCAGGGATCAAACCTGGGCCATGGCAGTGGAAGTGCAGAGTCTTGATCATTGGACTGTCAAGAAATCCCAATTTAAAAAATTTTTAAAGAACATAGAAACTGAGAGATGAATGTCTGCTCTTATCAGTAGCCTTCTTTAAAATAAAATATATTCAAAGTACAAAATTCCAGGGCTTTCTTCCATGATCCTTCTCATTGTCTCCTGCAACCATCAGAAATTCTTAGTGATTAAAAAAACAAAAAACAACAACAACCAAAAAAACCCTTGTTATGGTGCACTCAATGCCATTTTCTTTTATTTCAGCTTTTCCAGACTCGAGGTCGGTTCATTAACTACAGCACCACCTCTGTTCCTATTCTCTCTCCTCTGGATGGAATGAATCTAAGGCCTCAAACCTATTTTTAGAAGTTTAAAATCATTTCTCCTACATCTCCACCTAATCTTTGTTTAGAGTCTACCTCAAGTGACAGGGAGAGAATTAACTGATGATGTAACTCATTTCGCCTTTGGACAACTGTTCTTATTTTAAGCTCAATCTGTTTCCTGTGGCTTCCCACCAAAGGTCCCATATATCTACCCCCTTGGCAGGTGTAGAATAAATCACATTTCTCTTCCAAATGCACTTTTAAAGTGGCTTTTGTGCTCCCTCAGCCTTTTCTCCTTCAGACTTGCTAGTCTTTCCAGCCTACCCCTCAGCCAAGGGGTTCACTCTCCTCTGAATGAATTCCAGTTCATCTCAATACACCTTTAACTATGGAGCCCAGAAATGGTTGTAGAATAGCAAATAAGTTTTCTGATGAGCTCAGAATAGAGCAGAACCATCACTCCATGTGCTCTGGAAATGAGACTGCAAACATATATTTTTGGAGTCATATTCTGAATCAGAGGAATCTAGAATTAGTCACTGGTCTCTTACATATCTCTGGCTACAGCCTTGGGGCTACGGAGAGTGCATACATGCACAAAAATGCTTGTATCCCTACAAGAGACACTCCCCGCGCCCACCATTTCTTCCCCCTACTGGGCAAACTCAAGTTCTGGTGGAATGATGAAGAATCCACACAGTTCTCAGCCCAACTCAGGTTATACTCCAATTCTGAACCTTTATACGAGCATCTCCAGGTCAGATACGGAACCACAGCAATGCTCTCAAGTGCAAATGCTTTCCTCCTTCTAGTCCAAACACTTGCTCCTTGGACCCTAACTGTCTGACTTGCAGAAAAGCTGAGGTTTCGCCTGGCTGGCCAAGAGCAAAACGGTGAGGTTCCGTCTGAGATCACTAGGAAAACGGAATTCATTCAGTCCTCTGTCTGTCACCATACAGAAGGGTGTTGTGTGTGTGCAAACATGAGCAAGGTGAAGGCTGCTCACATCTCTCACACTTCCTCAGGGAGGTCTCAGGTGATCATCAGGCCATTCTAATCAGGACTAATTCACAGGTCAGCAAATCATGACCCAAGGCCAAATCCAGCCCATCACCCATTTCGTGTGACCCACAAGCTAAAAATGGTTCTTAACGTCTTTAAATGGTTGGGGGAAAAAAAAGAATATCTTGTGATGTGTGAAAACTGTATGAAATGGAAATTTCAGAGTCCATAAATGAAGTTTTATTGGGAACACAGCCATGTGTGTTTGTCCTTCTATGTTTGTGGCTGCTTCTGCTGTACAAAGTAGTGTTGAGTCATCACAACAGACACGGCCTGGGTCACAATGCCTAAAGTATCTACACTCTGGCGTCTTACGGAAGCAGCTGGCAACCCCTGGCCGAACAGTGTGTGACCTTGAAAGATCTGTGCGGTGCCTCTGCCTCTCTGTCAAGCCGGGAAGGAGCGTGTGTCTGTGACCCACCAATAAGGCACCTGTGCTTGACAACTCCGAGGCGGAGGAAAGAGGCTGCAAGTTGGCTCCTGCCTGCACCGGACATTTGTAGGGCCAAGAAAGGGAGAAGCTTTTCTCCCAGGTAGGATGACAGAAGCTGCCACTCCTTCATTCTCTCCCAGTGAGGTACCACTGTCCATGGCCTCGACACTGATAAACTCCTGCCACGGCAGCTCCCTGAAACACTCCTTTCTCCTCCATTCCTTCAAGGCCAGCTCCTTCCTCCCGGGTCCTAAACTTCTCCAACCCACAGAGTGCTATCCAAGGCAAAGGAGGAAGGCATGCCCACCTCCAGGCTAGCCGGGAGAGGGAGCCGGGAAGTGGAGGAGCCAGGGGGCGTCCACAGAAGCAGTCTGCTTCGAAGTGTCAGAGAAGGTAAAGAAGCGAAGATCCCTTCCCCCCAGCCCTGGCTGAGCGCCTGGCTGAGTCTCCGAGGAGACGGAGCTTCAAGGCCTCCCCCACCCTCCACTTGCCTAAATCAAGCAAATAACTAACAATGCAAGGAGGTGTGGGGGAGTAAGGCCCAGCCACTGGGTATCTATTTTCTGAAAACACATGGCAAATCTCTGGGCCAAATGCCGGCTAAGCCAAAGAATAAACAAATCCCTTTATTTCCCTGAGACTGGAGCTATCAACTTGCCCTCTCATCCTCTCCTCCCATTAGCCAGAGCCATCCATCAGAGAAGCAGGATCTGTCTGTCTGTGAGAAGGTGGCCTCACCTCTGCCCTGGTCACCTCTCCCCCACCAGGGGCACCCCAGAGTTAAGTCGGTGGGTGAAGATCTGGAGGAGCACATGGCCTGTCCACACCTCCCCCAGAAGCTCCGGCCTGGTCGCCCCGGAATGCAATCCTCTGCCATTTTTTCTCCAAGTTACAGGACCTTGAATAAGTCTCTCTGGCCAAGGGGACTCCATCAGCCTGAACCCCACCCCTCCCTCCAGCCGCCCTGGGCCCACCCCTCCTGGCTCAGCTCAGGCAGTGCTACTCTGAGGAAGGTGAGGAAGGGGGACAGAAAAGAGCCAGGGAGGGAAAAGAATGAGGCCTCTCTGCAGCATGATGTCACACTGGCTGCTTTTGGATCCCCCCAGCACAGAACAGAAGCAAACAACATGGACTCCGGATTTACTGTGCCTGGAAAGGTTTGTGTTCTTAGCGGTTCCGGTGGCCTGCGCCAGCTGGAAACAGCATGGCAGCCAGAGAGACAGGCCCTCGCTCCAGCCCCCGGGGCCCCCATCCGACCCCTGGGCATAGGCACCCCCTTCAAAAAAAAAAAAAAAATGCGCGGAGGAAACAAAGATGGACTGACACATACATACACGCACACACAAGCGTCAGCAAGAGTGAGCACTAACCTGGCAGCCATTGGGAAGGTAGTGGAGCACAGTGCACAGCTCATTCATTCATGCACTGGGCAGTGGGGGGCGGGGGCGGGGAGCGGGGGCCCTGGGGGCGCCGGAGGGCACGCACCTCCATGACCATCCCACGGCCCTGTGGCTAACGGCGGGGGGCAGGGCGCTCACAAGCTGGGGGAGCTTCCTTTCTCTGCTGTTGCCAACCGCTCTGGAATGGTAAGCATGACTCCCCGTCAATTTCTACCCACCCCCCTCCCCTGCGGCCGGTATTTGGCGTGGTCTTGCAGTCGAACCAGGACACCGCCGAGCCCCTCTCTCCCGGCCCTCACTCCCTTTCTCTCTCTCCCTCGGACTCCCTCCCAAGACAGCTGTTCCCGGATCCTGCACGCACGCGCACAGCGCACAGACACACTCAGCCACGCACCCCTCCGGCGCGCGGACACACTCGCACACACGCACACAGACACGCGCGCGCACACCCCGCCGCCGCCTGCCGCTTTACATAAGCAACTCTTCGGTGCAGTCAGCTTGCTCGCTCTCAATTATTCATGCCGCCCTGGAGGACCGAGCCGCTGGGGCGGCGAGCGCCGTTATTTCCTCTCCATCCCCGAGTCTGACGAAACACAAGATGATGCTCCCGAGAGATTCTGCTCCCTTTGCTGCCACCAATTATTTCCCAGGTGTTGCCTATTAGGTCAACCTGTATCAAGGAGGTGATGCTAAATCAAAACACAAGTGCCTGGCTCAAAATAGAGCCTTGCATCTTTCAAAGGATGACAGCTGCGCTTATTGCCAGAGCCTTGGGAACAGAGGAAAGGAAGGCGGCGGCACTGGAGACCACAGAAAATGACTGGGACTCTTCAGGGAAGCCTACCCCGGACTTCCAAGGTAGCAGGCCGTGATACCTCTGGGTCAGAGCCTTAACAAGTAAAACAATTACATCGACGATAAAGCATGGTCATCTCAATAAGTGGCACCTCCGAGAAAAAAAATTTTTTTCTCCTGTCCATTCACTGGAATGGGGCTTCCCTGGTGGCTCAGTGGTAAAGAATCCGCCTAACAATGCAGGAGATATGGGTTCAGTCCCTGGGTTGGGAAGATCCCGCAGAAAAGCAACCTAGTATTCTTGCCTGGAGAATTCCGTGGACAGAGGAGCCTGGTGGCCTACAGTCCATGGGGTCAGGAAGAGCTGGACACAACTGAGTGACAAACAACATTCACCGAAATGCAGCAGTGGTACTGAAACAGTCCAGATGAATATTCTTTCAGATGAGAGGTATTCTATTCAACAATGACTTTAATGGAATACTGTGAAAGTCATTTACGACTTACACAGCAGTTTCATTCACGTTAATTCATTTGATTTCCACAAGAATCACCTACAAAAGCTTTGTTAGGATCACAGCTAACAAAAGGATGCTGAGCCCTGGAAAGGTGGGAGGTCCCGTGGCAACAAAGGCTGAGCTGGGAATCCAGACCACCTGACTTGAAATCCCATAAAACCCCAAGGGTGACTGTCAGAATTCAGAGTACCACCGGTATTTTTTGAGGGGAGGAGCAGAGGGATCCAAAATCTGGACCAAAACAAACAACAAAAGCAATGGTGACAGCTTACTGTTTCTCAAACTTTAAGGATCTTCTTAAACCATAGATTTTGATATACTATGTCTAGGGGAGGGCCCAAGAGTCAACTGTTCTAACAAACTCCCAGGTGATGTCCGTGTTGCTATTCCATGGACCACACTTTTGAGTAGCAAAGGATTGGTTTATGCATTCTCATTCTTCAGGTGTCCCTAAAGGGCAGAGTTTTGTTTGCCTGCTGCAGCTGCACAGGATGACATGCTGAAGGTGAGTAATAATTATGATCCATCAATGCCACCTGTGTCCTCACCAGACTCAATACGTCTTGGGCATCTGTTGGCAAGAAGTCTCATTCTGGGACTGCCAAGCCCTAACAGCTCATCAAGAAAGGTCTTTCTGAGATTGTTTCTATGGGCAACCTGTCGAGAGAACAGCAGCCTCACAGCGTCTAGGAAGCACCTAGGTTTGGACTGTCTGGCCCCCACCCCATTTACCTAGAGGAATTTCAGTGCCAAAGAAAGGTGTGCTGGCAATGCCCTGGGCTGCAAGCACTGCCCCAGTTCTACCCGCCTGCACTTGTCTGGTCAAGTCTGGCTTCTTCTGAAATGCTGACCACCTACCCACCTCCCCTTCTGTTACTCCAGAAAAAGATCTCGGACTCTGGGGTCCAATCTGCATTCAGAGCTATGTTTTGCTGCTTTCTGGCTCTGTGACTCTCGGTTGCCCAGCTACCCTCTTCTCAGACTCATTTTTTTCATCTGCAAAAGCCAAAAATAGGTATATGTCCTCTTGTACATGGTTGAAAAAAAATGAGAGAATAAAGGTACGAGGAGGCTGGTTATGCCCCCACCTCTGAGCTTATAACTGTAGTACAGAATAGAGAATTTAATTGTAGCTTTTGTTGCTCATGCTCTTGGTTTTATATCCCTAAGCTTGTAGGTGACTTCTTTCATGTCCCTGCAACACGTAGGAGTACTGGGTATAACAGAGGTGTCAGTAAATATCTTTGTACTGACTGTCCTATCCTCCATTAAGATAGGCAACAAAAGGGTTAATGAGGCCAAGCTGCCCACACCCTGGTCTTACCTTCTCTACTCACTACGTGGCTCTGGACAAATCATACTTTCTGGAGACCTTGCTCCTTCCACTATGAAATGCACAGATTTCACCTTTCTTATGAAACAGCTCTACATAGCCCGATAGTGTTAGTATCTACATGATTCAGAACAACAGCAGTGGGTTAAAAAGGTGCAGAGATCAGACAAAGGTCTAGTCAAAGCTATGGTTTTTCCAGTAGTCATGTAAGGGGTTGGACTGTAGAGACGACTGAGCGCTGAAGAGCTGATGGTTTCTAAATGTGTTTTTGGAGAAAACTCTTGAGAGTCCCTTGGACTGCAAGGAGATCAAACCAGTCAATCCTAAAGGAGATCAACCCTGAATACTCATTGGAGGGACTGATGCTGAAGCTCCAATACTCTGGCTATGTGAAGAGCCACATCATTGGAAAAGAACCCAATGCTGGGAAAGGCTGAAAACAAAAGAAGAGGGTGACAGAGAATGAGATGGTTAGATAGCACCACCAGCTCAATGCATATGAATCTGAGCAACTCCAGGAGACAGTGGAGGACAGAGAAGCCTACAGTCCATGGGGTCACAAAGAGCCAGACACAACTTAGCAACTGAACAACAACAGTACAAGGTTAATGAACATTAGAGCATGTTTCTGAAACCTAGGCCCCCTTAGTCGAGTCCTATTCTCAACCATTAATTGTGTAGGAATAGAAGGCTACTGACTTGTCATAAGATGGGAAGGGGCCTTTTTGTACTTAGTGTTTACAGATTTGCACTGCTCTGCGCATCCTTCCTGAAGTCACAGTACAAACTCCAAAGAGGCCAGCTGAACCTCAGAAAGTTGGCAATGACCTGAACAAAGCTGACCAGGCTTCCCCAGATGGAATTCCTGCCCCTGACTCAAATCTCCACATTTCAAAGGCTGAACAATTTGCTGTCTAAATTCCCAAACTGCTTTCTTTGTAAATGAATTTAGGAAATTGAGGAAAGAGTAAGGTTTCTTTTTCTGAAGTAAACCTTTCCCTCAGAGATATGGAAAACTCACATGAGTTTCTATTTTTGAAAGGAAAAGCAGTTTCTGAGAGCCTTGTGCAGCATCAAAAGCACTTTCCTGAGAGCACCCTGGGGGGATGGGGGAAGAAAAAGAAGTTAAGGCATCTGCAAATCCAATTGAACCAAGTGGTTCCATTCAATCCAGTCCCATTCAATCACATGCTATAAAAAGAAGCTCGGTGCCTACACGTATCTTGTTCACCTCAAGTGCTTAACAGCTGTTTCAGATAAGAATGGAAGGTAGGGATGATAAAGATAAGGTCTCATCTCTGAATCCTACGCCCACCCTCAAGGAAAACAAGAGAGTTTTTAACATAGCAAATACTTCAAAGATTTTAACTAAATCTGAATTTGTTGAATAATGGGCCATGCCTGCATGCGCAGTCCCTTGAGTCCTGTTTGACTCTCTGCGATCCTCTGGACTGTAGCCCGCCAGGCTCCTCTGTCCATGGAATTTTCCAGGCAAGAATACTGGAGTGGGTTGCCATTTCCTCTTCCAGGGGATCTTCCCGACCCAGGGATCGAAGCTGCATCTCCTGCACTGGCAGGTGGATTCACTAGCACGCCCCACCCCTCGGAAGCCCATTAATTACGGGGTGATGGGCCTCTTATCATCTAAAGCACATGTGCTTTTCTAAAGCATAAACATCTAGGAGATTCTGACACGTGTGGGGGTAAGTCAAAGAAGGAAAAGGAACAAAGATCTATGTTTACTGAGGATCAACCATGCACTGGTCACATATTTTATTTTATTATATATTTTCTTATGAAACTTGAATCAAACAGATGAAGAAACTGAGTACAGAAACCCATCCTTACTCAAGATCACACAGATATTTCTAAAATCCACGTTTTCAAACCACACCATGCTCAGTTCAGTTCAGTCGCTCAGTCGTGTCCAACTCTTTGCGACTCCATGAATCGCAGCACGCCAGGCCTCCCTGTCCATCACTAACTCCCGGAGTTCACTCAGACTCGCGTCCATCGAGTCAGTGATGCCATCCAGCCATCTCTCTCCTCCTGCCCCCAATCCCTCCCAGCAT
>SJYA01002186.1:904998-982369 GCA_006410615.1 Neotragus moschatus
CTTATAGAGCAGAGGTCCTCAGCCTCCGGGATCTAATGCCTGATGATCTGATGTGGAGCTGATATTTTAACAATAATACATGCAAAGTCCACAATAAATGTAATGGATTGTACTGTGCTATGTGATACATTGTTTCAGTTGTGTCCAACTCTTTGAGACCCAGTGGACTGTAGCCCACCAGGCTCCCCTGTCCATGGGGTTCTTCAGGCAAGAATACTGGAGTGGATTGCTGTGCCCTCCTCCAGGGGATCTTCCTGACCCAGGGATTGAACCAGTGTCTCTTATGGCTCCTGCATTAGCAGGTGGGTTCTTTACCACTAGTGCCATGTGGGAAGCCCCAGATATCAGTAACTGGCTGTGATCAATTACTTGTAAAGACCATGATCCTCGGACCGGCTTGAATGCCCTTAAATCATCCCCAAACCATCCCCCCGATGCCTGCAACCCTGCACCTGTCCATGGAAAAGCTGTTTTCCATGAAACTGGTCCCTGGCATCAAAAATGTTGGGGACCATGGCTCTAGGGCATTCTATGAGCCAAATCGTTTTTATCCATTTAATATGTACTCCCTCATTTAATCCTCACATCAACCCTCCTTTACAGATGAGGAAACTGAGGTATCTTGGAAATGAAATAACTTCCCTGGATTACACAGCAGTAAGAGAGACCAGAGTTTCTGACCCCACAGTCCATTCTTGGCCATGCTGCCATCAGTTGGCTGCGGTCAGAGAGAAAGGGGGTCAAGGGAGCACAAGTGGGACAGAGAAACACAACAGTCTTCCACAAAGTTTGGAAGAGAAAAAGAAATTAAACTGTTAGCTGGAGAGGTTCACATATCTCTGAAGAATTCAAAATATGAGGAGGTACCATTAAAGGTCTTTTAAGTCAGCCTCTTAGTGTAAAAGACTTGCTGTACCCTGGTCATCAGATACCCGGGAGATCCTATTAAATATCTCTTGGAATTAATGCTTGTCCATGTTTTATGAACCATTAATGTAGGAGAATGGATGATTCACAGGTCCACTCTGCCCTCCCTGAGGTCCCAAACCCAGACTTTAATCCAGGGAAGCTGGGTTGGGGGTTCTGAGTGAGTAGATGGATTGCCTGTGACCCAGCTGTAACCCAAGACCTCTCATGAATACTGTATCTCTCACATGAGGGGCAGTGATGTCTACATAATTAAAACCTGAAGCAAGAAATGGCCAGAAGGGTGGGGAGAGAGGGATGAGGATTCAGATAGATCCAGCATCACTCACACCCTACTGCACACCAGCACCTCCACTAAAACCATGCTCACTGGTTAGTAGACTTCAGCAGGACACAAGCTTTCCCGAGAGTCAAACACCCTCCAGTAGGACAGAACGACCCATCCCCTGGCCCACTGGAAAGAGAACTTTCCGGGGTGGGGCTCCCTCTACGTATTAGTCACAGCGCCTGGCACCACGTCTGTGACACTACCAGCTTTCTGAGGTGTGTGGTCATTCTCTCAGTGGTGTCCCACTCTCTGCGACCCCATGAACTGCAGCCTGCCAGGCTCCTCTGTCAACAGGATTCTCCAGGCAAAAATACTGAAGTGGATTGCTATTTCCTTCTCCAAGGGGATCTTCTCAACCCAGGGATTGAACCATCTCCTACACTGGCAGGCAGATTCTTTACCAAGGGGCCACTAATTTTCTTATAACTCTATCCAAACAAAATAACTGATTCCCGAGTATCACCTTCTTCTTTTCTAAATGATCCTGACCATCAATCCTAGATTCTCAGCCGGGATCAAATATAAATCCACAGAATGGTCTATACCAGTGACTCCCAAACTTTACTACACCTTGTAGTTTTTACATACCCCAATGCCCAGTCCCAGCCTGTACCAATTAAACCAGTGAGTCTGGGGGGTTAGAGCTGGGCTTCTGTATTTTCTAATGATCCTGATGTGCAGCAAAGTTTAAGAATCACTGGTGTAAGTCTGCAAGCAATAAATGCTGGAGAGGGTGTGGAGACAAGGGAACCCTCTTACACTGTTGGTGGGAATGCAAACTAGTACAGCCACTATGGAAAACAGTGTGGAGATTCCTTAAAAAATTGCAAATAGAACTGCCATATGACCCAGCAATCCCACTGCTGGGCATACACACCGAGGAAAGCAGAACTGAAAGAGACACATGTACCCCAATGTTCATCGCAGCACTATTTATAATAGCCAGGACATGGAAGCAACCTAGATGTCCATCAGCAGATGAATGGATAAGAAAGCTGTGGTACATATACACGATGGAGTATTACTCAGCCATTAAAAAGAATACATGTGAATCAGCTCTAATGAGATGGATGAAACTGGAGCCGACTATACAGAGTGAAGTAAGCCAGAAAGAAAAGCACCAATACAGTATACTAACACATATATATGGAATTTAGAAACATGGTAATGATAACCCTGTATGCAAGACAGCAAAAGAGACACAGATGTATAGAAAGGACTTTTGGACTTTGAGGGAGAGGGAGAGGGTGGGAAGATTTAATGGCACTGAAACACGTATACTATCATGTAAGAAACAAATCACCAGTCTATGTTCGATACAGGATGCTTGGGACTGGTGCACGGGGATGATCCAGAGAGTTGATATGGTGTGGGAGGCGGGGGGTGGTTCAAGATTGGGAACTCATGTACACCTAAAACGGAAAAAAATAAAAAAATAAAGGATCACTGGTGTACTGGTGTATAAAATTTTAATCTTAATTCACTTTTAATGTAGTACAGATATTCTTCTGAAAGTATAGTCTAGTGATCTGTATTTTCAAAAAGTCAAACTTTTTTTTTGAACCAAGACATTTCCCCTCTCTTTTTAGAATCTTCAGAATTAGAGTGGGTGCCTGGTGGCCATGGCAAAAATCTACACAAGAGAACAGTCTTTGTGTCCTGCCCCAGAGAGAAAGCAAGCCCAGACAGACCCCTACATTACACCTCGCATGTGGAAAGGATTGGGGCAAGGAACTGGAGTTGATTCTTGGGGAGAAAAACAATGGGATTGAGGCCAATGAAGATAATCTATGATCATGACTCAATGGGAAGCAGTTGGTAAGAAGAGTCTGTGTGGATCCCAGAAAGCAATGGGAAGTGAAAGTAGAAAAAGTGAGGAGGCCGGCAGATCTGATCTGCAACTCAGGGGAAGGACCTGGTCTCACAGAAGAGGGAGCATTCTAAGGCAAGGTGTCCTCTTTCCTGGTGAGCTGAACTGCCCAAGCAGGAAGGCCCGCGAGGAACAAACTGCCAGGAGGGTGCCTCCGAGTGGGGTTGGAGACCTTCAAAACACAGGCACAGAGATAAGCTAATTATTTGATTATGCAAATGAAAGTTGTTTAACTTGCCCACAAACCCCAGGGTTAACGTGGAAGAGGATTAAATAATAATACACCTGCTCTATAAGAAGGCGATTATGAGGAAGAAGAGACTTAAGGCCAAGTGCAACGTCCTCGACTACAAGACACATATAACACCACAGTGCGGTGGTTATCTGCACACAGCTTCCCTTTCGGACCCAGGCACTCATTTCCTGGCTGCCTGCCTGCAGGAAGCGCTGCCAAAGGGTCACACCTGAGCTCCTCCAGGGGCCCTGCCCTTGAGAGGATGCCCCCTTCCTAAGAATGTGCTCAGTTGTTCAGTTGTGTCTGACTCTTTGCAACCCTGTGCATTGTAGCTCGTCAGGTTCCTCTGTCCATGGAATTTCCTAGGCAAGAATATTGAAGTGTGTTGCCATGCTCTCCTTCATGGGATCTTCCTGACCCAGAGACTGAACCCTCATCTCCTGCTTGGCAGGCTGCTTCTTTACCACTGAGTCACCAGGGAAGCCTGGAGCCAAACAGCTGGTCCATTGGCAGGATACAGAAACCTGTCCCTTTGCATCGGTTTGGGATAATTCGGTAGGGGCATCCAGAACCAGAGCCTGGGCCACCTGGGACTGGCCCAAGTGTGTCAATCTTGAACTTCTCCATCTACCCAGTCCTGATTCCCTCACCCACTTACAGGCTTGTTCCCAAGAGCACTTTCCAATAAACCTCCTGCAGGAAAATCTGCCTCGATGTCTCTTCCAAGGTCTCTTTTCAACCTAAGACACAAACCAATTACCATGAAGGAATGTACAAGTAGGGAGGTCATAGTCCTGTCACAGGACTAGCCCCTGAAATTTAAGAAAAAATGCCAAGTTTCAGGCTCAAGAATTCAGTACCAGTCTAGAATTGAGAGAGAGAGACCTGGCCACCTGGGACAAGTGGAAGACCATGCTATGGTTTCTACCTCTGTCTGCCTCTGGGGAGACTAAGCCCCCTTCCAAACCACCTCTTTGTGGAGGTAACTGACCTCTCCTTAATCCTGGATTAAGGTTTTATAGAGGGACGCCTGTTCGCTGGTGCCCCAGTTAAGATGTTGACACGTGGTACCTAAGGACAGATCTCGAGTCCTTCTGGCCGCTGGCCTGAGGCTAAAGTCGCATGACCAGCCCTCCATCTCCCTCTCCCCACCGCCCACTCTTCCTTTAACCTAGAGAGAACCAGCCAGCTTTGGCAGCTAATAGAGCTCACGCTGTGGTTGGGCGCCTGCACAGCACTGAAGTGGTAGAGAGAGATGGGAGGAGCTCTGGGCTGGGGCAGGATGTGAGGAGGGGGTGGTGTGGGGGGGATGGTGACGAGTTGGAAGGATCCTAGTCACAAAAACGACCCTGCCCCAGCTCTGGGTCCCTTGTGTCTGCCAGGGAGGCTGCAGTTGCCTCCGGGCCCCACTCCACACATCGTGTCTCAGGAGTTTGGTTGGTCAGTGGAATTCGGACAGAAGAGCCAAGTAGAAAGAAAGCTCAAGAGCTCACTGGTCACTCCCCAGCTCCTCTTGAATTCACTGCAGACTCTCCGGAGGGTAACTTCTGGAGGGTAACTGAGCGGGCTCTCACAGAGGAGCCAAGAACTCGTCCCCCATCTCCCTTTCCTTGGACCCTGGAAGTGCCACCTCCATCCAGTCTAGCTTCTGCAGGTCTGTCCAAGCTGCTCTGCGAGGCTGCAAGACCTGGGATCCCCGATGATGTGAGTTGCTCACATCTGTGGACATCTTTTCTCAGTGTCCACCTCTCCATACACATCCAGCCCCGGCAGCCAGTCTGCTCAGCCACCCTCCCCAAGGGCAGCACTTGGCTGCCCTTTTGGCCATTGTTCCCAAGACAGGCCTCCTCCTGGTTAGGGACGCAGAATATACTTGACTCTCACTGAGGATGGTGCAGGCTGAGGGAGGAGTTACTGACCAGCCCCAATCTAACTCACTGTATAAGATAGCATCCTCCTTCATAAGGCACAGGGGCCCAGAGGACACACCTTCAGTGTATCCTACCTTTTCTCCAGGACTCAGTTTCCCAATTTGTTATAAGAAGCTAGGCTGGTCTAGGGACTTCCCTGGTGCTCCAGTGGTTAAGAATCCACCTTCCAACACAGGAGACACAGATCAGATCCCTAGTTGGGGAACTAAGATCCTCCATGCCTTGGAGCAACTAAGCCCGTGGGCCATAGCTAAGCCTCAATGCAGCCAAATAAATAAAGAAATGAATAATTTTCTTTTTTAAGAAGGGGTTGGTCTAGATGACCCCTTAAATTATTTCCTGTTCTAGACGCCTGTAACCATTCTTTACCCTCATACATCTCCAAGTGCTAATAATTTCCAAGAGAAAGGGAAAAAAAAAAAAAAAGAGAGTCCTGTGGCCACAGACTGAGGCAGAACAAGGCAGCAGGGCTGACCAGAGCAGCCAGGGCCCGTGACCGGCCATGGGGCCTGTTCTCTCTACACTCCGTCTCTTCTGAACACATCACTGCCTCCAACCACCTGCCTCTCGGCTCCCTTCCCCAGCATCTCCTGTCTCTCCAGAGAAAAAGAGCTGAAATGCTGTGAGGGTGGCTGTGCCTGGCAGCTGGGAGCCAAGCCTCATTAAAGAGTTCAGACCTGGCCTTGACCCTCCAGTCAAAACCTGATGAGAGCTGGAAAGGAACAGGTAGGGACCGAACTAAGAAAGCGAGCAGCCACAGGGTAAGCTGGGGATGCTGACTCACCACACGGGCATAGGCTGTGACCGCCCGACGTTACCACGTGATCCAACCAAAATCAAATCCAACCAACACCAGCTTCCTTTCCCACGATCCACATACTGTTATTCATTTAGCTATGCACCCCAGGTGCTGGAGAGTCCTTGATGTCAGGCGTACTGCAGAATAAGCCGTAACATATGGTTAAAAGCCTTTTTCTACAACAGGCCGAAAAATATACAAGTAGAGTGGGCGGAGATCACAGTGCTCAGCATGGACCAAAACGATTGGGTTGGCCAAAATGTTCACTCGGATGTTACAGGAAAACTTGAACGAACATTTTGGCCAACCCAATACAAAGTGTCTGTGAGAGGAACTCAGGAGACACAGGTTCAGTCCCTGGGTCAGGAAGATCCCCTAGAGAAGGGTACAGCAGCCCACTCCAGTATTCTTGCCTGGAGCATCCCATGGACAGAGGAGCCTGGCGGCTACAGTCCATGGGGTCACAAAGAGTCGGACCAGACTGAAGCGACTTAGCATGTACACTATGCACATGAGAGTAACTACAATACACCTGGGCTTCATCCACAGAAGCAAGTGAAGGGAGGTAATAAACCCCTGCAAATAATACCTAGAAATAGGACCCCTCTTTACTAGGTCCATTGTTCAGATAAGATAAATAAGACAGTGTGGGTCTGGACAGCCAGCCCTATGACAAGCTGTAGAGTAACCAGGAATGTTTAGACTAAAGGAGAAATGCCTTAAAGTAAGCAGGACAGCAAATATCTGACAAAGGGAAGAGAGAAAAAAAGCCAAAGGAGAGAAGAGTCCCATGTTTGGTATTTCTAGAGAGAAGTTAGCAGATTGCATAACGGGGTTTGAAGGAATAGGGAGCTTTCGTAGAGTAGAGGGTGTGCTTCCAGGCAAGAGGATGATTTCATATCCTGATCTCCAGGTTGGTCCAGACAATCTTATGAAAACTCCCAACTCTGAGACATCATCTGTGGCTGAGCAATGCCCCGTCGCAGATGACACCCAGTGAGCCTACAGGGTAGGCATGAGCAGGGGGCCTTCTGATTTCATCCTGGAGACAAGTAGGGAATCTCCATCTGCTCTTATTCTATAGATATTTATCCAGATTGAGAGGGAAAGTCTCCTCTCTCTTATAGGGCCAGAGACATATCCACAGACTCCAAGAATCTCCAAAGCAGAAAGGCCTTTTGATCTCAGCCTGATTTTTTACCCAAAGCACTGATTTCCTCTGCAGCTTCCCCAGAAGAGAAGAAGAAACCAGAGGATCATTTCCACAACCCTCCAAAATAATGAGTCAATCTTGTTAACTAATGGGGCAGGTGGCCAAATCCTTCTCTCAAGAGAGGTTGATAATATGTTTCCCACAGTCCCCCGAGCCCCACCTCCTGCCCATCACTGTGGGTCTCAGAGTCACCGGAGGTACCAGAATCCCCACCAAGAACAGAAGTGCGCCTGTGAAGCTTCCTGGAAACCTTGTGAAATATGCTCAAGTGGGAGTGAGTGGGCAATAGGAAAGCTCTGCCCACTGCTGGGTTCCCTGTATGCTGACATTTGTGATCAAGATGGAAAACATCCATGAGACGTGCCCCGGAGACTGGCTTGTTTTCTTCTAAATAATCTAGCATTTGACTCACCAAAAACCTTTGTATTAGGATCTATAAAATACCACTGCCTGGGTGTACAGCATTAGAATTCTCCACTAGACCAATGGCCTTTTGTCCAGCCTTGGTTATTTCCCAGAACTCTCTGGGATGGTGGGAGTGCGGGGTGGGGGTGGAGCAAGGTAGAAAGCGACCACTCAATCCTGCCAGGTTGGGTGTCTCTCTCCCACCCTCCTTCAACAGCAAGCCAGGCCCATAAGCAGTCAGATAAATGTGCCTCCTGGGAAATGAACGCAAAGAGAAATTAAAGAGCACAGGGAGAAAAAGCAGCCTTGAGCTGGATGCTAAACATGGGAAAATGTAGTCCAACAGAGTCGTTTTCAGAAAAGTGAGGGTTGAGCAAAACCAGAAAGTTATAATAAAATCCTGGATGCATGCTGAACGGTCCATTCTGGCTCCAGAGTGTTCTGCTCCTGAAGGTGGGGCCACCCACACACCCCAATTACACACACCCGCGATCTCCCATAGATGCTTGTGTGCGTGTGTCTGTCTCCCTCCTTGAGGTCAGGAAGGCTCTGCAGAGGGTTCCATTTAACTCAGGGCATGGTGCTGGGTG
The DNA here is from genome assembly GCA_006410615.1 of Neotragus moschatus. Lineage (NCBI taxonomy): Eukaryota > Metazoa > Chordata > Mammalia > Artiodactyla > Bovidae > Neotragus > Neotragus moschatus. The sequence continues at coordinate 913,297 of SJYA01002186.1, forward strand.
TGGGTAGTAATTAGCATACCTTGTATTTATGTCTAGCTATTTCTGGCCTGGAGCTTGTTTTCTCCTCCTTCAATTCCCTCTGAAGAGGTCAGTCAGCCTTACACATGTGGCTTCTGGCCTTCCTGTGCCAGTGTTCCAGTGCTCAGCAGCATCACTTCGCCCAGAGGTAGAAATCAGGCCAGGATTTTTCTCCTCACTCTACTGGCCAAGGGACAGTGAGAGCAGTTGGCAGGGCCACCTTCTCAGAGCGAGTCACACAGGGGCCCCTGAGAATTGCTGGTCATTTACGAAAGCATATATGGCTCCCCTGACCTAGGCCAGCTTTAGCCAGGGCATGCCACCACTAAAAGACTGTCACAATCTCCTGCATAAAACCTGGATAACCAGTTTCCCAAAAGGAAAGACTTCACGAAAAAGTCTACTATATGGACGTGCTAGTTCTTCTGTGCTATCTTTCTAAATGGGCTTGCTGGTGGCTCCGTGGTAAAGAATCCGCCTGCAATGCAGGGGACAATGCAGAAGAAACGGGTTCAATCGCTGGGTTGGGAAGATCCCCTGGAGAAGGGAATGGCAACCCTCTCCAGTATTCTTGCCTGGGCAATTCCATGGGCAGAGGAGTCTGGAGAGCTACCATCTGTGGGGTTGCAACAAGTTGGACATGAGTTAGTGACTAAACCACCATCACCATTTTTGCAAATATAATTCCTTTCATCCTTTTAACCACCCTGTACAGTAGGTTAGAAACTGTCCCTATTTTCACAGGTGAGAAAACCAAAGCACACGGAGGTTGAAACTTATCCAAGATCACAGAGATAATAGCTGGTGGGCCCCAGAGTCAAGGCCAGTGGGCCATCCCCAGGGTATCCACCCTTAACCATTAAAGAGAAGCAGCCTTGCTTCAGTCTGTGGGCCTCACGCAGATACTCTGATTCAGTGTGTTCCCACATGATCCTGAGGGCCAGGCAGGTGTGGAGCTTGCTAATGAAGTTAGCGGTTCTCAAACCACAGCGTACACGTGGATATTCAGATTCCTGGACCCCGGAAGTTCTGGAATTGGAACAAAGAACCTGCAGTTTTAACAGGTGCTTAAGACGAGGCCAGTGCAGGTGGCTCACAAAAGGCCTGTGGGCAGAACTAGCCCCGCCACATCACTTGGCTCAGCTAAGATGAGGACACAGCGCCCTGGGCCACTCAGCGGTGCCCACATCGGTGGGCCCTTCTCCCTCGAGCAGCCCCGGGGGAGGGGAGCAGGTGACGGGCCGCATTCAGGTGGTGGAGGAGGTGAGGGCACTGAAGGGAGCTCACCATCCCTCTGTCCTCGACAAGCCGCACATCAGAGGGGCACACGCGGTGGGGGACGGGAAAGGGAGAAAAGGCTGGGCGGCCTGGGCCCCCATCTCCTGTCGCCAGAACAATGGCTTCTTCAGATCCCTGGCATCTGAGCTGGCAGCCGGCCACCAGGGAAGAAAAGAGCCCGCTGTCCCTTTAAGGACGCCCTCTCTCCACAAAGGTCAGAAATGCCAGCTCAGCCTGCCCGGCAGCTGCCTTTTTTGCCACTTTGGTGCCCTGAGGCCCTGGGCCATGCGCCCCATTCCAGCTGGTTCTCCAGGCACCTGCTGTCTTTGGGAGAAGGCAGACCACCTGCATGACAGCTGTGGCTCCAGGTGAGGTTCAGTGATGGAGCAGGAAGTGCCGACGCAGAAGAAACTCAAGACCTCATTTGTTTTACAAACTCATCCTCCAGAGAGACTTGGCCCGAGGAAAGGGGAATTGGGGAGCCAGGTCATGGACAACTGCTGGCGGGGGTGGAGCGGGGGGATCCAAAAAGAAAATGGATGAGGAATGGATGCTCCAAGAATATTTCACCCAAGAGAAGAAAGGCTGACAGACGATTGATTCAGAAATCAAAGAGAAGCGGGGTGGGGAGTGGAGGCTGGCAGGACATGCAGCGGAGTGGCTGGGGTTTCCTCCTACACTTGCCACGTGCTCAGTCGCTCAGTCATGTCCAACTCTTTGCCACTCTGTGGACTGTAGCCCGCCAGGCTCCTCTGTCCATGGGATGCTCCAGGCAAGAATACTGGGGCGGTGACCATTTCCTTTTCCAAGGGATCTTCCTGACCCAGGGACTGAACCCATGGCTCCTTTGTCTCCTGCATTGCAGGTGGATTCTTCACCCACTAGGCCACTGGGAAGCCTTCCTCCTCCAGGATGAGTTCAAATCCTGCTATTTAATGTAACCTGGAGCACAGCCTTCCCCGTGTCGCTGAGCTGCAATTCCTCTGCAGTACTGACAGATAGGGGTGGTGGTAGTTGTGGTGCTACCACGTCCAACTCTTTGCGACCCCATGGAGCCTGCCAAGCGCCTCTTGTCCATGGAATTTTCCAGGCAAGAATCCTGGAGTGGGTTGCCATTTCCTACTCCAAGGCATCTTCCCGTCCCAGTGATCAAATCTATGTCTCTTGCGTCTACCTGCACTGGCAGGTGGACTCTTTACAACTGTGCCACCATATCGAGCAGTAAATAAATGTTAGAAATTAATAATGTCTGTTTTCAGAGTACTAGCCACTCAGTGTATCCTCAAGCGGCCTGAACCCCAGACCATACCACTGGTTCCAGTAAGTCATCTTGCAAAAGTGTACTATGAGGAAAGGGGGCCTCATTTAGGAAACCGTGTGGGTTGATGCAAATCATTACTCACACTGGAAAACAATTCAAAATTAGTCATCTATTCTTCATATAATGCCAGGGTCGGTGAGCCAGAGAGTAAGACCAGACAGTCTGACAATACCACTGAATTCTGCTGCTGCAGGTTAAAGCAGCCATAGACAACATGGATGTGAAAGAACATGGCTGCGTCCCAATAAAACTTTATTTAAAATACAGAACAGGCAGCAGGCTGAAGCTGGCTGACCCCGGAAATAAAGGATGGCACTAATAGAGGAAATGATGAATGCTTCTGGAGGCAGAAACCCATTTCTTGCTCGTCTCTTGGGACTGAGAGTACTGTACCCATTTACTTGATATCCAAGGACAGCTTTAGCCAACTGCAATGACGCCCATATGCTGGTTTCCTCAGCATCTATGTCCAGAGTTTGCCAAGAACCACTCTGCCCTTCACAGGTTTCTTTTCCTTGTTCTTCTGCATGTCCTCCAACGCCTGAGACTGGGAGGTCACAGGGCAGCGTCTCCCCCACCTCCAGCAAATGTGGTGGGCCTGGCTGAACGGCCACCCTTCAAGGTGTCCTCCTCGGAATCCCTCCTCACCAAGACACCCGCCCCCGACCCAGTTCCCCAGGCCACAGCTGGCTGGGTCCTTCAAGTCTGTTCTTCGTCAGCTTCCTGAACAACTGTGCATTTTAGGGAACCCATGCAGATTTTCACTCTTTCACTGATTTATTTACATTGGGAAGTGCCCACCATGTGCTAGGTAAATCTTAGAAAACACAATTGCCCCTCTGCTTTGACTGGAGTCGGAGAGAGGCTGTTATGTCTGGAATCTTCTCAAAAGGCTGCTCTGAGAAGTATTTATTTCCTGCTCCCTGGTGTCTTTCTATCCGAGAGCTCAAGTGCTTCAAAAATAACTTTCTCAACTGTACTAACAACTTTTAACATGAGATTTCTAAATGGCACTAGAAGCAGGAAGGACAAGAAAAGCTGAGAATAGGGAAACGGTGAGATCCGAAGCAACGAAGGTAGAAAGGAAAGAAGGGAAAAAAAAATCACTATTTCAAAAAATATAGATATATATTGCTTGATTGCTTACATCATTCTCTCTGCATCAAATGACCTCATCCCACAAATCACATCTGTATGTTTCCAGCTTTCCTTCAAAGCACTGCTCCCAGTGTATCTTCCCCAGTTAGATTTTCTTGACAAACTCCCCCCAAATCTCAAACTCTCCAGCATTCCTTGGAATTCTCCAACACTCCGTGGAATTCTCCAGCACACCTCCCACTTGCTTGTAGACCTTAAGTGTGGAGTATGAGAGCCTCTGGACTCTGCCCTAACCCACGGACAGTCGCCTTCTCGAAACCCCTATCAGGAGTCCTCCTCCTTCCGCATTCCCCGGGGCACACTGGCAATGGCAAATGCTCTCCCTACACTGTTGCTTGGCCAAGGTCCCGCTTCAGTGGAGGAGCTGATGCGACCTCGTGGTATCCTCTGCAACCTGCCATCGCTGCTCAAACCACCCTTCACTCACTCACTCAGCAAACCCAATGGCAACTGCCCATGTGCCAAGTAGTGTGCTGTAGCTTGTCATACATCTCATTTGCAAATTTATTTAATCCTCAAACCAGCCTACTGAGATAGGTATTATTAACATGAAACTGGCACATAATAACAGGTGATTTCAGAAAGGATGGTGGAAAATGTGAGTGACGGATGGGAAGGAGGAGAATGTCATACTCGGGCAAAGAGGTCCCATCTGCCAGGGCTGATGCTCCGATGCTAGGAAAATGAAGGTGATTTATGATAGTCCCTTCTCCTCCCATGACTGAAAAATGTAGTCAGAAGTACAGTATCAGTTTTACAGAAGCAAATACAAGGTTACATGAAATGGACCAATGTATTAAACTTAAAAACAAACCACAGAAGAACTCAAAGAAAGCACACATGCATATGTATATTCTAAAGGTTGGGAAGGACTTTCAGGGGAAGAGAGAAGGAGTTGATCACATTTGAACAAACAAACTTCAATATGCTGAAAGTCAGCCTGATGTGAAAAGGCAGAAACTCCAGGGAAAGTAATGAAAACATGTATGATAAAGGGTTAATAGCCTTATTATGTTAAAGAGTTGTAAGCAAGGAGAAAGACAAACACCTCAACAGGAAGGTGGGCAAAGAACAAAAAAGTAAATTCATAGAAGAAATATACATGGGTAATAAGGACATTAAAAGCGTATCACCAGTGATCAAAGAAATGCAAGTTCATGCAACCCTGAGATACCACTCGTGGAGTATCAGATTGGCAAAGACTAAAAAGAATGGTAATGCCAGGCAGGCAAGGACAAGGGGAACAAAAGCTCTCATAACTTGGGGGCGTGGGTTGTATATTGGAACAACCTTTCCAAGGGCAACTTGGCATATGTATTATACAGGCTGTTGACCTAGAAATCTGGCTTCTAAATTTTTATCTGAAGAATGTTAGTATAACATTATGTTTAATCCTGAAGAATTAGAAACAAGCTAAATGTCAAGTAAGAGGTGAATGGACAAATACTCGCATGTTTGTAATAATACCCTTAAAAGGAATTAGTAAATCAATGTTCATGATTACAGAGAGATCAGAAATTAAAGAACTTAGGAACAGTGTATAGAATGAGCTATAAATTTCATCTATTTATCTTTGTATGAACAATAGCTCAAAGCATATAAAGTAAAACATCAGTGATTATCTCTGAGGGGTAGTACTATGAATGATACTTTTCATTTTATATTTTTAATTTTTATACAATATCCACAATATTTGTGGCAAAAAATAATCTAACAAGTTAAAAGGACTCATCACTTCTGCTTAAAAAATTTCTTTAATTTTGATTTTCAAAAAGAAGACATCTATAAAAGAACTTTGAAAAGCAAACTGTAAATACAGGGATACAATCAATTATCCAGCAAGTATTTTTTTGAGCACCATGTGTAAAGCCCTGTAGAAAGTACAATGACAATCACCAAGGACCTACTGCATAGCACAAGGAACTCTCCTCAGTATCCTGTAGTAACCTATATGGGAAAAGAATATGAAAAAGAATGGATATACGTATATAAAAATGATTTGCTATACACCTGAAACTAACACAATACTGTAAACTATACTCCAATGTAAAATAAAAATTAAATTTAAAAAGTACAATAAAAACACAAAAATTAGAATAACCCTCTACTTTCAGAGAAGACAATATTATAAAGACATCTAACCCAACACAATGTGATTATAAATCCTGGCAAAGTACTCAGAGAATGGAAAAGGACTAATTAACTCCTATTTGAGGATAAGGTAAATCTGGGAAAGCCTTTTTTCAAGGAGGTGATAGTAAACTTGAATTTTGAAGGCTCAATAGGATTTCCATAGGCAGGGAGGAAAGAAGATGAACAAAGGGGCAGTACAGTTAGGACTGTAGCCCTAGGAAAAGGTATTTGAGATCTCTGTAGAGGGTAGGTATGTTAGGCTGGTGGGGACAGCAGATATCCTGGAAGGACGCAGTGGATGACAAGGCTGGGGAGTCAGGATGGAGCCAGATTGACAAGGCCCTGAGAGACACACCAGGGTGTCAACTGCATTCTATAGGCAACACGGAGCCCAATTCAGTTTTTGCAGAAGAGTTGGAAACCTGACCTGCATGATAGCTGAATGAAAAATGGATACCAGAGTTACAAAGGAGATCAGACAATTCAGCCATAAGAAAGGAATGAAGTACTGATACACGCTACAACTTGGATAAACCTTAAAAATATAATACTAAGTGGAAGAAGTCAAGTCACCAAAGTATATGCATTTGAATATATACACATATATTTCAAAAATGGAAAATACATATATACATATATGTATATACATGTAGGCATGCATATATGTTGTTGTTGTTTAGTCATGAAGTTGTGTCCAACTTTTCTGTGACCCCTGGACTATAGTCCATCAGGCTCCTCTGTCCATGGGATTTTCCAGGCAAGAATATTGGAGTGGATTGCCGTTTCCTTCTCCAGGGGATCTTCCCAAGCCAGGAATCAAACCCGAAATCAAACTTCTACATCGCAAGTGGGTCCTTTACAGCTGAGCCACTGGGGAAGCCCTGTACGTATATATACATATACCTCTATTACATAAAATCCAGAACAGGGCAATCTATAGAGACAGAAAGTAGGTCAGTAGTTGCCCAGGACTGGGCTGGGAGGGCTGGGGTATGCCAGCTAAAAGGTATGGGGTCTCTTTTTGATGTGATGAAAATGTTCTAAAATTGGCTGTTGTGATGGTGGTATGTATCTGTGACTATACTAAAAACTGAATGATACATTTTAAATGAATAAACTGTATGGTATGTGAATTACATTTCAATAAAACTGTAAAAAAAAAAAAGAAGATCAACCAGATGGCTACTGCAACAGGCCAAGCAAGATATTCAAAGGTTCTGAATTAAGTCAGTGGCAGTAGTCACGGGAAAGACCGGGGGATGATCAGAGAGACGCTACAAAGACGGAAGTAACCGTGTGGGGAGTGAGGAAGAACAAGTAAAAAAATAGCTCAGAAGTTTCCAATGCGAATGACTAAGAGAGGATGTGAGGGGAAGGCTGGAAGGGAGACGGTTATAAATTTGCTTTTCGTGTTGTGCGTTTGTGGAGCGGAGCCCATTTCCAGAACTGAGGGAACAGAAAGTGAGATGCAGACCCAGAGTTGACGGTCCTTCTCCCAGCAATGGTGGCTAAGGGTCTTTTGTGACTGGTAATGAAAATTATTAATTATATTTAGCACTGGTGGGTGGTGTGTACGCACTCAGTTGTGTTTGACTCTTTGCAACCCCATGGACTGTAGCCTGCCAGGCTCCTCTGTTCATGGAATTTTCCAGGCAAGAGTATTGGAGAGGGTTGCCATTTCCTATTCAAGGGGATTTTCCTGACCCAGGGATTGAACTTGTGTCTCTTGAGTTTTCCGCATTGGCAGGCAGATTCTTTACCACTGAGCCACCTGGGAAGCCCATATTTAGCACTGCTGACCAACTTAAAAGTGGTCCTAACTTATGCCTACAAATATACTTAGGAGAATTTCGCCAGAGAAAGACGTTAAGATTGCAGCAAGCAAGCAAAACCAATTCTATAGCTACACATACAATATTCCAAGCATTTAACAGAGCTGAGTATTTACTGCTCCATGTACAGACTTTTGTAAATGGGAGTATAATCATTGCAGTTATAAATGTAGTGGTTTATACAAAGACAACTCAAAAGCTGAACGGCAAGAGTTAGCTCCTATTACTAATGGGCTTCACAATGGCACAAATCTATTTTTTCATTTGTTTGAATCAAAGAAGGCAAAAACCTGAAGTAGAAACCTAGGTTCATAAAATCAGAGGGTTTAAAAAAATATCATTTGAACATGCCAGAGTCAACAGATGCAAAATAAATATATAAAAATGGCCCATTTTAGGCCAAAAAGATGACTAAGGAAAATGAAGTGCAATGAGCAAAGCAGATCACCTTCTAAAGCTCAATGGTCAGAGTTCCCAGAATTTTTATCCCCAGGCTTGTCAAGTTAAGCTGTGGAAAAACAAAGAGGTTTTGCATATCAGGTCATAATGCCACCGGATATAAACCATGGCCATTCAGTTAGGATAAAAAGTTGAGATTGCTGCAGAGAGGCTATTATGAAACAATGAGGCTCCCAGTCTCAGGAGAAAGGGTCCAAAAAAAGATCTTAACTGGAAGATAAATCTATTTGCACTACAGCGGGAGAGGCATCTGAGTCCCTCTGTGGAATTTTCCTCTAATATGCAGTGTTGGTGAGACCCTACAGAGCAGGGAGTCCAGTGCCAGCTCCCCGTCTACTTTGAGCCCCACTCCCCTGGTGGCTCAGACAATAAAGAATCTGCCTGCAGTGTGGGAGACCTGGGTTCAATCCCTGGGTCAGGGAGATCCCCTGGAGAAGGGAATGGCTACCTGCTCCAGTATTCTTGCCTGGAGAATCCCACGGACAGAGGCGCGGGCTACAGGCCAAGGGGTCACAGAGAGTCAGACACAACTGAGCAAATAACACACACACACACATACACACACACACACACTACAGGGCCAGGACCTGTTCTTACTGCTCTTTGTGCTCCTACCACCTAGCCCAGTGAAACGGTCATTAAGTCAAAAAATAAATAAGTGAATTCAAGAGAAGATAGGAGGAATCCAGTGGGAACCTGGCAAGATTTTTTTTTTATGTGGACTATTTTTAAAGTCTTTATTGAATTTGTTTTAATATTGCTTCTGGTTTTCTATGCTTGTTTTTTTTTTTTTTTTTTGGCCCCAAAGCACGTGGGATCCCATCTCCCTGAACAGGAATTGAACCTGTGCCCCTTGCATCGGAAGACAAAGTCTAAACCATTGGACCACCAGACAACTCCCATGGGAAGAATATTAAAAGGTCCTGTACTCTAGAGATCCTGGCCTATAGTCCATGGGGATCCAAAAGAGATACAATTTGCTGCTCTCATCTTGCCTACCCTCTTAGGCATGATGGCACTGGTGCCTCGCTGCAGGCCACACACCATGTGAGTGGCAGAACAAGTTCCAGCCCCCAGTTAAGTATCCAAGTAACCACATCCACCTGGCACAGGGGACAGAAGCGCTCCAGCAACAAGCCTAAAACATATGATTTAGGAGGTTGTTAAGTCGAAAGGAGGGGTGAGACTGACTGATGGTGGCCTAAGCAGTAGCTCCTGGGTACCCAGGGAAGATAAGGATCAGAGTTCTGTCTATCCAAGGCATGAAAACAGTCTTGGACTTTAGGTGTGGAAAGCAAGGATCATGACCATGCTCTCTTTGAATGACGCCAAACATAGAACAAAGGAGATTTTAACAGATTTAACATTTATAAAGTGGTTACAGTGTGCCAGGTTTCCTTCTGAATGCATTAACAGGAATGATCTCGTGTAATCCTCCCAGTCTTTACAACAGACCTCCAAGGCAGCTGTGATAAGTCCCGTTTTGTAAATGAGAAAGGCTTGGGGAGAGTAAGAAGTTGCCTAGAATCATACAATTAGAAAACAGCAGAACCATCTGTATCTGTCCTTGGGGTCCACATTATACCCAAGTGCTTAGCTGCCGAACTCTTTGCAGCCCCAGGGACTGTAACTCACCAGGATCCTCTGTCCATGGGATTCTCCAGGCAAGAATACTTGAATGGGTTGCCATGCCCTCCTTCTGGGGATCTTCCTGACCCAGGGGTTGAACTCGAGTCTACTGCATCTCTTGCACTGCAGGCAGATTCTTTACCAGCTGAGCCACCAGGGAAGCCCAATGGAGCAGCCATTTATGCCAGTGTTAGAACAAAGGTGTGCCAGGTGAGAAGCAGCGCCTGGCTCCTTCAGGAAGAAAAGTCCCAAACCCAGATTCAGGAGAGCAGTCAGTGCTCCATTCCCAAGATTTGCACTTTGCTTGCCCTCCCCATCTATGAATATCTCCATAAATCTTACAAAAGTAACAAAAACTGAATGGCTTTCAAAGGTTTACGTAATGTCCTCATGGTCAACTGGATGGTGACAAGGTTTTAAGTACTCTTCTTTGTCTTTGTGACTCACGGACTGCAGCCTGCCAGGCTCCTCTGTCCAGGGAATTCTCCAGGTAAGAATACTGGAATGGGTAGCATTCCCTTCTCCAGCGGATCTTCCTGACCCAGGGATGGAACCCATGTCTCCTGCATTGCAGGTGGATTCTTTACTGTCTGAGACACCAAGGAAGCCCAGTGTTCTAATGGGTAACTGGCTGGTTGTACAGATACATTAATACACTTTTTTTTTCACATGCTATACTTTATAAATTAAGAAAAAAATTTTTTTTTAAGTAAACCCTGACCCAGCCCTGAAGTGACAGCCACCAGAACAGATGATAGGATTACAGCTCAGCCTGCGGGGGTGAGTGCACTGGGAAAAACTGTTCCACTGCATGACTGAAGGACGAAGGAGCATCACCACCAAGAAAGGCTGTCCCACCTGCTCTGCAAACCTCTGCTGAAATGCAAAGGATGAAGCATCTCTACCAAATAAACACTTTCCATACCACTGTCAAGAAGCAGAGTATGGAGGTTAAGGGCACGGGCTTTAGAGCTAGCATCTTTGGTTTTATTCCAGTTCTGCCACTTACCATGTGGTCTTAGGCCTGTGATTTAAACCTCTCTGAGATTCAGTTTCCTTACCTGTAAAATGGGATGAGTATCACTTTTCCTGCAGGGCTGAGTGAAGCTTATTATGAGAACTGTTTAATGAAAAGCTTAGAGAAGTACTGTTATTGTAATTTCTAATGCTAATCCTCACACATGCTACCAAACTTATTCCAGTTCTCAGCCCCAGAACTGCTCGCCTTCCAAGCTGAGAAATGCATCCCCACACGGGGGTCTCCCTGAGCTTGAGGGCTTCTCACAAAATGAAACAGCAAGCCCGCAGCCTCAGCCTCTCTTTGGAAGCTGTTGGCAGGTAAGCCCCGACTTGCCTCTGAACCTTCAGCTCTGTTCTGATCTCTTCATCCATCAGGCCCTCATTCTGGTTCTGTGACCCACTTCCTGCTTCTTCCCTGAGAGATCTACTACACCCTCTTGAGATCTCAGTGGCCTCCATCCTTCAAAGATCAACTCACATCCCACCTGCTCCACCCAGCCCTTCTCCACTGATTTTGCCCATTACTACTCTTCCCCATCTCTGTTCCTGTACATCGTTAGTGCTTACAATTCATATCATTAAATGTCTTCATAAATTATCTTGGAATATTTCTCTACCTTTTCATGATTATTAGTCTTCTTTCTTCTTATGGGCACAGATCTGTCTTCCAACTGCTTTGTTATCGGGCTCTGGAGTCAGATTGTCATCTTGAACAGTTTCGGGCTGTGTGATCTTGGAACAATCATTTTACCTCTCTGTGCTTCACTTACTAATTTGTAAAACCTACATAATAATAGCACAAAGTGCACATAATGGCCATGAGTTAATATACAGAAAATACTTAGGCTCCTCTGTCCATGGGATTCTCCAGGCAAGAATACTAGAATGAGTTGCAGTGCCCTCCTCCAGGGGATCTTCCTGACCCAGGGATCAAACCTGCAACTCTTACATCTCCTGCATTGACAGTAGGTTCTTTACCACTAGCGCCACTTGGGAAGAATTATTATATAAGTACCAGCTATTATTATTAACATCTTTACCATCATCACTATTACTATTAAGGTGCTTGGAACAAGATGGCTAGCTAGGATGGAGCCAGTAAAAACATCACTTCATTGTACCTGAGTGGCATCTCTATTGGCCTAAACTAGGGGCAAACTTTGAGTCAAGGGCCAGATAATAATTATTTCAGTTTTGGGGGGTTACAGATCTTTGTTACAACCCCTCATCTCTGATGCTAAGGCATGAAAACAGCCATAGACAATGCATAAACAAAGCTTTATTCATGAATACTGAAATCTGAATTTCATAATTTTTACATGTCATGAAATATGACTCTTCTCTTGATTTTCTGCAACCATTTAAAAACAATTTTATGAACACCAAAAACATTCTTAGCTTGCCATCTGTATAAAAACAGGCAGCAAGCTGAATGCGGCTCTTGGCATTCACACAAGGTCACACAGGGTCCTCCATGGTATCTATCGCAAATTAAGGCCCTTGTTCTACAGGCAGTAAGAATACATTGTAAGGTTTTAAGCAAGCATGCGCCCACACCCACACTCTCATAAAAACAGCTGCGGTGGGCATCACTGGTGTCAATAATACCTCTCTTCCTACCATCAGAGGCCTACATCTCCCAGCTTTCCTGCAGCCAGGCAGGGCCACGTGACTAGTTCTGGCCAATGCACCGAAAGGGCAATGACAGTGTATTAGCTTCCAAGGGGAAGCATTCAAGAGGCATGCTCCCTTCCCCTGCAGTGCTGGTGGAGGAGGTGCCAGGAGATTCTACAGCCTGTATCATGGAGCTAACCACACAGAGAATGGATGCCTACAGAGTTTTCCAGAATCTCGGGAGGACACGGATGGTCAAAAACTGACTTACAATGAGAGCTGAGGTGCTGAGTTTGCGGGTGGGGAGTGGGATGGTGGCTGTCATCAAGGCATAACCTAGATAATCCAGTTTAATTCGACAGCTTTCTGCAAATACCCACCAAAGAACAGCACGAAGGATAAGTAAACACAAAAACACCTAGCCAATACCTTGTTTATCATATGCTTTCTTCTCGATGGCTCATTTAAGAGACCAATGTCCAGACTTCTGGACAACTGAGCAAGAGATGAGAAGTATTCTCTTCCTCAAGTCCTGTCATGAGAAACCCTAAATCGTCTCTTCCAGCAGTAAAAGGGAATGATAACAAGTCTCAGAATAGCCAAGAAGAAGAGTTTCTAGCCAGCAGCAAAGACTCTCAAGAGCTCATCATCTGATTTGTTTGACATAATCTCTGCCATCCAGAGGCTTACATTTTAGTATAGTGAATCTCTTTCTTCCTAAGTAATGATGATGATGACAGCAAAAAAACCAAAACAAACATAAGGCAAATAATGTTTAGTACTGCTTATTTCAAGCCAGATGCAGTTTCCCAAAGTAGAAAAAGAAAAACCTGGGTAAGAGGTAGGAAAGGCCTATCCTTTTAGGAAATCTGCAGAGTCAGAAGATTTGGTCCTTGCCCTAAGCTCTCCTGATCACTCAAGGGATTTAATGTCTATATGATGAGGACTCAGTGCCCCGGAGTTACCAGACCATGGGAAAATGCCACTTCTCCCATCCCACCAAGTAATAAGTAACTCTCACGCTGTTAGCAAGAGGTGTTCCTGCTGGGGGATGTTTGTAAATGAATATTTAATATTTTCAAGTGAAGGTTTATTTTCAGTGTCTCCTGCTGGCTAAAGAAGTGCACCAATGGCCCACATCACAAGTGACCCGCTCTACGGGGACTGGCCTTTTTTTAAACCATTGGTCAAAGAAAGCTGAGAGACCCTCTAATCTGCCCAGCACTGTTACTTACTCCCACTTTCATGACGGCTACCCCGGGGGCAAATGGAAGTCACCTAACAAGCAGGTAGCACAGCAGGTCAAAAGGTGATGACAAGGACTTCCCTGGTGGCACAGTGGATAAGAATCTGCCTGCCAACACAGGGGATGCAGGTTTGATGCCTGGTCTGGGAAGATCCAACATGCCTGTGAGCAACTAAGCCCACGCTCTAGAGCCCAGAAGCCACAACTATGTGAGCCTGTGTGCTGTAATTACTGAAGCCCGTGTGTCCAGAGCCTGTGCTTTGCAACAAGAGAAACCAGTGCAATGAGAAGCAACTGCAAGAAGAGTAGCCCCCAGTAACTGCAACTAGAGAAAGCCCTGTAGCAACAAAGATCTATAACAACCAAAAAATTAATTAATTAAAAAAAAATTTAAAGGTGATGACAAGCTTCAGACTTCTGAGTTGGCTTTCCAGAATCTCCAGTCACTAAGCAACCCCAATCTTGACTGCAGCTCACCTCCTGATAAACAGAAGAGGTGGGAAACTCGGTTCTAGAGGGGGTGGTCATGCCCAGGGTCCTCTTCCTCTACAGCAGACCTCACAGAAAGGGCCTTGAAAGATAAATACACATCCTGATCACAACACTCCAGAAATTCCAAACTTTCCTTTACATCTAATTTAAATCCTTCTTGTTTCAACCCAACCATTTCTTCCTTCCTGGGTCTAAACCAGAGCAGAGAAGGAACAAGGCTCCATGTGTTAACAGATTTGAAGAGAAGGCACACACTAGACCAGTGACCTTGTATCAAATAAAATATGGCTGGCCACGCATAGCCACGAAAGATGGAGGCATGCAAAACTGACTCCCTTCCCAGTTACCTGCTAAGAACATAAGTGACTGGGTTCTCTCACACGGCATTCACATTCCTAAATAAACAGCGTGAAGCCACACGACTGCTTGCTCACCCACTCAAACACAGAGATGAACTCGAAGTTCCTCTCCACTGGGGACCAAGACCTGGCCACAGAAATGCTTCTCCCAGCTACACGGCAAGACCCAGGCTCTGTCTCAACTCTTTTTTTTTCACTGAATGCAATTCTTCCAGCGCACTGACTTTTCTGAAGGTCTGTCACAGCCCTTAACAGATGTGAGGACTAGGAATGTGAGGACAAAGAATCAAGACAGATGTCACTTCAGGCTGCCAAGCCCTGTGGAGACCAAAACAATCTGTACAGGGCGCAGCAGCCCCACCAAACTGGAGACTTTTAGTGACTGAGTTCTTAAAGCTCTGCAGGAATTAGGAACAGCTTTACATCACACATAATGCAAAAAAAATTAACCACCACGTAGAAGCTAAGGAGGACTGGTGAAGTGGTCTTTAAATAACTTCCTTAGTTTTCAAATTACGTGTGCTGCAGTTCTGCTTGGGCACAGCCCTATCTATTTGTGTATGTACCTCCTCTCCCGGGGGGCTTCCCTCGTGCCTCAGATGGTAAAGAACCTGCCTGCAATGCAGGAGACCCCGGGTTTGATCCCTGGGTTCGGGAATATCCCCTGGAGAAGGGAATGGCAACTCACCCCCAGTATTCTTGCCTGGAGAATTCCATGGACAGAGGATCCTGGCGGGCTACAGTCGATGGGATTGCAAAGAGTCAGACACAACTGAGTGACTAACACACACTCCTCTCCCAATCTCCTCCGTGCCACCTTCACCTTGCTCACCAAGTCAGCAGGAGATGGAATCATAGAATCATCTCTCAAGAGAGCCTAAAGCCCCTGGCCCAGGGAGAAGGAGGCTGGACTGCAGGGAGGATTTCTAGCTCACGATCCAGCCACTTATCATTCACAGACATGTATCTTGATCAGCTTTGTCCAAAAGCATCCCCTGTGATAACCTCGTAACTCCAATAGGTGCAGTGTTAACGCTGTTCAAAGGACAACATCCACTCACCTAACACTGTCTGGCCTTCACACCACCACTAAGTGCTAATTACTTCGAGAAGTGTCTCTGCCACCCCAATTGAAGTCAGTTCCAACCCCCTCTGAGTTTCCAGCGTGCTCGAGGTTCACTGCTTTAGTACTTACTGACTTGCTCTGTAGGCTGTGTGTACATGTGTTTGTGTTGAGGGGCATCAGGTCTCATTCTACTGGTGAGGCCAAGTCACGTGAAATGTCCTTTCATTTTTTCATCCCCCATACTACCTAGGCACAGGGTTGTGAAAACAATAATTACTTGGCCAGCATTTGTGGAATGAAAGGATGGGTGAATTATAAATTTACAGACCTTGGACCTTGCTCTCTAGAGAAGCGTGTCTAACCAGACACACTGTGCTGTAGCTGTGACAGTTGCAAAACTGAAATAATGGTCAAGTAAAAAAAGTTTGCATTCTGGCTTTTCACCAACTAGTTGCAAGAATTTAGTCAAAACCCTTTATCACTCTGTAGCTTAGTTTCCCTAGCTTGAAAATGGAGGTGCCAGCCGCTTCATGGCATTATAGTGAGGACTGGATGGGATAATGCATTTTCATATACTTTTAAAAGACTAATAAACTAACAACAACATCAACACAAAAGTAAGGCAAAGAGACAGCAAAACAGAAAAAAAAAGACAAAAAAAAACAGCCAATATGTGCATGCTCAGTAGCTCTTAGTCATATCCAACTCTTTGAGACCCTATGGTGTGTAGCCTGCCAGGCTCCTCTGTCCATGGGATTCTCCAGGCAAGAATACTGGAGTGGGTTGTCAAGCCCTCCTCCAGGGGATCTTCCTCACCCAAGGACTGAACTGGTGTCTTCTGCGCCTGCTGCAATGCAGGCGGATTCTTTACCCACTGAGCCCCCTAGGGAGCTCATATATTCATATGTATATACACAAAATATAGAAGAAAGAACAGGCGAATCACTGGGGAAAATTCCTGCAAATCCATAGCCAGACTTGTATCTGTACATCTCGAAGCAGGTTACTTAACCTCTCTGTGTCTATTTCCTTGCTCTGTGAAGTGGGGGCCTTAATTATAATTCTACGTGACCTAATACATGTAAAGTGCTTCATACGGTGCTTGACACACAGTAAGCACTCAATACATGTGAGCTTAATCACTAACACACAGCAGGCATTTCATAAATGTGTCTAGAAATGGTTCAAACATTAGAGAGTTAATTCATTCCATTCTCTTCCATAGACACAGAATATTATCCGAAACAAGGCAGCAAAGGTATCTATCCCCTTGTTTCTGCCAAGTCTTGCCATTGGAAGAGCAGAGAGTACCCCGACACAAGATCGTACCAAACCGAGCCACATCTCCAGCCCAAACATCCACAGCACAACTACAGGGTCTGGCCCCAGGGCCAAAACAGACCAATAAATCTGTACCTAATGAGATGGTGAATCACGGGGTCTGAGAGTCCCTGGGGCAGACACACACACACACACACACACACACACACACACACAATTTCCCTATCCTGCTAACATTATACATTATACTTGGCTGAAAAGGACAAGGTTACCCCAATTATAGTTCCCAGCCTAACACTGCACTCTGGTTGAAACGCATCAAGAGATACTGGAGGCAGATTTTTAAAGGCAAACATCTCTGCATGTCCCCAAGGGACCAGCCCGGACCGGGCAGAGAAGCACTCTGCATTACAGTGATGTCTCATCTTGAATGACAGCCAAGCACCCCTTGGCCCCGACCCCAGCGTGCTGACAGCAGGGGCGCGGGAGAAGCTGAGTGATTTCCGTGGCGAGCCAGCGTCCCTGCTCTCCGGGCAGCACCCAGGCTCGCCTTGGAGGCCTCATGAAAGTCATGGGCCCAGCTCGGCTCTGCTGGGGAATAAGGGGCCAGCTCTGGATGCTGACTGGGCCTGCTAACCCTGCCAACCCAGGAGGAACAGGGAACCTGGCCCCAGGAAAGCCAGGGCAGGAAAGGCACCACGGTACCCCCACCTCCCTTTCTCAAACTCAGAGGGAGCAAATGAAACCAAATGCTGAGGAGCAGAAGCTACAGGCTGGGTGGTCACTGCTGTATACCAACTGCTCCAGACCTCACAGTTAAGAAGGGTGAAACCGCCAGAAACTAAGTTCCTCCACTTCCCTTCCACAAAGTATCTTTTCTAAAGTATCTTTTCACTGAAGGACCCTCTTGCCTAAAGGAGGAGGGAGTAGCCTAGAGTGACTCTTCTGGGGTTTAAGCTGGGGGTGGTGGTGGTGTTGGGGGAGGGGGTGGTTCTGCAAAGCCAGATGTGGCCAAGAGCCAGACCAGGACTCTCTGCATTAAACAGCTCAATACCCGCCCCAACTCACCCTCCATTCCAGAGAGGTGACCCAACATCACCCCACCCAGGACCTCCGGCCACAGGGAGCACTCCCAAGCCTTCTCCTCCTCCCACCTCCACAGCCTTCAAGGAGAAGCTCCATCTCCAGCCAGGGAGTCTTCTTCCTTGGAGCTGCACACGCCACCTTGCAGGGAATGGCGAAGTTTTCTGAGCAAAATCTCCAGTTGCTTAACCAGAGAAAAAGCCAAGTCACCCACCCATCTGATTCAAAGGAGAAGAGGGAGAGGTAAGGGTTTTATTTTTAAAATGGAAAGCAAAAATATTCTGAGGACTTCGGTGGCTACAGTACAGATACCCACACCCCAAGCAAGAGGAAGAAGGGCTTGCAAAGCCCCAAGGTGTGTTCGTGGTGGGCAAGGGACAGCAGGTACATTAGAGGTTAGAACCTGCAGCACCCCCCGCCCCCCAACTCTCTTCTCAGAGAGAAGCCTCTAAGAGGTCAGAGACTGCTCACCAGGGGTGAGAGTGCCAGAGGAGCAGGGGGATGAGGGCCCCCTGGGATGCTGTCGGCTAAAGAAAGTCTGCATCACCAGCTTAATGCCGACATACGGGATCCTGTGAAAGGTTTCTTTCTTTATCCAGTTCCCTCAGCGTTTGCCAGCCCTCGGCCCCCTCGAAGCTGAAGCCTCTTTTTCAGCTGTAGTTTGATTCTCTTCACAGCCCCTCAACTTCCACCAAATGCCTTCCCCAGGAAGAGGCTGGCAGAAAATACTGCAGCGGTGCAGAAGCTGGGGGGTGAGCCAGAGAGAGCAACCCAACTTTGCAGAGTGTGTGGACCCCACCTTCACCCCTCGATACCCAGCTGGGAAGAGGGGGCCTATCTGAAGGAGACCTCTCCTGAGGACACGGAGGTGCTGGGGGAGAGCAGGGGAGGGGGGGCAGGAAACACTGGGGTGAAGAAAGACAGCGGCAGGGGGAGCTGCCTGTTCCCTGCTCTACTCACCAGGACAGCTTGAATCCTTTCATTAGTACAGTCACGATAATCCACTGACCGTGTCCTCAGCATCCCGGGCACAGCTCCGAAGGTCCCAGGACATATTTGAAAAGATGACGAAGTCCCAAAAAGAACAGAATCCCATGAAATGTGACTTGAACCCAGAAAGAGAAAGGCAAGAGAGAGAGAGACAGACACAGAGAGGCAGCGCCAGCCAGAAGAAGTATTCCACTGTTTTCTCTCCCTCCCTGTTCCCAGCTGAAAGCTGAGCGAAGAGGCAAAAGACAGCTTCTGCAAACCCAGCCCGGGGCTGGAGCTGCCTGCCCGCCTGCCCGAGTGGCCGCTGCCACTGCCAGTTTCTGATGAGGATGGGCACGGCTGGCAAGGCTGCAAAACAAGCCCTGGAGTTGCTGTCAACAGGCAGGCCGGCCGGCTACCCTCCCACCCTCTCCTCACGCCAGTTCGGAGCAGCCTAGGGAAAGGATCCCAAGCAGAGCCCCGGGAGGAGAGCAAAAACAAGTAGAACCTGCACCTCTCTTCCCCCAGGCGGCAGCTCCCGCAGCTCCATATAATCTCCTAATCAATGCAGTACCCAAGCAAAGCCCTGCCAGCCACTTCCGCCCATTTAAAGACACAGCACACGTTTTGTCCCAGGATGGTAGGATGGGACAGAAAGTCAGGGAGAGGGTGGGGGAACGATGTGGATGCCGGAGAAGGAAGAGGACAGGGCAGAAAGGTCTGAGAACAAGTGCTTCCCTGGGCATCCGTCAAAGGGTTAAAATGCCCCACGCCGGAAGTGGGAAGGCTCTGGTAAGCCCAGAACCTGAAGCTGAGCCAACTTAAGAGGCCAGCTGCCTTGGTGTCCTAAGGCAGGTGAGCTGCCTGGGACCACCTTAAACAGAGTTCTCGCCCTTCCTGTGAGGTCCCCAGCAGTTCACAGCACTCAGAACTCTCAGTTCTCTTCCCTGCTGGGGACATCGCCTCTCTGGGCTCAGGATGAGGCAGCTCCTTGTGGTGGCCCAGCAGCGCCCCAGTCACCTGGGGCCAGGAAAGCTTTTAAGGCGGCCACAAAGGCCTGGTGTAGGATTTAAACATTTTATCATCATACAGGGCCCCATGAAGATCCAGACAAGACCCAGTATCAAGTGAGGAGGGACTGAGATTTTTCAACATCAACTCGAACACTGGACTCCCAGGAAAAGAAGACATGGCTCTTCTTACAATCCTCCAAGCTGAGGTCCAGGAGTTCCAGCCCCAGCAACTCCTCTGACCATGCCATTCTTTTTTGTCCTCCCCTAGATTACTGACTATCTGGGTCAGTAATGCGGATGGGTGAGAATGAACAAAGAGGAGATTAATTATGACATAGCAACCGTCAACTGAACCATAATAAGGCTTTACCCTGTAACTTGCCCCAAAGCAGTCAGGATATCCATTTGTGCTATAGGCACAGCATCTACACTTGACCCTCTAAGGCGACACTTAAGAAAAACCAGAGTGCAGATAATTACTTGTTCATAACCTGCCTTCCTCCTTATAGATGATCAGCTCCATGAAGCCAGGGGAAGTATATGGGTTCAGCTTTATCCGTGCCCAGTAGGGGTCTGATAAGCCAGTGTTTAATTGAAGTGACCTCATTCAAACCTAAATCAAGCACTGTTGTCTCTCTCCAGCGTCCAGATGGTTCTGCAGAAATACTGGTAAAGATATCCTTGGGTGATGGAATTTCTTTCCATCCATAGTCCCCATATGGGACACCACACTGAAACACAAGACTTCTGAAGACATCTGCGGTTATGTTTCTAAAGCTTCTTGAGCTTGTCCCTAGGCCATACTGTCAGCCTAGGTATTATACGGATGCAGAAGATTCCAGAAGTACATACAGTTCTTTACAACTGCGATAATTCTCTCAAAGGACTTTCCAGGACCTGTGACCCAGCCCTTCGACTAATGTCACTTAGAGTACTTCAGGAAGATACTCTCATTCTGCCCATCAACTGCTCTGATCGCAGGTGACACATAAAACTTGAATCAAAGCTTTCCAAGCATTACACTAGAAACACTATTGTAATGTTCAAATTCTTTAGCTTTTACCCTTTATCTATTATTTTTCAAACTCCCTTTTGCTTCACAATTATTAAGTAAGACTTTATTGAGGGCAAGCATCATCTCACTGAAACCTCACACACGTTATGAAGTAGTTAACTCTCATTATTTCCCAGGTAATACAGCTAATGGAAAGGTGCAAGACAAGACCTGGTAAACTAGAGTGTAGTGTCTTGATTTGTCTAATGCCAACCCACAAGCTGCAACCTTGGGATGTGAATGCAGGCATGGCCAACTCCAATATCGAGTCTCTCGATCATAATGTATGTTGATGAAAGAAAAATCTTCTCCATCATCAGAAAAGCTGATGATAAGGGCTAACATGCTCCCAGAACAAAAAGAATCCAGGCCACAGGTAAAAGTTAGACTGAATCAAGCTAGCTTCCTCTTCCTTTAACTGAGGAGTTAGCTGGCTTGCATGTCACTGTGTGTGTGATGTGAGGAGCACCCTGAGCTCCCTCTTCAGTGTATGTTCCCTCTTTTATCTTCTCATAGAGGACAGTCTGTGTTGTACGGTCTGAAAAGTTCCCTAACCAGTAAATTGTCAGCACCGATGTAATTCTACATTCATCTGTGTAAAATCAGGCAAGTGCGTTAGACTCTCCTGTTTCTGCCTGACTGCAATCTGGC
The DNA here is from genome assembly GCA_006410615.1 of Neotragus moschatus. NCBI lineage: Eukaryota > Metazoa > Chordata > Mammalia > Artiodactyla > Bovidae > Neotragus > Neotragus moschatus. The sequence goes on from SJYA01002186.1 coordinate 934,973, forward strand.
CGGCCACTCCTTGACACCCATATTTCAAGAAGGGCAAGAATTTCCAAAAAAAAAAACTAAACTCAGAAGGCTTCTATTTCTGGCAGTATGGTAAACTAGATATCCTGATGGTCCTTCCTGCTAACAACTAAAAAATGCTGCATAAAATAAAACACTAACAAAGAAAGAAAAATTCTTTTCAAAAAGCTTGATGAGCTATCAAAACAGGAATATTTAGAGGCACAAATGTAGTGAGTGCAGAAACCCAGAAAATCAAGGGATGCCTTGAGGATACATTTTTAGAACCTGTGAAACTGGGCTTTGGTTCTGATGGCCTCACAGAGTACATTGGACAAGGGAAAAAGTCAAAAGCCCACTTGTATGAGGCCACTTCCTTCTCCAGGGGCTCTTCCCGACCCGGGGATCGAAGCCAGGTCTCCTGCACTGCAGGCAGATTCTTTAACACTGAGCCACCAGGGAAGCCGTATGTGAAGCCAGAAGTCCGCTAATTTGAGAGGTGCAAGAGAAGACTTGGTAAAGCAGGTCCTGCCAGCTAAACCCTCACCGCAAGGGTGAACTTGAAAGGCACGGTGCTGCTGAGGATATAAAAGGAAAACTGTCTTCAACCTTGACAGGGAGTGAATGAGGAAGGAAAAACAATCTCCCCGATAAGTCATAATTACAAACGGATCCTCACACAGATTGTTGCCTAAGAATTTCCTAAGCAATTCACCAAAAAATAAAAAAGTCCAGAAAAGGAAGGCTGTAACCACAGTAAGATTAAGAACATATGATCATCAGCATTGTCCACAGAAAAGACAAGATTTTTCTGAGAGAAGACTGCACAATATATGTAATTGGACAGTGTAACAATTGGAGTTATTCAGGGTTTATTTTAAAAATTCTATAAATTAATAAGAAAAACACAATGAGCAAAATAGACAAATGATTTGAATAAGCACTTTCAGAAGAGGAAATGATAAATATACGAAATGGTGCTCAAGTTTATGAGTACTCGGGAAAATGTAAATTTAAACTTCGGTGAGATACCGCCTCATGCCCAGATAATTGGTAAAATTTTAAAAATCTAACAGGGACTTTCCTGGTGGTCCAGTGGCTAGGACTTCACCTTCGAATGCAGAGGGGAAGAATTTGATCCCTGGTTGGGAAGCTAAGATCACACGTGCTTCACGACCAAAAAAGCAAAACATAGAAACACTACTGAAAGAAATTCAATGAAGACTTCAAAAAATGGTCCACGTTAAAAAAAAAAAAAATCTTAATGCAATAAAAAGTCTAAGTCTAACAATATCAAGGTTGGAAAGGAGCTATGCAAGTGTGTGTTAGTCTGATTCCTAAGGAAACTGCTTGGTACTACGTAGGCAGGCTGAAGACATGCCTCCTCTAACGTCTAAAGTCAGGGCTCACATGAGAAACTTCACACAGCACTGAATGTGACAACATGGTTTGCAGGGACCCACCAAAGCACTGGGGAAAAACGCCTATTGATAACAGGAAGGAAAATTAACTGCTATTTTCTTGACCTGGGATAGCATACAGCAATACATGCCTGCCTGCATGCTCAGTGGCATCCAACTCTTTGTGACCTCATGGACTCTATGTAGCTCGCGAGGCTCCTCTGTCCATGAATTCTCCACGCAAGAATGCTGGAATGGTAGCCATTCCTTTCTCCAGGACATCTTCCCAATCAAGGGATCAAATCTGCGTCTCCTGTGTCTCCTGCACTGGCAGGTGGGTTCTTCACCACCGAGCCGCCTGGGAAGCCCCAGTATATAACAATAGCATACAGAAAATGTATAAATTACTGTCACAAGCAAAAAAATGGATGAATCGCAGAAACAATGCTGAACAGAGGCAGTGAATCAGAGAAGAATACGTACAGTATGATCATATATATAATATATATAAATATATATATATATAACACATAATAGATAGATGAAAGTGAAAAGTCAAAGTGTTACTTTTGCCCAAGTAACACTCAGTTTTGTCCAACTTTTTCTGATCCCATGGACTGTAGCCTGCCAGGATCATCTGTCCATGGAATTCTTCGGGCAAGAATACTACAGTGGGTTGCCATTCCCTTCTCCAGGGGATCTTCCCGACCCAGGGTGTCTTCTGCATTGCACCCAGGTCTACTGCATTGCAGGCAGATTCTCTACCATCTGAACCACCAGGGAAGCCTGAGATCGATAGATTGAAGCCAGACATTTTATAGCCATATAGATAGAGAATCTGTATAAAGAGATACTCTGTACCCATAAAACGAAAAGTCACGGGGATGACAGAGCCAACATTTAGGGAGGTGGTCACCTCCGTAGAGCGGGAGGACAGCGTGGTCAGTAGGATGGGTAAGAGGTACAGCTGTGTTCACCTGGCACCAGCCTTTGCCTATTTTTGTGAACAGACTTGGATGAAAGGGCAGGACGGTGGTAGGGGAAGGACTGACAACGACAACCTTTTGTGTTATATGCATTTTCCAAAATCTCAGTTCAAAAAATTGATCTTCCCAGTCTTGCAAATATTCACAAGTTGGCTGTGTGCCCAAGGTTCGGTTCACAGAAGAAGAAGGTTGGTTTACATGACTCTAAGCTTCTGGCTGTGGTTCCTTCCAAATGTTACTGGGTTTGGAATGAAGGCTGGTAAAAACTTCCTTTCTGATTTTAGCTGCCCTGGCTCCCTCCTGGCCCCCAGGAGCCTGAGGTCTCACCCACCCTCGTGCTGTTCCTCTGCCAACCCGACAATATCACAGCTGGACTTTCTGCCTTGTCTGTGAGTCAGGGCCAGAATGGTGAGAGGGGCCTTTCAACCAGAGCACACAGCTGGTGACCAGTAACCAGACACCCAAGGCCCCCAGCCAAGGGACGCCTTGCATCTGTGAGCCGGAGCGAGAACTCAGCCCCGTGACTCCCACCTCCCCATCGGCGGCTCTTTCCTCTTTCCGGCAGCAGACGCACAGGCCTCCTCACGACCTTGGGAAGTCACTGGGAGTGGAGCATATCTGGAGCAGAAAATAGATGGACAACATGGTCCCCGCAGGCCTGCCTCTCTCTTGCTCTCGGATCTGCACTGCCCTCGCTCTGCCCCTGCTCCTGAGGAGTGCCGCAGTTGCAGGGTAGAGCCACAAGCCTCCAGGAGCTGGCAAAAACTGGGGCAGAGCAATGCTGCAGTCTCACGCTGGGGAGACAGAGAGCTCCTCGCTCAGGCAGGGGGAGTTGTCAGGCGCCCAGAGTGTTATATTTAAGGAGCATTTTGGAGGTCAGGAAGCTAGGGGAGAGGAGCAGCGGGAGGAGGGGGAGCCTCCTGAACACTTCAACAAGCCTCCACACCTCGTCCTCCAGCCAGAATTCCATGCTGCGGTCAACAGAGGCTGTGTGAGGGGACGGCAGATGGCCAGAGCTGCGCCCATCAGATGCTCCCCACCACTTCCCCGTCCCTCCTCCATTCCTCCCTGCCCCCCTCCTCCACTCTCCTCTCCCCACCCTCTGCCACTATTAGTCATTGGCTCTGGGGTGACGATGTGGACTGCAGGCATTGGCTTTGCCCTCTGGTCCGTCGGCACCCAGCCTGGAGCCTCCTGAGCCTGCCCCACCCCTCCAGTGCCCGGACCTCTGCCCTCAAGCCCCGCAGGCCACTCTAGGGAGGGGTGGCTCAGGCCACAGAGTAGCTCGTGGGGAAGGCCAGCCAGGCTCTGATCATTTGAAGGACGCTTCCTTCTGCCTCTGCACCCCAGGGATTTGCTTAGGGTGCTGGACAGACCTCCCCCCGCCCCCAGCCTTCTTCGCTCCTCCTTCACAATCTGCTAATCCAGAAGGTTCCTCCAGGCAACCAACAGGATGGACAAGGTCAAAGCCAAGCTCTGGTAGGCTTCATCCAACCCCCTCTTCATCCGGACCAGAGAGGAGGGAGGGAGACGGGATGCAGGTGGGCGGCTAGGGGTTCCACATAGGGATGTCTGTCCAAGCGAGTTTTGGACGGCCTCCCGTGTGTTAGGTCTGGGGTTCTCACAATAACCCAGTGAGGTGTGACTAAACCACACTGGATGGAAGGAGAAACTGAGGCCCTGGGAGGCCTTGTTCTGATCCTACTCCCAACCCTGAGATAAGGTGGGGGTTGGTGAAGACAGCAAAAGCTAGGGAGCAAAACCCTGTGCCCAGAAACCACAAGGGCCTCAAAACCGTCCGTGCTCTCCAGCCCAGGCTCCTCTCCCTCAATCCAGGCCAGGATGGGAGCTGCCTCCCCTGCTCTCCTGGGCAGGGAAGCCAGTTAAGTTCTCCCTCCCTGTCTGCTGAAGCAGCTCTTGACACCCCCTCTCCATGATTATTTCCCGGCTTGATGAAAGGAGACAGGACCATCCTGGGCCCGGCTCTGTATGGCAATGAAAACCTCAAAGGGGACTGGACTCCTGCTGTTTATCCTGCCTTCCACTTTTCTTCCAAAGTCCCTGCCTGCTTTCCAAACCTGCCTGCCTGACTCAGTGCTGCTTTACCTGTAGGGCTCCTTCATCAGGGGCTTCCCTGGTGGCTCAGTGATAAAGAATCTGCCTGCCAATGCAGGACTCGGAGGTTCGATCCCTGAGTCGGGAAGATCCCCTGGGGGAGGAAACAGCAACCCACTCCAGGGTTTTTGCCTGGAGAATCCCATGGACAGAGGAATCTGGCGGGCTTCAGTCCATGGAGTCACAAAAGAGTAGGACACAATTTAATGACGAAACAACAACAACCCTTTCATTAGCGGGTCCTGGATCACAACTCCTTCTGCTGCTAGACAGAAGGGCGGCCTCTAGGAGGTAAATGCCCTCCTGTCAGGAAAGACATCGCACACCTCGGAGAAATCCCACCCCCTAAGAGAGGGAACCGTGGCCTCATTTCACTCCTCATTTTAATTACACTCATAATAAAAGGAAACATGTCTGCTGCCAGATGGAAGAAACAAGGCGGATTTCTATTTATCGCCCCTCCCCCTTGCTCCTTCCTGGTTTATTCTCTGGGGAAATTCAGGGCGACTGATGGTGTCAGGGGCCCTGGAGGATGCTCATCAACATCCTTAGGGTTTCTCAGGGAGGGAGCCCGAGCACCCATACGCCTACAGCCAGCTGCTTCCTGCTCTCCTCCCACCAAATGGAGACTTCTCCTTTCTCAACTAAGTGACATAGGAGAATTGCCATTAACAGACAGCTGAATCAAGTGCTAACTCATTTTCACAGTGGAACTCTCCAGGCCAAGGACAAGACAGGAATCTCTTGCTGGCAGAGAAACTGCTTGCTTGTTGAGCAGGACCAGCAGAGAAAAGCTGCACTCTTAACTGGCACGGGCCTGACACCAGTCCTGGAGATACGGCTTTGTGGTTCAGCACAAAGATTCTGAAACTAGACGTGAGTTCAAATCCGTACTGAACAAGCCGTGTGACCCTGAGCAAGTCACTTACACCTCCTCGGCTCTGTCTATAAAAAAGCGATGATGTCAACAATCCATGACAATGACACAAGGCGTGATATAATACCGAATAAGTGCTCAACACTTTTTAACCCTTATTTTGCTTATTCTCAACCAGGGACTGCAGACCACCACTACCCACTGCAAAAGAACCACACGTTCCATTTCTATGCTTCCTGATCTACTTTTTCTTCTTTGCCAAAGTTTTCCACGTTTCCTATTTTTTTGGAGATGTTTGGGTGGTTTTATTTTGTGATATTTCTGTTAGGTCACTCAGCTATTTATTTATTTATTCAACAATAACCGTACTCATTGAGTGGCTAATGTGTTCATAACCCAGGCAAACCAAGAAGAGATTTCAATGATCAATCCAATATCATTCTTGAGCTCTAAGAGGTCATAAGCTAATAAGGAAAACAAGGCATGGGCAATAAGTAGTTATAATAAATCTAACATAAAGTTTAAAGCAATAAGTCCCATTAGAGAGACACAGCTAATCAGAACGGCAGAGTACTTCTGTTTTTCAAAATGAAGATAGGTTTGTAATCATTATGCCAGTTTTTCAATCAACTAATGAGTAACGGTGAATGTTCTCAGCTAAGCCTATATTAAATCTGTGATAATTATTTCTTGATTAGTATGGCCTTAACTCAAAAGAGTTAGCCAGAAAAAGGATCCAATATTTGTCATCATCCTCTATGGAGACCAGAACTTCCTCTGTGGATGACAGGTGTCTAGAAATAGTGCCTTCGGAACATATTGCTACGATCGCTGCCAATAAATACAGGTTTATTTGGATGGAGCAGGCAGTGTCTAAAAGGATGCACTCTGAAGTTTCACTTCCTACATCAGGATATTTTCTCATCAGCATCTTAAAGTTGAAAATTAAATGTTCAAAGATGATTCAGGCCGCTATACCTACGATATTCTCTTAAGATCACGACAGACAGGAGATCGGCATAATCGTATGTGAACCTAAGAGTCGAGGTTGCAGGGGTCCTCAGTAAATGCATCTGTGTCCTCCCATAACGCATCCCCCAGTTACCTGTGCTGCTTCAGGAGTGCCCAAGTGCTGGCTGGCACCATGATGTATCCATGCAGATCCACAGACAAGTGAGAAAAAACGGCAATGTGGTTAAGCTCCCCAAAACTAAATATAGCGAATCTTTAATTTTTAATAATTCATCCTTTAAAATTTTGTGTTTAAATCCTCACTAAATACTGGGTTGGCAAAAAGTTCATCTGGGTTTTTCCATAAGCTGGTACAGAAAATCCCGAACCGACCTTTCGGTCAACCCATCACAAACGGCAGTAGTGGTAGTTTCTACATTTTAGTTCAGTTTAGTCCTGTTGTTACCTTTTATGGGTTAAAAAAAAATATGTGGCAATTCTGGGTCAGTCCCTCAACACTTTTCAATTTCTCTACAAAACCCACAAAGCTCAGACTCTCCTATGAAGAAGGCCTTCTCAGTTCCAAGATCTCACACTGCACTTGAAAGAGAGCCTCCGCCTCCTAACTGCTGATAACAAAATCTGAAAAGCTTCTCCAGTCCTAGGGGGCTGTCTGGGTCACAGAGGTTCCTAATCTAGTCTTTTTTAATTGAGATATAATAGACAAATATTATGATAATTTCGGAAGTACAACATAATGGTTCCATGTATGTAGGTACTAAAAGAGATCACTACAGTAAGTCCAATTAACATCCATCTACACACACATAGCTACAGCTGTTCTTCTTGTAAGGACCTAATCCAGCCCTGACTGTCTGAACAATGTCTTGGAGCTAAGACTGTGCCTCCCAAATATAAATGTGCACAGCTATGACCACTCCCCTGGACGCTGATACAGATTCCCAGTTGTTCCTGAATACCTTCACCTCTGTGTCCCCTGGGCACCTCAGAGCCAGACCAACAAATGAAACTCCGCATTGTCCTCCTACATCTCCTCCTGACCATGACGTCCTGAGCCCATCCCGATAGATGGCACCACCCAGTTAGAGACCTGGAGTTCCTCCCACATGCCTCCTGTCCTGCCTCCCATCTAATTAGGCATAAAGTCACATCAGTTCCGGGGCTTCCCAGGTGGTGCTAGTGGTAAATAACCTGCCTGCCAACGCAGGAGACGTAAGAGGTGCAGGTTCAATCCCTGGGTTGGGAAGATCCCCTGGAGGAGGGCATGGCAACCCACCCCAGTATTCTCCTCTGGAAAATCCCGTGGACAGAGGAGCCTGACGGGCTATAGTCCANGTTAGAGACCTGGAGTTCCTCCCACATGCCTCCTGTCCTGCCTCCCATCTAATTAGGCATAAAGTCACATCAGTTCCGGGGCTTCCCAGGTGGTGCTAGTGGTAAATAACCTGCCTGCCAACGCAGGAGACGTAAGAGGTGCAGGTTCAATCCCTGGGTTGGGAAGATCCCCTGGAGGAGGGCATGGCAACCCACCCCAGTATTCTCCTCTGGAAAATCCCGTGGACAGAGGAGCCTGACGGGCTATAGTCCATGGGGTCGCAAAGAACTGGACCCGACTAAAGCAACTTAGCACACGAGTGGGGGAAGACAGACATGGAAAAGATAAAATTGTCAGAGATGGCACAAAATGAGGAAAACTCTAAAGATCTGTTTACCCTGCAGACAAAGAATACTTTTTCAAAGGCAGACCTGAGGCTATCTTAAATAAAGTCCTTCAATTGCTCCCAGTATTCACGTAGGGCTGAGGCTGTCCTGATGGGTCAGCTCCCGCTTCCTTCTCCAGTTTCATCATCTGCCTCCCATCTTCTACACACATCCTATGCGCCGATCAGGCACAGCCACTTGTGGTGACCTGGGCTTTGCTACATGCTTCTGCCTCACGACTGGTCGGTGAACATCTCCGATGTGCAGGCATTTTACCGAAGGTATTTAATCCTCACAACAATCCTGTGGGGGGGATGACATCACCCTTATTTACAAAGGAAGAAACTGAGACTAGGAAAAGTCAAGATAACTCAAATTCACTGAGCCAGAAAACAAGGACTGCCAACATTTGAACTCAGACCTGTCCAGCTCCAAATGATAACCAGACCATCTCTCCCCCCTTGTCCACAAAATAAACTCCCACCCATGCCTCAGATCAAATGTCTCTACTTTTAGAAAGCCCTGATGCCTGCACAGGCAACATCCAATAGTTCTTTTGTGCTTTCCTGGTGACTTGAGCTTCTATTACAACCCTTATTACCTTTGTGCCATCATAATCTTGTCTATTCATCTGTCCTCCCCAAGAACACATGAGGAACTAAGTGCTCACAGTGATCCTGTGTTATTCATCAAAAACTTCCACAAATATTGAATCTCTGCGGGCGTATAATCGGCATTTAATAAACATTTGTTGAGTGAATGGATTAATGAATGCTTATCAACCTGTTTTCTCAAGGCTGAAATGGAAACTCTCAGGATACAATTTATCATCTACTTATGTTAACAGTCATGTTGGGACATCCGATGACCCCAGTCTGAAACTGCAACCTTAGAAAAAGAGTAGCACCATCTCAATGCAATAATGCAGACTCCCAGAAATGAAGTCACACCTCTAAAAGCCTGCCTCCAGGAACTGAATATAGTCTAAATAGGCAGGGCTCTCATCAAGTGACCACACCTTCTACCAAAAGTTATTTCACTGGGGAGTAACTGAACAGAGGAGCCGGGTGGGCTATAGGCCATGGGATTGCAAAGGGTCGGACACGACTTAGCAACTTGACAACAACAATAAATTGAACCCAATATACTGGGAGCTGAAGGGATCCAGGGAACAGGATATCAGATATTACAGAGGAAAGGTAAGGGAGATGCATTTACATGTATTTAGACATTTTAAGGTCTTCCCAGGTGGCTCAGAGGGTAAAGAACCTGCTTGCCAATCCAGGAGACGCAAGAGACTTGGGTTTGATCCTAGGTGGGAAAGATCCCTAGAGAAGGAAATGGCTATGCACTCCAGTATTCCCGCCTGGGAAATCCATGGACAAAGGAGCCTGGTGGGCTGCGAAAGAGTCGGACACAACTTAGTGACTAACAATAACAAGACATTTAAAAGTGACATCCACATCATATTAAATCAGTTACCAGTGAGTCACATTATGAAATTTTACTCCACGGTTCCTGCATGTGCACAGCATCCTCCAGTATCAGTGTGCCAACCACAATGTACAGGTTTTCTTTGTAGCTGAGTTGCAAAATGCAAGCAGGCTCTTTATGGGAGTTAAAAGAGTTTTAAACTTCCCTGAGTTATGAGCCCTGAGATCTGATGAGAGCTGTGGATACTCTTTTCAGAAAAATACAGATAGGAAATTCTGTCTACAAATGATTGAAGCTCCTGGACCCTCTCCTAAAGTCCATCCAAGGACCGAAATGGTTCATGGACCCAGACTGAGAACACTTAAACTACACTCTCCCCAAAAGATTTGGGCTAGAAAAGGTTACAGAAAAAGAATTAACACTAGGGTTAAATGTTATCTGTTTCCTTGACCCATCAGATTCCCTCTGTGGTCAAGGTCCTGAACACAAATGTTGGCCTCAGGAATGGTTCAGCTCCAAGGTTTGTTTGTTTGGCGTGTTTTTTTTGGGGGGGGGGGGCCTGATTAGATAATCCACAGTCTAGACAAAGGAAGGACAAGAACCTGAGAAAAATGAAGCCCATTCCGTTTCTACCTCCATAGGCAAATGCAAACACAAATCTCCAAACTAACTGTGTAATAACTCCCCCACCCCTGCAAACCACACCTTTCCCAGAGCACTCACCACCACAGCTCCTTGACAGCTGGCTGATTGATCCCAAACCACTTACAACTGTAAGAGCTAGTTGACTAGCAGGTTTGTAAGAGGTAAGCCTGGCGAGAGATGACACTTGACATCACAGAGAGCATCATTACAGCCAGACAGCAAACTGCTTGGAGCACACTGTTTTGGATCCAAACACAGCTGCAGATGCCTGCTCCCACGGCTGCCACAGCACACAGCCAAGGGAGTACAGCACCTTGCACCATGCATGCTCAATGTGGGTGCTCAAATGTTTGTGGAAGGAAGGAAGGATGGGGGGACTGAGGGGGGCAATGTGGTCCGAGGATCCAGGGAGGTCTGTTCTCTTTCAGTTTTGCTCTCCCTAGCTCCTGTCTGCAATAAAAAGGAAGTATTTGACAGAATCTAAGCTCATTAAAACAACACATGCATGTCATTTTCACCTTTATGCAGACGAGCNCACACAGCCAAGGGAGTACAGCACCTTGCACCATGCATGCTCAATGTGGGTGGTCAAGTGTTTGTGGAAGGAAGGAAGGATGGGGGGACTGAGGGGGGCAATGTGGTCCGAGGATCCAGGGAGGTCTGTTCTCTTTCAGTTTTGCTCTCCCTAGCTCCTGTCTGCAATAAAAAGGAAGTATTTGACAGAATCTAAGCTCATTAAAACAACACATGCATGTCATTTTCACCTTTATGCAGACGAGCTGAAAGCCCAGAGGGGTTAAGTAACTTGGATCAGAGCACACAGCATGTGGAAGCGGGAGGAAGGGGCTGAGAACTCAGCTCTGCGGTTCCCAGAGATGCATCCTAACCGCTTTAACACATTACTGCCCAGAGCACTTTTGCTGGCTGGAGCTCCTATCTCCCTCTCTCTTCCACATGCACATGGGGTACCCAACCTGCTCCAGAAGTCTGAGCCTCGTCCAATCTTCCATCTCTGAGAGAAAGGAGACCTTGCCATTGGCCAAAGTGGAAGGCCCCCGAACCAAGCCCTGAGATGTTCTGGAAGGACTACAGGAGCTTACACGCTCAGCCTCCTTAGCACCCCCATCCACACTTAATGGCTCAAGCTCCTTGTTTGGAAAAAAACACACAGAAAAACAAATTGCAAACTGCAAGCAGGAGTCAGGGGAGATGAGAAACCAATCTCAGGGACGCCCTCTAGCGTGCCTACAGGGTCCCCACGACACAGCACCGGGCACGATTTTCTAGATGCCCAGACCCGCACTTCCATTGGGGCATCAGAAGAGTGGTGGGCGGGGCAGCCACCACCTCCACCACTCAGAGCCAAACCCCTCGCCAATCTCAAGGCCAACATTTGCTGCGGGATGACAGGCAGTCTCTGCTCTCAAGACCGTCCAGCCCACGTCGACCCCACCCGGTCCTTATACAGCAGGCAGAGGGAAAAGAGGAGCAAAGGAAGGTGAAAAGAGAGTGTCGAGGTGGCACAGATGGGTTACGACAGCACTGCAGTGCAGGGAGGAGGCAAGGAGAATAAGGGAGAAGGGCGGCAGAAAAGACACAGGATAAAGGTCAAGGAAAACCGAGGCAGAGCTAACAAGAAAAGACACACGCACACACACGGGTCAGCCCGATCACAGTCACAGGTCGCCGCCCCCACCCGCCAGGCTTCCCGGCGCACAGAGGTGAGGCGAGTGCACCGGAGGGCCCAGCCTTCCTCCCCTCCACAGGTCCTCACTCTTGCACCATTTCCCTCCACTCTGACACGGCCCCTGGGTGCTCTCCCGGAGGGACGGGCTGAGGGACAGGAGAGGAGAGAGAAGTGAACCGAAGGTAGAACTCGCCAAGCGAAGCCACTTACGCACAGTGCGGCCGGCAGCATTTCCATCCTACCTTTGCTGTCGCCATATCAGCCGGCTCCATGATCGCGGCTTGGCCTAAGGGGCAGCGGTGCCGTCCAGAGAGAAAAGGCAGAGTCACAAAGGTCCACCAGGAAAGAACAGACAGCCCCTTTGAAGGTCAGGGGAAGTGAGAGACCTGTTTCCAAGCTCTGGCCCCAGGACCTCCTCGGCTGGAGGCAGAGAGCAAAGAGCCTTGGGGTACCCCCCGCACGTCAGGGGCCTGCCCGTGTTCCCACAGACGCCCACTTCGGGCTGAGTCAGGGGGCCCTTCTTCCCAGGAGTTAAGTGCAGGTCTCGCCAGGGCTCCCCCTGCTGGGGGAGAGCTCACAGAGATGAAGGCCCTGCCCTCCCATCACTGGGCCAATTGGTACCCACAGGTCAGGGTGAGGGGAGCTCGTGGGAAGAGGCCAGCTGGAGGGTGCTGAGCAAGTGCTGGGGGTAGCAGGAGGGGAGAAGGCTGGGGGGGCGGTGGGGCGCGGGTGTGGGAACCTCAAGAAGAAGGGACAGGCCCTCAGATGGAAGCAGAAGGTGCTGTGCAAGGAGGTGCCAGAGCGACAAAGCCAGATCCCGGCAGGCAAGGCCGAGAATGCAGAGGGAGAGGAATTCGCCCGGTGAAGCCACTCACCTTGCAATAACATTCACACTGACTGAGGCCTACACAGGAGCCGGAGCGGGCGGCTCACACTCCCCCACTCCACTCCCAGAGACTCACAGCCTCTGTCTAAAGGTACATGAGAGCAGCCGGCAGCCGGCTGGATCTGCAGAGGCCCCTGGCTCTCTCTGGAGCAGCCTGATTGGAGGAGCAGGATGACTTCATCCGGCCCCATTCATCACTCTAGGTTTCCTGCCCAGCAGGGACAGGCCGCTCCGCTCGCAGTGACTACCGCTTCCTCTCTGGCCCATTTCACCCGGGCAACCTGGGATAGGCTGTGGCAGTCAGGGCAGCCGTGGGGAGAGGGATCAGCACGCCCCAGGTCCTAGGGGGAAGGGAGCATGGGCTGCTTGCATTTGTGGGGAAATGCAGAGCCTCTACTTAAAGCACAGCACACGTATCCATTCCTCCGAGTCTACCAGGTGTCAGCAGCAGCAAGAATGCAAAAGAGCAGCTCCGCTCCTCGGAACCAGCAAGGAAACAAGGTTGTGTGCTCTGGTGAACCGCCAGTCTTCCTGCTGGAGTTCAACCTAACACACTGGCATCTTTAGATCTTTCTCCCAATCAGAGAGAACCACCTATGGAGGAGCAGGTCAATATCCCAGGGCATCCCTAAGTACCTCCTTCCATCATTCTACAGCAGTGCTTCTAATGTGCTAACCTGGGCTTGCTGGTAGGGACACGGATTCCTTCAAGCCTGTAATTTCAGACCCGCAAAAAGTTATAGGTAGACGAGACTTTGAAGTTTCAGCTCCTTTTTACAGAGAAGAAAACCAAGGCCCAGCAAAAAAGCAAAAGGATCCAAGAAAGGTCTCCCAGCACTTGTTCCCCAATTCCACACAGATTCTCCCTCAGGGGTGGTGAGATCCTGAGAGAATTGATGCCCTCGTTCCCCAACTTCTGCAATCCAGCCCCCAGAGCACAGAAAACCCAGCAAAGCAAGGGTTAAAGGGAGAGATTAAAATATAGCCAATAAAAGAAGGCAGTGACCCAAGGTCTCAACCCTTACCACCTGCACCTGCCCTAATTCTTTCTAGTACCTGCTTCTGTTCAAGCCTGACTGCACAAGGAATCCAAGCAGTCAGGTAACCAGCACATCAAGGAAAGACTTTTCCAAAAGAATGATTACATCAACAGTTCCCCTAGTTTATTTTACCAGCATCTGTGGGTCTGGCAGGAATAATAACAGTAGCAATTCCCACTGGTACAGTGCTCCATAATTTACATGTTTGCAAATCCATTACCTCATCTGACACTTTCAGGCATCCAGTGAGGCAACACTGGTTTCCCCATTTCACAGATAATGAAACTGAGATTTAGAGACTTTAAGTGACTTGCCCAAGGTCACACAGACAGCACAGCAGAGACTCAAACTCATGTTCACTGATTCCAGATCCCCTTCCACTAAACATTATTCTATCAAATTTCTCACCCCTCAATCTGTCCCCAACTCCTGCTTCCCAGGACTACAGACTCACATAAAACCGCAGTTAATTTGCAACTTCCCTTTGACACTCCACCTTTCTGTTGAAGATAGCAAATTAGAAAATACACTATCAAACATTAGGAGAAAAAAAAAATCCTGGATCCATCTAGAGAGTACTGTATAAATTTAGCAAATCTCCTGTGTCCGATGAAAACTGCTTTTAAAAAGAATCATCAGTGGGCTTCCCTGGTGGTGCAGTGGATAAGAATCCACCCGCCGATACAGAGGACAAGGGTTCTATCCCTGGTCTGGGAAGATTCCACATGGCTCGGGCAACTAAGCCCGTGCTCTAGAGCCCTCGAGCTGCAACTACTTGAGACTATATCCTGTAACTACTGAAGCCTGCATGTTCTAAGGCCCTCGACCCACAACAAATAAGCCTCTGTGCTACAACTACTGAAGCCTAACCACCACAGAGCCAGCAAGTTGCAACCACTGAGCCCGAGTGCTGCAACTACTGAAGCCTGTTCGCTAGCACCTATGCCCTGCAACAAGAGAAGCCACTGCAATGAGCAGATCGTGCACCACAGCGAGAGAGTAGCCCCTGCTCCCCAGAACAAAAAGAAAAAAGAATCATCAAAGGTTCATTCATGATCACCTCATACAAGCTAAAAAGTAGACCAAGACACCCGACCAAACTGGTCAACCATCAAGATTAAAACTGAGGGAAAAAAGACGCCTATCCTGGTTCCTGGAGGTACATTCTTTACCAGCCATCATCACTAGACAGATCACTGCTCCCTTCCCTTTCCCATATTAACTCTATTAGCCAAGGGTCGCCAAATTCCATAAACCTAAGTGAAAAAGGACAAGGATGAGAGTAAGGGAAAATCATGCAGGCCAGTGAACTGTTTTTCATTAGCTCATTGCCTGGTTTCCATAAGCCCTAGACTATTGTCACAGATACCTATTCAATCTGAGGTAAGTAAGAGACTTGGTCAGTATCACAGTGGTGAAATTCCATCATACTCCCACAAAAACAGCAGAGTTGTGGGGCGCGCCATACCCACATCTGTCAGCTCTGCTCAGAGGCCTGGGATGTGCCTTCTGGCTATCGCTGTGGCCTGCAGGCCTCTCTGTTCCTGGGCTGACAGTCAGATGTACAAACAGATGGAGAGCAGAAGGTTGGTACCCACGAATGA
This sequence comes from Neotragus moschatus, assembly GCA_006410615.1. Taxonomy (NCBI): domain Eukaryota; kingdom Metazoa; phylum Chordata; class Mammalia; order Artiodactyla; family Bovidae; genus Neotragus; species Neotragus moschatus. The sequence goes on from SJYA01002186.1 coordinate 950,317, forward strand.
GGATGTTCTGTTTCATAATAATCACACAAAAACCGGACCATGTTAATGGGACGCCACCCAGTCTCCCCAGGAACCAAACGCATTTACCTACTCAATTCTTAAAAGCATCCACCTCACACAGCCGTGGATGGTGAGCTTGGAGACAGTGTGGAGAAGGAGTGCTTCACCAGAAGCATTCATGTGTATTTTACAAAATAATTCATATGCCCTGAACTCAGAGCAGGGCAGAGGAGAGTGCTACTAGCTACAGAACAGACAACCTAGAAGCTGGGGCAGCAGGAGGAGGTAGGGGATAGTGCTAAGCTTTAATGAGAGAGAAGGACTGTGTCCGTGAGTCCAAAGACACCTCCAAAGAAAAAGACAGAAGAGAGAATGACGTTGAAGGAAAAAAAGGAAAGAGAAGTCAATGCAGAATATCTAATTAAGCAGCCACTGAGTCTGCACCTCTGCTACTTACCAGCAAGAAACTGATCTGGATGATTCCTTATAGGATAAATAACTCCTCTATTTCATGCACTTGCTTTCTGAACTAGGGACAGGGAGTTCTCCGACAGCTTCATCTCCTTACATCTTGCCTAGCGTTTACTGAAAAGATAGATAGACCAACAGATAGATATATAGACAGACTGACAGGTAGACAGACAGACAGATAGGCAGAGAAAGGCTGGGGTTGGGGGGCCTCTTTATAACATCATCACAACATTTTCTCTCCAGGGCAAGTATTCATACTAATTACGAGCGTGCTGCATGCTCAGTCACTCAGTCATGTCCGACTCTTTGCGACCCTATGGACTGTGGCCCACCAGGCTCCTCTGTCCATGGATTCTCCAGGGGAAGAATACTGGAGTGGGTTGCCATGCCCTCTTCCAGGGGATCTTCTCAACCCAGGGATCGAACTTGCATCTCCTTTATCTCCTGCATTGGCAAGAAGGTTCTTTACCACCACAGCCACCAATTACTTTACCCTAGATACTATATGCTAACTTCTTAATCACCATACTTATGTACAAAGTTAAGGAGGGAAAACAAACAAACAAACCAACAGATGCTTGCAAAGAGGCAACAGTGACTCTGGGCAGGGGCCGGTTAGTGCGTGGGGTGGGGGGTCCAGGCACCCAGTCCTAGAGGATAGCTCAGAGGCAGGCACTGCAGCCACTTTTTAGGAAGCGCCTCCTTGGGCACCTGCCTTTGGGAGGAGGCACTGCCAGGAAGAAGCAAGACTGGCTATTTCAGACCCTGGTCAGATGCGCGCGCCTGCTGCACCGTGCGGCTGTGCAGTTCCCTGAGTGAAGGGCGGTGGGGCAGCCTTGTCTGCATTGCTTATAAAATCTGCAGCCAGATCACTGTGCCCGTCCTAAGACCACAAACACGGGTCAGGTGCCTGCGCCAAAGAGGTGAAATCCCCTCTCTCTAGACTGCCGTCGCCTCCTGTGAACGGAAGATGGCGATGAAACAGGGAGAGTCACCCTGCACGACAGACCTTGAGCGACCTCACTTGATGTGCGTGCTCCTCCTATACAGAAAACAGCAGCTTCTCTTGAGAGAAGCAGACAGACCAGGAAGGAGGGAGACAGCGCAAGTGAAAGGGAGCAGAGCGTGTGAGCTCCCACGATGGCGACTGTGTGCGTCCGACGGTTTGGAAGGCGCCAGCGCCTCTCCTTTGCTTGGTAGCCATCAGCTCTTCAGAGGCAGCTGAGCCTCCCGGCAAGCCTGCCTCTCAAATCCTCCTCCTCAGGTCTGAATTCTGACTCAACCCCCGACCCCGCTGTGCCACCCTGGGGAAGTTACTGCCTCTCTGTGCCCCATTTCCTCATCTGTGAGGCACGGGCAACACTATCCCTCAACTCACTGGCTACTATGAGGATTAAGTGAGATAACACAGGGAAAGGGCTCAGAAATGTGGGGGACCTGGGTTCGATCCTTGGGTTGGGAAGACCCCCTGGAGAAGGGATAGGCTACCCACTCCAGTGTTCTTGGGCTTCCCTGGTGGCTCAGCCAGTAAAGAATCTGTTAGGTAGGCAGAACAGGGAAAAGGAGCCCAAAATGGCGGTGGCTACAAGACAAGGAAGAAAATGAGACAAAAGAAGGTCTGAGGACCGGAGTGAGGACCTCGGGTAAAACAAACAACACTCCTGGCTGGCCCAGTTTACATAGGACAGGCCCAGGGAGAGAGAAGCATAAATGGAAGGGCCAAAGCCAGCTCTTCCCACCCCACCCCCAACCCTGCGCGCTGGGGCGCTCCTCTCCTCTGTCTTTAGATCGACGCGCCCTCACGCCTTGAGGATGGATTTTCCCGCTATCTTCTAAATAAACTAGAGCTGTAACACTGAGCTGTAACACTGATTTGTCTAAGAGCTATAACATGGTCCATTCGAGACCTGAGAGCTATAACACGGTCTACCCAAGACCTGAGAGCTGTGACACGCCGAGGGGGCTTTACCGTCCGCCACTCCAAATCTTGGTTGTGACGAGACAAAGAACCGAGGAACATACACTCGTGTGACAAATCTGCCTGCAATGTGGGAGACCTGGATGCGATCCCCGGGTTGGGAAGACCCCCTGGAGAAGGGAAAGGCTACCCACTCCAGGACTGTGGCCTGGAGAACTCCATGGACTGTATAGTACATGGACTCGCAAAGTTGGACACAACTGAGTGACTTTGACTTCACTTCACTTCACAGGAAATACTACTTAAACGTTAAGAGCTTTAAAAAAAAAAAAATTCAGTGGTTCATTTCCTGTCTTCCTCCATCCAAATGACCTCTCCTCACCAGAGCAAAACATTTTAAGATTCCTGAAGGGGTGACAATGGCGGAAGTAGACTGGATGGAAAACAACCCCCGCCCCCACTGCTGTTGCAGTGGGGTGAAAGCATTAGAGCAGTGGGGTGAGACAGGCAGTAGAACAAGGAAAAGGCAGAAAAGCCATAGGGAAAGACCGCCAGGAGACACTTGCAGGTAACGCTGAAGGGCCAAGGAGACTGTGGGGACAAGTAGGGGAGTTTAGGGGAGAAAGCCATCAAAGAACAAGGAAAGACTCCACAAGAAAATAGGAAGGGAAAGAAAGACTCACAAAGAAAATCCAGGCCTCCCCCCGGGGGCTCAGTGGTCAAGAATCCACCTGCTAATGCAGAAGACACGGATTTGATCCCTGGTCCCGGTGGATCTCACATGCCACAGAGCAACTAAGCCTATGTACCACAACTATTGAGCCTGTGATTTAGAACCTGGGAGCCGAACTACTGAGCCCACACACCCCAACCACTGAAGCCCGTGAGCCCCAGCACCCGTGCTCTGCAACAAGAGAAGCCACCACAATGAGAAGCTGGCGCATCGCAATTAGAGAAAAGCCCGTACTGCAATGAAGACTCAGCACAGCGAAAACCAACAAATAAATAAATAAAATTAGGAAAAAAGAAATAAGAAAATCAAGAAACCCATCAGACTGGAAGTGGGAGAAGAAAGGAGACTAAGCAATTCCAAACTCAAAGCGGAAATTTCCACTAGAGGGTTTATCCGAAGTGTCCCAGAGGAGCCGTGGCTGGAGACAAACTGCCCAGCACGAGGGAAACTCGGGAGCTGGCAGCTAATCCTGCCAAGTGCAAGTCTGACTTGGTCTCAAGAGGCTGAGCTGCTCCCTGGACGGCACTCTCCACTGGCTGGATAAGGGACCCTGCCAGGCCACCCACCTTCCATGAGGGCTCGCTTAAGGAAACCCATAGCTCAGGCCAGACTCCAAGGTCTTTGCCAGGACCACTGTAGCTCAGGGCACAAGACATCCAAAGGGGAGACTCATCTGCCTCATCCACCAGCACTTCCTGGGGTCTCACAAGCAACAGGAGTATCAACAATACTGCCTGGACATCAGCCTCTAGAACTGGACAGGGCAGTGTCGNTGGCAGCTAATCCTGCCAAGTGCAAGTCTGACTTGGTCTCAAGAGGCTGAGCTGCTCCCTGGACGGCACCCTCCACTGGCTGGATAAGGGACCCTGCCAGGCCACCCACCTTGCATGAGGGCTCGCTTAGGGAAACCCATAGCTCAGGCCAGACTCCAAGGTCTTTGCCAGGACCACTGTGGCTCAGGGCACAAGACATCCAAAGGGGAGACTCATCTGCCACTTCCTGGGGCCTCACAAGCAACAGGAGTATCAACAATACTGCCTGGACATCAGCCTCTAGAACTGGACAGGGCAGTGTCGCATAGTGGTTAAAAACTAGAGTCAAATTACCTGGATTTCAGCCCACCACTTAGCAGTGGTGTGTTCCTACGCAAGTTCTGACACCTCCCTAAGCCTCAGTTTTCCTATCTATATAATGGAGGCAATAGTTAATACTATTTCATAGAAAAATGGGGAACCTGAAACAAGAGCACAGTGACTGACACATAATAGGCACTTTCCACAAATGTCAACTAAAATAATGTCGCCTGTATGATGACTATTTTAAGGACACTCAGGAGTTGGGAACAATGGGAACTCCCCGAGTTCCCTCAGGTCCCTAGGCCATCTGCACTTGGTGCCAATGCAAAGCTGGCACTGCTCTGGTTACACCACTCCTGCCCTGACTCATCTCCAGTGGAGTCACACCACTTCCAGCCAGCAGCTGGTCCCTGAGCGAGACTTCCACTTGACAGATCTGTGCAAGTGCTTCAAAAATAGGAAGGGTCATAAATGCCTAAGGTGGGTAATCCTCCCACTCCTCTCGCTGGAGGTTGACGCCTATGCCTGTATCGATTTTCACACAAGACTTCCAGCCAGCCAGGTAGCAGAGGACCCCAGAGCCCTTCCCATCAGGGTACAGGGGGAGAGGAGATGAGAAGCCACGGGATTATCTGAGCAGGGGGGTCAGCAGCCAGGGGAGAGGGGAGAAGGCCAATCACACCGCCTGACCTTTTTATGGTACATGTTAACAGGAGCTGCACCCGTTGCCATTGTACAACCACACCCTCTACTGAGGATGGAGGCAATGCTGGTGGAGGTCAGGGTGGGAGAGCTGGGGGCCCTCCAAAGGTCACTAGGACATCCACTGGACACTGGGTGCGGGACCTTCTAGCGACTANACCGCCTGACCTTTTTATGGTACATGTTAACAGGAGCTGCACCCGTTGCCATTGTACAACCACACCCTCTACTGAGGATGGAGGCAATGCTGGTGGAGGTCAGGGTGGGAGAGCTGGGGGCCCTCCAAAGGTCACTAGGACATCCACTGGACACTGGGTGCGGGACCTTCTAGCGACTACTGCTGAAGCCGAGAGGAAAACAAGATAAGGAGACAGACGGAAGTCACAGATCCCTGGGAAGGCCTACTGAACAAGAGTGTTTCACTCCCCCGTTGCTGTTCTCTGCAACTGCCCGACCAGGCCAGTGGGAGACGTAAGGGAGAAACTGAGGGCAAGTTCCCGAGGCCAGGTATCCTTCTCTGGGTCCCAGGTTTCTCCTAAGGGACCAGGGGTGGGGGTNCAGGGGAACCTTGAAGACCGTATCTAGGTTACTCATCACCTAAGAGAACACATACACTAATCATCCCTTCCTCCAGACAGGCCATAAGTTTTTCTGTGTCTATTGGAGTGTAACCTTGGGTTTATTGATTATTGACTGTTTGAGCACATGAGCACGTAGTACCTGAGTGATGGGGTTACTGGGATTGTATTTTCCTTGGTTTATGTAAGTCTCAAGGAATTTGGAGTGGTGGGTTCAGACACGTACACATGGGGTATAAAAGATTTTCACAAATGCTGGTCGGGGTCCTTGGCTAAGAGGAGCCTCTGCCTTGGGCCCGCCGGTGTAATAAACTGCACTCCACTATCTGGATTGTCCTTCTGAGTGAGTTTGTCTCCCGGAATGCATGGCTACATTTGGTGCATTGGCCGGGAAACTCCTCACTTTGAGGAGACAGGTCTCATTTGAGGCCACCCCGAGGCTTTGTGGCTTGAATCTCTTAGAGGGGGGAAGGTGTGTCACCCCTCTGGAAGAATTCAGCCTTTCAACGCCCGGTTTCTTCTCTTTGGCAGGTAGTGAATGGCAGCAAGGGAACTGAGCACTCAGGTGAGGAGGAACCCACCAGGCAGGGTGGAAGAGGGCGCCTGATCACCCCCCTGGGAGGGACTAGAAGGAGCGGGGACCCACAGGAGCCTGGAATAGGCAGGTGGCAATTGCTTGGTACCAGGTTGATGAGTGTGTTAGGGCTTAGGAAAGAAATTTGTGAAGGTCATTTAGGAGGTGGTGTCCACGCCATCTTGGGAAAATTATTACCAAGCAATCGCCAGGGCATTTTTAGGAGAAGAAACTTGGTCCTTGCGTGCTCATATTCTACCCTCCCCCCAGGAGGTGTCCCATCTGCTGTGAAATTCTTGACCCCCTTGGAATTGTCAGGCTAGAAGAGAGGAATACATAAGTGAGTACAAACTGGCTTTTCCAGAGATGACCTGGGACATGGAATATTTAACCCATCTGTGTTTTCATACACACCTGATCAAGTCCACCAAAGCAGAACGGACTTTGAAAGTTAAGGGAGAAACGTCTTGGACCACGTGGTGTTCTGATTCGGCCATGCTGACCAGCAGGTAAAGACATGCCAATCCCCCTTCTCTCTCTGGGATCTGGCAGGTAAGGCTCTTCTCACCCCCATTTAGGAAGGAGGCAGAATGGCAATTTAAGTGTTTCATTGAGTGGAAATATCAGAAGTACATAGGGTACTGAGAATTTCAATGAAAAGGAAAAGTTGGAGAAGGTCTGAGAAGGTAAGCAAGATGGGGGAAGTGAATCTAAGGCAACCGTATTGGAGTGTACGATTAAAAACTTTAAGAAGGGATTTGGAGAAGACTATGGGGTGAAGATGAAGCCTAACAGCCTCCACATACTCTGTGAGGTCGAATGGCCCCCTATGGGAGTAGGATGGCCACCAGAGAACACCATGAACTTACAAATAGCGGAAGCAGTCTATACAGTAGTCACAGGAGAGCCAGGGCACCTGGATCAATATCCATATATTGACTCATGGCTAGGGTTAGCTCAAGACCCTCCTACTTGGACAAGGTTCTGTATCCAGAAGGGAAAGGGAAAAATATTAATGGCACAAAAACTGACTGATGATAATAAAGGAAATTCTACAGGATTTGGACGGGTCGACCTGACCCCATCCCCATCCTGGATAATGCCGCTCCTGCCTCAGTGCTCCACCAGGACCGGAGGCCGCCTTAATGCTCAATCCAGGGCCAGGTGAAGTCCTGCGGCAGCCGCTGCTTCTCCGCCAGCTCCCCCGGAGGTCGTAGAGCTGCCAACCCAGCAGGCTCTGGTCGGTGACAGAAGCCTCTGGCCAGCACTTCCAGGATCCGGCTCCAGCCGAACCGCCCAAGCTATACCCGCCTCTCCCGTGAGTACTGACAAGAAGGGGAGGGAGACGTTGGAATTAAGCAGAGACTGCGCTCTGAGCGGCAGGGAACGGAAGGGGGAGATCTGCAATGCTAGCTGCTGCTCTGGGAAAGTCTATCTCAGGCCCTCTGGAAAACCTCCTCTGCCCCAGGGACAGGACGGTCCTTCAACCGGTCCCAAGGGAGGCCCGGGCCCGTTACAGCCAAACCAGTGTGCCCGGTGCTGAGCTTTTGGCCACGAGAAGAATGAATGCCCTAAGGCAAGGAAGGAAGAGGAAGCTCCCACAGTTGTGGGGCTTGCTGGCTTGGAAATTAAGTAGGGCTGCCGGGGCTCTAGGATATCAGGTCCCTGAGAACCCATGGTAACCTTAAAAGTGGGGGACCAAAACATTGACTTCATGGTGGATACAGGAACAGAATTGTCAGTAGTAACAACACCTGTGGCCCTACTGTCCAAAAAGACTACCGCTGTAACTGGGGTATCGGGAGAAGAGATGATTAAATCGTTTTGCCAGCCCAGAAAATGTCAGATGGGGGGGCACCAAGTGATTCACGAATTCCTCTACATTCCTGAGTGTCCAGTACCCCTGCTGGGAAGAGACTTGCTCTCCAAACTAGAAGCACAAGTGACTTTCTCCCCTGAGGAGAGGCCCACCTTCCAGATGGACATTATGACTTACTTGCTCTCTCTCTCTCAATACCACCCCAAGATGAGTGGAGGCTGCATGAGCCTCAGAAAGCAGAACCGGGTGGGCCGGAAGAGCATGAGAGTGAGCTACCTCAATTATTCCCTGAGGTCTGGGCAGAAGACAACCCCCCCTCCCCTTAGGCTGGCTAAACATCAAGCCCCAGTGATAACAGAACTCAAACCAGGCACCATCCCGGTTAGAAAGTGCCAGTACCCACTACTGATAGAGGCCTGGGCTGACATACTGTCCCACATCAATAGATTGAAACAAGTGGGCATTCTAGTAGAGTGCTAGTTGGCCTGGAATACGCCGATCCTGCCAGTCAAAGCGGAAGGAGGGCAGGACTATAGGCCTGTACAGGATCTCAGGCTAGTCAACCAGGCTACTGTGACTTTACACCCCACTGTTCCAAACCCCTATATCTTATTTAGCCTCCTCCCGCCAAGGACTAAAGTTTATACTCGCTAGATCTCAAGGATGCCTTCTGCGTACGCCTCGCCCCAGTGTCACAGCCCATCTTTGCCTTTGAATGGGAAGATCCAGTCGGGGGCACCAAGCAACAGCTCATCTGGACTCCCCCACAAGGGTTTAAGAACCCCCCAGCCATCTTTGGGGAAGCCATGGCTTCTGACCTGAACTCATTCCATTCGGAAGAGTATGGATGTTGGCTCCTACAATATGGGGATGACCTGCTGCTGGCCGCTGAGACCAAGGAGAAATGCTGGAAAGGGACAAAAGCACTGCTCCATCTGCTGACAGAAGCAGGTTACCGAGTGTTGAAGAAGGAGGCACAGATCTGCAAGGAGGAGGTAAGGTATCTGGGGTTTGTTTTAAAGAAGGACACAAGGTTCCAGACCCTAGTTGGGTCCTATATACTGATGGCACTAGCCTGATAAAACAAGGACAATGGCTGTCAGGTTAGCCAAAGCAGAAGGGGCCATCAAGACTGAAAAGGGATGGTGGGAATTGCCAAGTGGCAAACTATTGGTACCAGAGGAGCTGGCACACAATCTGGTAAGCCAAACATACCAAGCGATCCACCTAGGCCAGGCTGCCTGCTCACAGGTTAATGTTGCCTCTCAGGTATTCAGACAAAAACCTCCGGGTATTCAGCTGAAAGGCACGCTACACCTGGGAGTGGACTTCACTGAAATGAAACCTCACCGACACTCCTGCTACCTGCTGATCATTGTATGCACGCTCTCGGGATGGGTAGAAGCTTTTCCTACCTGGACTGAAGGAGCATCAGAAGTAGCCCAGTGCCTGCTTAGGGAAATAATTCCCAGATTTGGAATTCCTACCAGCATTGGTTCAGACAATGACCCGGCTCTTGTAGCTGATTTAGTACAAGTAAGCAAAACTTTAAACGTCAAATGGGAACTGCACACTGCATATAGGCCCAGAGCTCTGGGATGGTGGAATGAACCAACCAGACATTAAAGAGACTCTCCAAGTGGAGCATAGAGATTGACTGCTCCTGGGTGGACTTGCTTCTGGGGGCTCTGCTCAGACTCAGGATGACCCCACGGTCCCAGGGCTATTCTCTATACGAAATTGTGTATGAGAGGGCCCCTCCCATAATAAAATAGGTGTCAACAAATTTGCCTCAGGAAAGGGGGAGTAGGATTTCACAGCAGATGGAACTGGGTAAGGTAATAAATCAGGTAACTAAGTTTGTACAAGAAAGGGGGCCATTCCCCCTCGGGCAACAGATTCATGAGTTTACTCTTGGTGACCAAGTATGGGTCAAAGACTGGAAACATGATTTGCTAGCCCCTTGGTGAAAGGGCCCTTATGTTACTCTAACTACCCCTACTGCAGTTAAAGTTGCAGGTATCGTCCCTTGGATCCATCATATGAGGGTGAAGAGAACATACCATGCAGACCCAAAAAACACTGCATGGACTGCACAGAGGGACCCCGCTGACTCTCGAGAGACTAAGACCATCCTTAAGAAGAAGGAAAAGAAGATCCTGGAGGAGCCCCTTCAGGATGAAGCCACACAATCAACTCCTGCTGCTTGGCCTCATCAACGTGATTTTGAATTTAACTTCTGTTTCAACTCAGGACAATGTTTCCATCTCATGGGCACATTCCTATGCAGACTTCCACAACACTTCCAACTGCTGGGTATGTGGGGCTGTGGCTCTGTCAGTGATGGATGGACTTCCTTGGGGGGTGTCAACGCTCTGCCAAGATTTTAAACCACTCTGCTCTTTTCTGGGATGACAAAAAGAGAGCTTCCTCTCTTTTGTCAATCATAACCTCTCCTTGCTCTCTTGGTATAAGACCTACAGTCAATAGACTTGGGTCATGGGGTTACATTTGATATAAATGCCAGTGTAACAAAAGCCTAACCTACTTGTTGTAAATCTACCCCGGTAGCCCCAGTAAATCTACTTTATTTACATGCTAGGTGGACAAGATCCGTGTTTCAGTGGTATAAGTATATTGCTGCCTTATTTGTATCCTGTGTAGGGACAACAGATATTGTGATTAAAGTAGAGGCCTTGACTAATTTCACACAACAGGCCCTCCTAGATAGAACAAAAGTAATCCCAGCCTTAAATGAAGAGCAAATCCAAATGAGAAAAGTGGTAATTCATAATAGAATGGCTTTGGACATACTCACAGCTGCTCAAGGAGGGACCTGTGCTATAATTAATGTTGAATGTTGTGTATACATTCCTGACTTATCTGGCAATGTATCGACTGCTTTAGATGACATGAAAAACCAGGTAAAAGCAATGTCAAATGAAAACATTCCTTTCTGGACTTCAGTCCTGTCTTGGGTGAAGGGCAATTGGTGGAAAACTATATTTACCACTGTTATAGTTGCCTTGATAGTTCTGCTTTGTGGACCCTGAATTTTACAATGTATTACGAACTCTGTAACCCGCAGGTTGATGTCATTCTCCCAAACTGGTGGTCAGAGAGCCAGGGTGCAGTATATCCCTATGAATGTGCTCACAATGTGAGTTAAGAGCATCAGGAGGGGGGAATGAAGAAGGAATGCATAGGGCCTGGACCCCGTCTTAGGCCTGTTCATGCTGATCAGGCTCAGCCACCTTTCCAATGGGCCCTGAACTCTGTGTTTAGTGCCTATGAAAACAACAACAGAAGGATAAGACCCCCTCCAGACAGGGGAACCTTGAAGATCGTATCTAGGTTATTCATCGCCTAAGAGAAAACATACACCAATCACCCCTTCCTCCAGACAGGCCATAAGTTTTTCTGTATCTATTGGAGTGTAACCTCAGGTTTATTGATTATTGGCTAACTGTTTGACTGTTTGAGCACATAAACACATAGCACCTGAATGATGGGGTTATTGGGATTGTATTTTCCTTGGTTTATGTAAGTCTCAAGGAATTTGGAGTGGTGGGTTCAGACACATACACATAGGGTATAAAAGATTTCCACAAATGCTGGTCGGGGTCCTTGGCTAAGAGGAGCCTCTGCCTTGGGCTCGCCAGTGTAATAAACTGCACTCCACTATCTGCATTGTCCTTCTGAGTGAGTTTGTTTCCCAGAACGCGTGGCTACAACAGTGGGAGGGGGCAGAGAAACAGCTAAAATATCACTTTTATCAGCGTACAATCCGAAGTACTGAACTATATCAAGGCTGACTCTAGTTAGCAAGGAGCCGTGGGAAAAACATGCTGTAGAGTCTGTACAAGTTGGCACCTATTCGTCTCTCCCAGGAACANGTGGGAGGGGGCAGAGAAACAGCTAAAATATCACTTTTATCAGCGTACAATCCGAAGTACTGAACTATATCAAGGCTGACTCTAGTTAGCAAGGAGCCGTGGGAAAAACATGCTGTAGAGTCTGTACAAGTTGGCACCTATTCGTCTCTCCCAGGAACATCGCAAGCGGCAGAGATAAAACAGAGGACTGAGGAGGTGCTCATCAACTGAAGGCATGGTGATGAGGAATGGACAGTTTCCGGAGAGGTGCAGTGCACAACATGGGGAAGGGAGTTGTGCTGGGGAACTCTACAGACCCTTCCAGTTTTGGAAGCATGAGTTGTCGAAATCCAGAGAGCACTGAAAAGAGGGCGAAGGCCACTCTAGATGATTTCAGATGCACAAAGCAGTGAGCAGTGGCTGGAAGCGAGACCTTAATTCCCTGGTCAGGAATCAAAGCCTGGTCATCTTGGTAGAAACCAGGAATCTTAACTGATAGACCACAGAGACTAGTGGCTAGAATCTACGTCCCTGGTCCCTGTCGACCTTGAAAGGAGAAATCAGGCAAGGAGAGAGAGGAAGTAAAGTATTCATTAGAAAGGCAGAGCACATGGGCAAACTCCATTCAGTTGCTAGAGTTGTGCCTTTGGAGGTTTAAATCCTTTGTAAGGGGCCAGTCTTCCGGGTCTTTGCTTCTTAGTCAATCTTGTTTTGACCAGCCCCAGCCCCCCAACCCTCCGCAACTAATTTGTCTAGGGACCCTCCCCTAGGTGGGATCATACCACTCAGTGAAGATGGATTTCATCCCAGAGGCGTATGGGACGACAGACAGCAAGAATTCCAATAGCCTGGCACCCCTTGCCTTTTTGGCCTCGTTACACCTTTTGTGCAAATGTAGTTTCCCCCTTGCCCCAAGGATGGAAATATGATCTCTTGATCTTCTAATAGGGCTTAGCTCTGTTCCTACCATAAAAGTGTCCAGTCTCATGTTATTCACTCTATTCCCGTCCTTTCTTTTATCGAGGTGTAGATCCCAAAATGTAGATAACAGTCTGGCCACAAACATGTAGCCTGGAGCCCATTTGTCTCCTGGCTCAGAAAACGTAAACAGGGGCCTGGGAACGAGTGTTGGGCCTGCAGCCCATCTTTTTGTCACCCCGGGAAGTGTGAACAGGGGGCCAGTTGTAAATGTCTAACCTGCAGCCCATCTAATATCTCCTGCCTCCTAGAGACTGAGGGAACTGCCATGGGATCATAACTGATCAAGCATCTTGATGAAAGTGACTAGTCTCTGTCCCTTGGAGACCCCATGAAGAAAATGAAAATGTTAGTCATTCAGTCGTGTCAGACTCTTTGCGACCCCATGGACTAACCCCATCAGGCTCCTCTGTCCATGGAACTTTCCAGGCAAGAATACTGGAGTGGGTTGCCATTTACATCTTCAGGGGAACTTCCCAACTCGGGGAGTGAACCCAGGTCTCCTGCATTACAGGCAGATTCTTTACCATCTGAGCCACCAGGCGTGCCCCATGCCTCCACCTAAACTGATGAGCTGAACTGTCAATCATGGTTAGTAATAAGCACAGAACTGAGAACTATAACAAGAGACATAAAGCTTTATAAATCTAAAGAGAAGGTCCCAGCCTCTTAAGCACACGTGTTCTGTTGTATCTTGACTCTTTTTGTGACCCCATGGACTGTATGTAACCTTCCAGGCTCCTCTGTTCCTGGAATTTTCCAAGCAAGAATATGGGAGTGAGTTGCCATTTCCTCCTCCAGGGGATCTTCCCACCCCAGGGATCAAACCTCAGTCTCCTGAGCCTCTTGCACTGTAGGTGGCTTCTTTACCACCAAGCACCTGGGGTCCCAGAAATGGCTTTCTTGACATTAAGAGCAGCCATTCTGTGATCCAAGAAGCTTAAGAGAAGTAAGGGAAGACAGGGTCAAAGTAAAATCAGTCAGGAAACACAGCCCTAGTTGCCACCGCGCCCCCCCCCCCGCCATCAAGGACTATACATAATCATCTGATACAAGTCTGCAAGCTCTGCAGGAACTAAGGCCTCCACCCAAGTGGAGGATGGAAGGACCCTCCTGACTTCATTCAACTAGAGCCTGAACTCCGTTCACCTTTGTCGCAATTCTGTGCTGAATTCTCCCCCATTCAAGTGCCTGCATGAATACGCATGTACCCCTAGCTTTAGGAAAAATCCCCTTCTCTGGATCTTTGACTTGGCAGTATCTTTTGGTTGACACCCAGCAAGAGGCAAATCCAGCTTTCAGGTACCACTCTGATGACACACACGCACCATCCCAGGCCGTTTTCCTCAGGCTTGGAAACACCCTTTCCCTCTCCAGATCCACAGCTTTCCCAACCTTTACAGGGCACCTCAGGTCCCGCTCCAACATCTTCCCTATAGATTTGGTTTCCACACACTGACTTCTCCCTCTGCTGAGCACCAAAAGCCTTTAGAACCAGTCCCCTCTCAGGTCGAGGGGGTAGTGTTCTTTCTCACCCGTGTTGGAGCACAGAGGTCAGGCCAGTTTCTGTTTCTCTGCAATTTCTCATGGTTCTCACTTCTGGCAGAAACTTGATCTTTCTCAAACATCTTCCCCATCCCCTATGATCGCGGGCCTCCCGTCCTCCCCAGCCATGTGATCTTACCTTTCTTCCCGCACGCGAGGACTCAGGAACCTGCTGGAGTCATCGTCATGGCTGCTCTGCTGGCTGCTCTGCTGGCTGCTGGGGAAAGACAGGATGTGAACCGTTAACGTTCACCTCCTTTCTCAACCCTGGGGGGCAGTGCCGAGACTCCAGCTCGGCAGGGAAACAGGGTTACAACATTTTAAAGGTACACGTTCCCTCCCCCTGCCGTGGAAGTTGACACAGAAGCCATAACTGGCAGGCAGTGGAACTGAGACCTTCTGAAAACCCCACCCATCCTACCTAAAGCTCCCGGGAAGATCCTGACCTATTACCTGGCTCTTCCCAGGCCAGTGTCATGGAGCAAGTGCCTCTGGCATTCTCTGTCCCTGGGCCTCTAGATCTGCAGGAGAGAGTAACAATCCCTTTCTTCACCTGAGACCCGCAGGTGCGGGCACAGCCGATGGGGCAGGAAGGGGAGGGGGTGGTGGGGGGAGAGGGGAATTCCAGCAGGACAAAGACTTGAGACCTAATGGGGCCTGGGGCCACCTGGCAGGATTCTTCGCCTCCTAGGAGGGCCGGCAAGGAGGGTGAGCAGAGGGATTAGAAGGTGGAGTATCTCCACTCCTTAAAGCCCTGGAGGCACGATGATTAAGGAGCTTCAGTTCACAGAGCTCGTAAAGTGCACACTGTGGAGCCCTATACTAAAGTCACAAGATAAAAATCCCCAGAATTACCCAAGCCTCATAGCAACTGTTGCCAGGAGCCTCCGGATCTAAACCTGCTAGTTCCTTGACCCCGTGTTAGGTAAAATACCCACCCTATTATCCACCCGTCCAGTAGGAATATTCCCTGCCTTGTTGCTGTTCAGTTGCTAAGCTGTGTCTGACTCTGCAATCCAGTGACCTGCAGCACGCCAGGCCTCCCTGTCCTTCACTGTTTCTCAGAGTTTGCTCAGATTCACGTCCATTGAGTTGGTGATGCTATCTAACCATCTCATCCTCGGCCACCCCCCTCTCCTACCCTCAATCTCTCCCAGCCTCAGGGTCTTTTCCAATAAGTTGGCTCTTTACATCAGGTCGGGAAAGTCCTAGAACTTCAGCTTCAGCATCAGTCCTTCCAGTGACTGTTCAGGGTTGATTTCCTTTAGGATTGACTGGTTGGATCTCCTTGCTGTCCAGGGGACTCTGAAGTCTTTCCTACCACCACAATTCGAAAGCATCAAGGCTATAAAAATTGGCTACTAGCCTGTGAAAGGGGCCAGTTCTCCCATGAGCTGGTCAGCTGTTCAAAGAGCAATAAACTCTATTCTCTCATTCTGCCTCTGTCTGGAAATTCTCTTCCAAACAGTGCACATACCATGACACTTACATTAAAGTTATGTGGAATTCAACAGTCATTTATCTTACTCAGGAGAAAGAAAAGCTGTTTGGACATTTTATGATACTAGCTGAGCCCAAAGCTGGTGATTAGT
The DNA here is from genome assembly GCA_006410615.1 of Neotragus moschatus. Classification (NCBI taxonomy): domain Eukaryota; kingdom Metazoa; phylum Chordata; class Mammalia; order Artiodactyla; family Bovidae; genus Neotragus; species Neotragus moschatus. The sequence goes on from SJYA01002186.1 coordinate 966,178, forward strand.
CATTTGTATTAACTGCTAATTATTAAGTACCCCAGGTGTCTAAGCAAGAGTCCTTAAGCCATAGCCCCCTGGACAAATCTGAAGCCCCTGCAGTCTAAGAATGGTGCTTGCTTTTTTAAATGGTTGGGAATTAAAAAAAAAATTTTTTTAATGATAATATTTCATGACACATGAAAATTACATGAAATTCAAAATTATATGTCATAAATACAGGTTTATTGGAACGCAGCCACCCTCATTCATTTACATAGTAATCAGGACAGCTCTTACTACAAGGGCGGAGATATATAAAGGCAGAACTGGATTGAGTGCAGCAATGAGGCCATTAGTCCCACAAAGCCTAAATATTTACTGTATGACCCCTTACAGAAAATGTTAGCAAACCCGTTTTGTATAAATTCTATTAATAATAAGTTGTTATTACCATACATGTCACTCTAGCCCAGCAGGACCAATATTGTTCCCTTGTTCTGCTGGAAAGTTTACACCCATAAAAAGCACTGATCTCTACACTGTATATTCCTTAGACTAGATCCACAGCAGACAGCAAACTCTGAACGATCTTACAGGGTAAGTGCTTGTCGCAGTACCTGCACACTTTCCATCAAAGAAGCAAGTGATTTTATAACCATGCTCTCATGATCCCATCTTTCAGTGAAAAGTAAATGAACTCAGAAGCAATTTACAACACATTTTCAAATACACACACACACGCACACAAACACACACACATGCCAGAAATCAGAAAGGCGCCACATACGAAGCTTCCAGTTGCCTGGCAGAACAAAGTGGGTACACAGAGCACTTTTTTTTGCCACTCATTCCCTATGGAATGACTACTCGTCATTCGACTTGCCTTTTAAAAACATGTACTCCATCATATATAAAATAGATCGCCAGTGGGAATTTGATGTATGACTCAGGGAGCTGAGTGCTCCGTAACAACCTAGAGGGGTGGGATGGGGTAGGAGGTGGGAGAAGGGGACAAGTGTATATCTATGGCTGATTCATATTGATGTATGGCAGAAACAAACACAAGACTGTAAAGCAATTATCCTTCAATTAAAAATAAGTGAATTAAAAAAAAACCTCAAAACAAATTATAGTATCATGTTGCTGACCCACTGGACTTTTTCACATTGGGACTGACCTGTCATATGGATCAAGTATCCTCCTCTCTACAACCTAGGATAGGTGTTAAGGCTACAGCAGGCAACCCACTGATGACTAGGACTCAAATTCCAAAGCAGACCCATTATCAAGAGAGGAACACCAAAATACTACTACTAAAAAGAGAGAGAGAGGAGTATCAGTCTACATTTCTGGCAGCACATGTGGAGAAGTAGGAAGGAGAGGTGTCTGGAGCCCCTTGCTTTACACCATCTAAAACCCAAAGGGGCTCCACCAACCCAATGATCATGCTCAGCACTATAGCCTCTTCATGGAAGAAATTAAACTTGACTCCATTTAAGCTATAATGGGCTATTCTTCCCTCTCACCCTACCTTCCCTTGGGCTATCAAAACTGCTCAGTCGTGTCCCATCCTTTGTGATCCCATGGACTATACCCTGCCAGGCTCCTCTGTCCATGGGATTTTCCAGGCAAGAACAATGGAGTGGATGGCCATTTCCTCTTCAGGGGGATCTTCCTGAATCTTCGTTTCTGGCATTGGCAGACGGATTCTTTACCACTGCACCACCTGGCAAGCCTAAAAAGGGAGCTCCCAGAACCAAATGGCAAGAACCAGGGTTTCAGAAAAATAATTCTGAGCTGATATTAACAAGTTATCCCACTAGATGGCACTGCTGTCTTCCAAAACCAGAACCTGAAGGCAGCCAACCCATCCAGCTTCTGAAACCAAAACTAGAACCGACTCTCCGGCGCCCCCTTCTGGCCTTCCCATTGCTTAGGAAACAGTTCAGAAAGTGGAGATAAAAGCAACCATGGATCACCTTCAAACTATTTATTGGTTTTAAGCAACTAAGAAATATCAACTGCATGCATTCAACAAGTATTTACAATGCCCTCTATGTGCACATATATGAAGAAGAGGCAGCATCAAGGTTAGGTTTAGACTTTAGAATATTCTGCCTCAGATTATCTTTCACTTCCTGCTATCACGACTCTGAGCAACTTATTAAACAGTGTTTTCCTTACCTAAATGAAGACAGATGTTATGACAGTTCTTAACAGTCATAAAGATTAAAGAATACAAAGCTATTCTTAGAATTAAAGAAATATCAAGAACAGTGTTTGGCACATATTAATGGATGTGTGTGCGCGCGCTCAGTCGTGTCCGACTCCTTGTGACTCCATGGACTGTAGCCCACCAGGCTCCTCTGTCCGTGGGACTTTTCCAGGCAAGAATACTGGAGTGGGTTGCCATTTCCTTCTCCAGGGGATCTTCCCAACCCAAGGATCAAACCCTCGTTTCTTGTATCTCCTGCACTGGCAGCCAGGTTCTCTACCAGTCGGGCAACACCGGAAGCCCATTAACTGCTGTAAAAAATGCTATTATTATGTCTAAGGCNGGCAAGAATACTGGAGTGGGTTGCCATTTCCTTCTCCAGGGGATCTTCCCAACCCAAGGATCAAACCCTCGTTTCTTGTATCTCCTGCACTGGCAGCCAGGTTCTCTACCAGTCGGGCAACACCGGAAGCCCATTAACTGCTGTAAAAAATGCTATTATTATGTCTAAGGCATCATTTTGTGGGTTGTGGAAAATAAAGACATGAATCAGACAAGGATCTCTGTCTGATCTCAAACATCTCTCAACATGTTTACAATCTGGAAAGTAAGAGTCAATATAAACTGCATTTAAAAGTAGAAAATGACAGCTCTTAGAAGTCAATATTAAATGCTACAGAAACAAAGACCAGAGAAAGATCATTTCCTTCTGGGGCTGGTAAGAGAAAACTGACTCAACAGCAAGGGTTTTTTGCTGACACTTGAAATTCAAACAGATTCAGGATGCGCAGAAGAGAGGGTNACAGCTCTTAGAAGTCAATATTAAATGCTACAGAAACAAAGACCAGAGAAAGATCATTTCCTTCTGGGGCTGGTAAGAGAAAACTGACTCAACAGCAAGGGTTTTTTGCTGACACTTGAAATTCAAACAGATTCAGGATGCGCAGAAGAGAGGGCTCTGGTTCAGTTCAACTCACCAAACAAGGACCACATATTAATTAATTAACCTTCACTGAGTACTGTGATGCAGCAATGGCCACAGGGTGAAAGGACACAGGTCGCAGACACTTTTGCTGGGGGATTTTAGGCCACACAGTGAAGAGGTGAACATGAAACAGAGGAGGCCTCCAGTTAAATCCATGGCAACAACCCCTGCAGAGTGCACAGGCTCCTCCCCGCAACAGGAGGAGCCTGGTCCTCTCTCCTCCCCTTTTCAGAACATTTTTTTCACCACCATCTTTAAAGGTGAGATAGAGGCAAACCACTCCCATCTGCCACTCAACACCATGAAATGACCTTTGTTGAGCAGAATTTCCAGAAATTCAGATACGGCCTCTCCCTCAAAAAACAAAGCAAAGCAAAAAACCTCTCAGCTCCTCTCTTATATGAGCCTTTTCAAATGATACAGGCCACCTGGACACTGGGCAGCTTGCCCTGCCCTCTACATCAATCTGCCAGGCTTCTGAGGTCATGAAGAAAAGCCACCACCACAGCAGGGTGTTTACAGAGGAGTGTGGGAGGCTTGGGGCTTCCCTGGTGGCTCAGTGGTCTGTCTCCCAGTGCAGGAAACACAAAAGACAGGAGTTTGATCCCTGGGTAGATCCCCTGGAGGAGGAAACAGCAACCCACTCCAGCATTTTTGTCTGGAGAATCCCATGGACAGAGAAGCCTGGTGGGCTACAGTCCAAAGAGTCAGAAAATTACTGAGGTGACTTAGCAGGCATGCGTGCACGTGGGAGGCTGGAAGGTCAAGGGCTACACCCACAGTGACTCCATTACAGTCAAGGCCTTGGAGGGGCAGGTGACCAGTGTGGGTTCTGCAGCTTAAGGAAGGTAAGAAGAACTTGGAGGAAGGCCAGCAGAGGTTGCTCACAGATAAAGATATTTTGTCAGAAAGTCTGATTTGGGGTGACTTAGCCTGGGCACCAGATGACCCAAAGTCAGCTTAACAATGCAAGGAAGCAATTGTATAAGCAACTGTTTTTTGCCTTTTCCTCAGAAGAGCTAGAAAAGGCAGGAGGAAGACTAAAAGTCTCTCCTGTTATAAATTTAAGCTGCCAATAAAACTCACTATAGAAATTCAATTTTGAAACACCAGACGGAGTTACCAAATAAGGTGGGGGAAATGCTTCTTTACATTCCAGAATGTCCCTAAGGGAAACCAGCTGAAGTGAATCAAATCCAGAGTCCTGGTTTTGTTTCTCTGCCAGCAAGTCAGTGCTGGGAGCTTATCCTAGAAGGTCACATTAAACCAGGAACGTTGGCTGGAAAAAATCCATTCCATCTGAGGCAGTGTACACCCCAGAGGCAGAAATTCACAGGCTAGAGCAGGAAGCTCTGCAATGCAGTCTGGGTAAATTCCCATGATTCCACTGGTCTCCCTTCCCCACCCACCTTCTTCCCTGGGCACTGGCAGGAAGGACGTTCAGCCTAAACACGCAAGCTACTGGGAAGGTGTCCTTCTGTCCTCTATAAAGTACCGCTTCACTCTGAGAGAAATGAAATTTGGCACGTCTTTTGAGCTGTTGCTTCACAAGTAGAAACAACTCTTTCTTACCCAGATGACACTACTGTGACCCCCAAACCCAGAAGGGGTTTGAGAAATTCTGGAGATTCCAAGCAGTTATGGGGATGGGTGAGCTGTCATTTAGTATTTCCAGAGCCTGGTGGAATCTGTACATTTACCCACACTAAGGCTGTGCCTCATTTTTCGCATTTGTTTTGGGCTGTAATCAGAGCAATTTAGTGTGTTGATACCAATTATCTTATGCTAATTAGAAGCTCTGAAAAGCTCAGAGTGGCTTTGATTGATGTATGTCTTTGATTAGTAAAAGTAGGGGAAGAAATTATATGAAGCAGTGGATGTAACAGAATTATTCTGAAAGTGAAAGTGTTAGTCGCTCAGTAGTGCCTCACTCTTTGCGACCCAGACTGAAGCCTGCCAGGCTCCATTGTCCATGGGATTTCCCAGGCAAGAATACTGGAGTGGGTTGTCATTCCCTTCTCCAGAGGATCTTCTCAACCCAGGGATTGAACCTGGGTCTCTCGCAGTGGCAGGCAGATTCTCTACCATCTGAGCTACCAAGGAAGGGCTGTCTCTAGTATGGAGACAGACAAACCTAGGTTCACCCCCGGCTTTGTTTCTTATTGGCCCTATAAGTTTGACAAGTCATTTACCCTCTCTCAACCTATTTCCCTGGAAAATAAGAACAATAACACAGCATTTATAGAACTGTACTGAGGCTTAAGTTGTGAGTAATCTAATCACAATATCTGACTTCAGGATTTGGAGTGTGGAAGATTCAAGTTTTGCCATTTAGCACAGTGACATCGGGCAAATTATTTTCCCAAGTGGCAGACAAGGATATCCTACCTGACTTTAAAGATTGTAATGAGGATTAGAAATGGGAGAAACCATCTACCATTTGTAAACATCTAGGGCCATGTTGGGCTTCTCAGGTGACTCAGTGGTAAAGAATTCCCCTGCCAATGCAGGAGACTCAAACCACTCAGATTCGATGGGGAAGTGGGGAAGATCCCCTGGAGTAGGAAATGACAACTCATTCCAGTATTGTTGCCTGGAAAATTCCATAAAGCGGCCACAGTCCACAGGGTTGCAACGAGTCAGACACCACTGAGCACACACACAGGGCCATGTTGGGGCCTTGGTAGGTGTACCTGAAATGTTGGACATTCATTGGACTAAATATTCACAGTTACTTCGGCAGGTAAATACTTTGAAACATCCAATACATGGAAGGGAAACAGTAGAAGAGACCTTTATGGTAAAAATGCTGAGAGCCACTGACTTGAAAAGTAGACTCACCATCACTGACAAAAGACTGAGTTTTCATGTTGGATTATATGCACCTGCCTTTTAGTTTAAGTAAGAAGGGTGTCTGGGAGAAGAAAGGCAGGTAGCAAATAAGTTGAGGATAAAAGGGAATAGTTTCTGTTTGTCATCTGGCAAGCGGCTATAAGAAAGTCTAATAATAGAAAGTAAACAGATGTGATTTGAAACACTGCCAAGGACTGCCAGCTTTTTACACAACATACCTGGATATTCTCAAACACTACTTAGAGAACTACATGCTATGCATGAAAATGAATGATATGTCTGCAAAGATAGCAGGGATTGCTTCTGCTTAATGACTCCCCTGGGAACAAGCAGCAAGGTGGGTAGCTGGTCAAAGATTCAGGGATTCAGAATCCAGCTAAATGTCTTTTAACTCACAACTCACTATACTCCTCTATTTAGGTTTTGCTGTTGCTTTTGGCTGAGCTGCCCTGCTTGTGAGATTTTTAATTCCCCAAAAAGGGATCCAAGACTCTTCAGAGTCCCTTGAACAGCAAGGAGATCAAACCAGTCAATCTTAAAGGAAATCAACAGTGAATACTCATTGGAAGGATGGATGCTAAAGTTGAAGCTCCAATACTTTGGCCACGTGATGCAAACAGCAGACTTATTGGAAAAAGACCGAGGCTGGGAAAGATTGAAGGCAGAAGGAAAAGAGAGCAAAAAGGATGAGATGGTAGGATGGCATCACTGATGCAATGAGCTTGAGCAAACTCTGGGAGACACGGAGGGACAGGGAACCATGGCAAGCTGCAGTGCACGAGGTCGCAATGAGTTGGACATGACTGGGCAACTGAACAACAACCAAACCAGGGATCGAACTCACGCCCTTGGCAGTCAAAGCACAGTCTCACCCCTGGAGAGCCAGGGAATTCCCAATACTTCTTCATTTAATAGCTTTTCTGCCTGTAAACATACCCATGTCTCTGACTTTTAAAAAAATCTCTCCCTATCTCCTTTATGCTTTCTTCCTTTCCTTCTGGGCCATTTTTTAATTGAATGAACACTTTATTTGGTGATTGCCAAACTTTATCACAACTGTATCACAGATTTACATCTAATATGTTGTGATGATTAAGTAGTTATTAAAAATAAAGAAAAGATACTTATCTCCCTATTTCAAGCATATCTCATTTACTCTGATTTTTCTAGGTAATTTAAAATTCTTCATCTTAAAACATTTAAAATATTATCACATCTAACGCTTCTTTGTGTGTGTGCATGTGTGCTCAGTCGTGTTCAATTCTGTGTGAGTCTATGGACCGTAGCCCGCCAGCTCTTCTGTCCATGGGATTTTTAGGCAAGAATACTGGAATGGGTTGCCATTTCTTCCTCCAGGGGATCTTCCTGATCCTGGGATCAAACCTATGTCTCCTGTATTGGCAAGTGGATTCTTTACCACTGAGCCACATGGGAAGCTTCTATGGCCATCAGTAAACTTTAAATTACTTCAAAAAAAAAAAAAAAAACTATCGGGATAAGCTGGGAGATTTGCTATGCAGATTCTTTGGCCTCTTCCTCCAATTTATGAAGTCAGAGTCTGAGCCTACTCAAGAATACATCTTTTTAAAAAGTGTCCAGTGACTCTGGGGGGCAACCAAGATTGAGGCCTCTGCCTCTACTTCGTCACTATTGACTCGTGAGTTATTTTTTGTAACCTGGACCACACCCCTACCCTGCCTTGCCATCGACCAGGACCTCTGTTGCTGCCAGCCAATGATAATAGTTATTTATCTATCCTAACCTCATTTAACCACCCAGGCAGTTCTGCCACTGATGATTATTCCCATTCTTTAAACTTCACCCTTCTTGCCTTCTATGACACAACCATCTGCTGGTTCTTGGATTTTATCCTGTTTATGGGTTTCTCTTCTTTTTTAGAAAACTTTGTGGACTCTTCTGTTTGGTCCTAAAATGTTTCCGAGGACTCATTAACCCACTCATTTAATGAATTATCTGATACCCATTATGAAAGCGTTAGTGACTCAATCGTGTCCGACTCTTTGTGGCAGGTTCCTCTGTCCATGGAATTCTCAGTACTGGAATGGATAGCCATTCCCTTCTCCAGGGGATCTTCCTGACCCAGGGGTCGAACCTGGGTCTCCTGCATTGTAGTAGATTCTTTATTGTCTGTATTGCCACCAGAGAAGTCCGTAATACCAACTATAGACCGGGCATTGTCTTAGACTTTAGATACGAAATACAGAGTAGTAAACAAAACTGAAGAAACCTCTATGCCTCAGTTAAATTCAGTTCAGCCACTCAGTCGTTTATGACTCTTTGCAACCCCACGGACTGCAACACGCCAGGCCTCCCTGTCCATCACCAACTTCCGGTGTTTACTTGAACTCATGTCCACTGAGTCAGTGATGCATTCAACCATCTCATCCTCTGTTGTCCCCTTCTCCTCCCGCCTTCAATCTTTCCCAGTATCAGGGTCTTTTCCAATGAATCAGTTCTTCACATCAGGTGGCCAACGTATTGGAGTTTCAGCTTCAGCATCAGCTGCTGAAGCTGAAACTCCACACCTCAAGGAGTTCACATTTTACTGGGCATCTTGCTCTTCCAAGCTTTATACCCAGGGAGCCTAGGTTTTGTGGATCTATGAAATTGTTATATTACACATTCATGGGAGAGGATTTATAGCTCTCATCTGATTCTCAAATAGAGAATGAAATCCACAGGAGAGTAAAATCCACTGCAATATATCTCTGGGGGAATCATATTCACACGCAAAGCTTCAATCATGATGGACACACTGATGACACCCAAAGATAGCAGAGAGCTGAGCAGTGACTAGTCACATGTCATTACTTCAATTCAGTAAAAATTCAGTTCCTTGGGACTCCCCTGGTGGTTCAGTGGCTGGGAGTCCATGTTCCCAGTACAGGAGGCCCAGGTTCAACTTCTGGTCAGGAAGCTAGATTCCATATGCTGCAACTAAAGACCCTGCATGCCACAACCAAGACCCAGTGCAGCCAAGGAAATAAATCAATAAATGAAATATATTTGTAAATTCAATTCTTTAGTTGTACTAGTTACATTTCAAGAACTTGATAACTACATGTGACTACTAGCTTCCATATTAGTACAACTAGAAAGCTTTATTACACAGCTTAGAGGTTTCCAGATCAAACCTAGGATTTGAGTTCCAGCTCTGCCTCTTGTAATCTGAGTAACTCAGAGCAGCTTGTTAACCTCTCTTTACATTCTTGCCCCCTTGTCTTTTAAAATGTAAGTCACTTCACAGACCTGTTTGGAGGACTATGCAAGTTAATGATATAAAACACTTAATAGAAGTCTTGGCAAGTACTAAGTACCACAAAAATGTTAATAATACTTAAATATATATATATATTTGTTTGTTTATATATTTGGCCAGCATGTGGGATCTCTGATCTTCAATGTAGCCCTATGGGATTTTTAGTTGTGGCATGTGGGATCTAGTTTTCTGATCAGGGATTGAATCCAGGCTGCTGCATTGGAAGGGTGGCCTCTCAGCCACTGGACCACATGGGAAGTCCTCAGTAACACTTATTTTTATTATCATACATTTGCCATGAGGCATCCCTGGTAGCTCAGCTGGTCAAGAATCCATTGCATGCAGGAGACCCCAGTTCTATTCTTGGGTGGGAAAGATCCCCTAGAGAAGGGATAGGCTACCCACTCCAGTTTTTTTTGAACTTCCCTGGTGGCTAAGATGGTAAAGAATCCACCTGCAATGTGGGAGATTTGGGTTCGATCCCTGGGTTGAGAAGATCCCCTACAGCTGGGGATGGCAACCCACTCCAGTATTCTTGCCTGGAGAATCCCATGGTCAGAGGAGCCTGGCAGGCTGCAGTCTGTGGGGTCACCAAGAGTCGAACACAACTGAGCAACTAAGCACAGCACAGCACATTTGCCGTGGTACTGGACTCTCTTGGGTGCAACAGGAATCTCAAACTGAGCATGGCCAAAAATGAATTCACCATCTTTCTGTCCTCTCCCTTTGACTTCACAACTAAGGGTGCAGTCAAATTAGAAATGCACGTCCTCATCAACTTCACACCAGGTCCTGCAGATGCTACCTTACTATCCCTCAAAGGGGCTTCCCTCATAGCTCAGTTGGTAAAGAATCTGCCTGCAATGCAGGAGACCCAGTTCGATTCCTGGGTTGGGAAGACCCCCTGGAGAAGGGATAGGCTACCCACTCCAGTATTCTTGGACTTTCCTTGTGGCTCAGTTGGTAAAGAATCTGCCTGCAATGCAGGAGACCCGGTTCGATTCCTGGGTTGGGAAGACCCCCTGGAGAAGGGAAAAGCTACCCACTCCAGTATTCTGGCCTGGAGAATTCCATGGACTGTATAGTCCATGGGGTCGCAAAGTGTCGGACAGGACTGAGCGACTTTCACTATCCCTCCAGGGCCTCCCATCCTCCATTCATCACTCTGACAGCCATTGCCTGAGGTCAAGCTCTCATCACTCCTGGCGGGGATTACTTTAATAGGCTCCTAACTGCTTTGCCCATTGCCAACCCGGCCATGCTCCAGTCTGTCCTTGACACTGATACAACAGTGTTCTTCTTGAAATGCAGATTTGATCATGGCTCTTCCCAGCTTAAAATCCTTCAGGCGTCCCCTAATTTCAGAACAAAGCTCAAACTCCTTACTTCAGACTTAAAACTATTACAAAAGCCCAATAAGCTGACTGCCATCTACTTCCCACATCTCGCGCATGCACTCCAGAACTTCACTCCCCACTCTGGTCCTCCCAGTTGCCTGGCTTTGCCTGTGCTCTTCCCCAGCCTAGAATCAATATATCCTTTCCTTCACTCCCCTCTTTTCTTCACTCACTCCTATCACTGAGGCAGGATCTTCAGGATTTAAGACTGAGGGCTCTAGTTTTAGATGGTCAATGTACGGATGTGAGAGTTGGTCCATAAAGGCTGAGCGCCGAAGAACTGATGCTTTTGAATTGTGGTGCTGGAGAAGACTCAAGAGTCCCGTGGACTGCAAGGAGATCAAACCAGTCAGTCTTAAAGGAAATCAATCCTGAATATTCGTTGGAAGGACTGATGCTGAAGCTGAAGCTCCAATACTTATGCCACCTGATGCAAAGAGCCAACTCACTGGAAAAGACCCTGAGGCTCGGAAAGATTGAAGGCCAAAGGAGAAGGGGGCAGTAGAGGATGAGATGTTTAGCTAGCATCACTGAGACTCAATGGACATGAATCTGAGCAGACTCTGGGAAATAGCGGAAAGAGGAGCCTGGTGTGCTGCAGTCCATGGGGCTGCAAAGAGTCGGACACAATTTAGCAGCTGAACAACAGCAACATCCAAATCGCAATTTTTCCACCCACTCATTTCACCTTCTATAAAATGAGGATGATACAGGTATTACATATTCTGTTCCTGAATTTGCCGTGTGATTTGGGGTAGGTAATTTATCTTCTCCATCTCTCCCATCACATTCACTCCTTTGTGAAGTACTTTGTACTCCTTAAATAAAAGATGTTATAAATTTAAAAAATGGGATGATAAAAATATCTTTTTCACTGGGGTGTTGTGAAAATTAAATAAATTAGTACCTACAAAATACTTAGAAAGGTACCTGGCATTGAGTGATACTCAACATTAAAGCTATTATCATCTTCTAAAAGTAGTACCTTCTCAGGGAAATCTTCCCTGATGGCCACTGCCCACACAGTGGTCCTGTATCACACTCTTTATCAGGACACTTCTCATCCTCCCTGGGATACAGGAATTACTGATTCCGTACCCTATACCTTCCAACACACTGTTAGTTATTTGAGAGCGAAGATCCTATTTCATGTGTCGTTTCTTTTCATCCCCAGGGCCCGGAACTGTGCTTAGCACATGTTAGATGTACACTAGGTGTCTGATAAATTAACACACAAGAGCTTCCCTGGTGGTACAGTGGATAAGAACCCACTGGCCAATGCAGGAGACACAGATTTGAGTCCTGGTCCAGGAAGATCCCACATGCCTTGGAGCAACTAAGTCTGTGTGCCACAACTGCTAAAGCCCATGCGCCTACAGCCTGTGCCCCAAAACAAGAGAAGCCACTACAATGAGAAACCCATGAACAGCTACAACGCACCTCCCACATGGCCAAACTGGAGAAAGCCCATGCCCAGCAACGGAGACCCGGCACAGCCAAAAATGAACAACAAAGAACTAACACACAAACACCTAGGCTGCTCCTTTCTCTGACATCTCCACTTCTGATGAGTACTCCCCAGCCGGTCCAGAAAACACTTTGCTGAGTGCAGTATTACCCGCTTCCTCCAGATTACTATGTGCTTCCACACATTCATNGGCACAGCCAAAAATGAACAACAAAGAACTAACACACAAACACCTAGGCTGCTCCTTTCTCTGACATCTCCACTTCTGATGAGTACTCCCCAGCCGGTCCAGAAAACACTTTGCTGAGTGCAGTATTACCCGCTTCCTCCAGATTACTATGTGCTTCCACACATTCATCAACCTTTCCTCAACACCCATGTTCAAAGTATCCTGCTAGGCCTTCCTGGCTGTGTAAGGCCCGGCCTGTGACCTCCAGAAGCCCACCAGCCTGTACAAATTCCTCATGGTCCACTCATTCATTCATGCTTGCAGCAGACCAAGCTTCAAGCTTTGGCGCCCCGGAGACGCCAACTTGAATTAGATGCATTCGAACCTTCCACATAAAGCCGCCCCGTAAGAAAACCCATGGGGGCTGGCATGGGCCTCCTAACACCAGCCCCACCTCTGTGTCAAAGCTGCGACCCAGCTCTGAGATATGTGATGTGAAGAAGCTGTATCTCGTGCTTGACAGAGCCTCCATCAGAGGGCAAACAGGAAAGAACGTGCCCGTNTTCCACATAAAGCCGCCCCGTAAGAAAACCCATGGGGGCTGGCATGGGCCTCCTAACACCAGCCCCACCTCTGTGTCAAAGCTGCGACCCAGCTCTGAGATATGTGATGTGAAGAAGCTGTATCTCGTGCTTGACAGAGCCTCCATCAGAGGGCAAACAGGAAAGAACGTGCCCGTCCAATTAGACACCACAGGTAAGCATCAGTGTGAAAAGATTTTGGAGTCTAAGCCTCCAAATTTATGTTTGTTTCTTTCTAAGATTATATTAAGAGTATTAACTTTTCTTTTTATTCAAAAATTTAAAAATTTTTATATATTTTACTGAGGTATAATTGACACAAATCATTATATTAATTTCAGGTATACAACATTCGGTTTTGTATGTATTGCAAAACAATCAACACAGTAAGTCTAATTAATATCCATCACCTAGATAATTAGAATTTTTTTCCTGTGATGAGAGCTGAACTTTTATGATTTACTCTCTCAGCACTTGCAAATACACAATATAATGTTGTTAACTACAGTCAATGCTGTAAATTATACCCCTGTGACTTATGCATTTATAACTGAACGTTAGTACCTTTTTGGGGGGCTGACATTGGTATTCCTTTTTTTTTAAATTGTTATTGAAGCAGAGTTGATTACAGTGTTGTGTTAGTGCCTGGTATACAGCAAAGTGATTCAGTTACACATATGTATATAAATATATTACATATATGTGTACACATATGTATTCAGTTACATATATGCATACAAGTACATTATTTTTCTTTTCAATTATGCACATATGTACAAAAGTACTTATTCTTTTCCATTATAGTTTATTGCATGATATTGTATAAAATCCGTGTGCTATACAGTAGGACTGTGTTATTTACCTATTTCATATACAGTAGTTTGTACTTGGTAATCCCTGACAATGAGTTTTAAATTTTCATGCTTATCTCCAGCTCTCATGTATACAGAAAATCAAGCTTTGATTAAAACAACAATAAAAAAGTTTCTTCTCTTGAAAGCCCTGTTCTGAGATAGTTTTCACAAAGGGTAAAGAATCCCTCACCCATGATAGAATTCTAGGCCTCTGGTCTCACCTAATGAAAAGAACTATACTCACCCCATTACACCCCTCGGATGGGGCCTGAAGAGATGGGGCAAGGAGAGCTTGGGTCAGCTTAAACTCTCTTCAGTTGCTCTCAGCTAAAGGAATATACTGCCTTTTCCCAGTTTCCCACATCCCAGTAGTATCTTTGGCTTCAATCATTACTTAGCTTCACAGTGAAATCTTAGGTCCAGTGAAGTAAATACAACTTCACCAGGTCTCCTACTGGTAAACTCAGGAGGTCACGAGCCCGATGTTTTCCAGGACTTGAAGTCTCTGAGAATTCACTAAGACCTTGGGCAGCAGAGTCTCAAAGGCCAGCCAGCCCCCTGTGGCCCCTCCCGCCTTTAGAAANTAAATACAACTTCACCAGGTCTCCTACTGGTAAACTCAGGAGGTCACGAGCCCGATGTTTTCCAGGACTTGAAGTCTCTGAGAATTCACTAAGACCTTGGGCAGCAGAGTCTCAAAGGCCAGCCAGCCCCCTGTGGCCCCTCCCGCCTTTAGAAAATCCCCTCGTTCCCAATCCAGTTTCAGGAAGCTGCAGAGGGCTCTCAAACCCCAGGAGAGCCAGAAGCCATTTCGTCCACAGATAACCCCCAAATATGATCTTCAAAAAAAATTTTTTGCCACACCGCACAGCCTGTGGGATCTTAGTTCCTCAACAAGGGATCAAATCCAGGCCCCTGGCTGTGGAGTCCTAACCACTGGGCCACCAAGGAAGTCCCTTGGACAATCCTCTTGATCCTGGTCCTTTTATCTAAAGCGCTCAAAATGAGACGCTAAAGTTCCCTCTCTGATGTCAGAGAGGTAAGTCAGGAGATTTGTTCTGCAGATATTCTTACTTCCTCCTCACCAAGAACCCTTACCCACATTCTCAACTATCACATTTTGAAAGAGATAACTGATGAGAGACTATCTGTCTCCTGGTTAATTTGCATGTGTGTTTTTAGTGAAAGGCACTCAATTGTCATTCAGCTCAGCATCCAATAACACGCCTCAACACCCTGGGTTGATAGAATTTGAATCAGACAATGTGTGGTTTCTACTAAGCCTTTGGATATTTTGTAGATGCCTAAAGGAATCCCACACTGCAAGGAACCACTGACTGTGGTAATCAATATATAAACTGGGTTTCCTGGATCTCTGGCTTCTCTTCTGTTATTCTGTCACTCAGCGGTGTTCGACTCTTTGAGACCCCATATACTGCAGCATGCCAGGCTTCCTCGTCCTTCCCTATCTCCCCGAGTTTGCTCAAATTCACGTCCATTAAGTTGATGATGCCATTCAACCATCTCATCTTCTGTTGCCCCCTTCTCCTCCCACTGTCAATCTTTCCCAGCATCAGGGTCTTTCCCAGTGAGTCAGCTCTTCACATCAGGTGGGCAAAGTACTGGAGCTTCAGCTTCAGCATCAGTCCTTTCAGTGAATATCCAGGGTGGATTTCCTTTAGGATTGACAGAGTTTTGTACAGTCCTCTTCTCATCTCTACAAATTCTCTCTCAGTGATCTCATGCAAGTCCACGGCCTCAACAACCCACAAGTTGACTCCCAAACCTGTACCACCAGCTTGGATTATTCCACCAAGCATCAGTTCCCTGGATCCAGCTCTTTACAGAACATGACCAAAACCCTGCCTCCATGGACTCCTCAAGCAGCATGTCCAAAACTATCTTCCCCTTTCTTCACTCTCACCTCTTCTACCAAATAACTCACATCTGCCTTCCTTCACTCAGCCACCTGTACCACGATCCATCCACTTAGTTGTACAAAGAAAAAACTCAGAAATAGTTCTGGCAGTTCCTTCTCCTCCACTCCCCACCTCCAAGCTGTCCTTGAGTTCTGCTGCTCCTATCTTTGAAACACCTACTATATCCATCCCCTCCTCCCTCCCTATCCTGTTCTTGCCCTGGTCATACCAGATTGGTTGCATAAGAACTGACTGAAAGCATTTAAAAAAATAGGTTCCTACTCCCTCACTTGCAAGGTATCTGATGCTGGGGGTCTGGGTGGAGCTTGAAGGACTTTTAAGGCACATCTTAAGTCTGTAAACCATTTAAGTCCTACTCTATTGAAATGGTCTCTTAACTGTGCTGAAAAAAATTTGTTTAACAACCAATCGGAAAAGAGACCGATTTGTATCATCTGCTGAGTTTTGTACTGTAAATACTCCCACAGCGGTTGATTT